>CM053506.1:14255518-14279487 GCA_028627145.1 Eidolon dupreanum | reverse complement strand
TGCTGTATCCTTATCACCTATAACCATGCCTGGTTCATGGAAGGTGCTCACTAAATTACTGAGTGGTAAGATGGATGGAAAACATTAGTGAAATATGGTTAAGAATGTCTCAAGAAAAAAATCTAACAAAATAATCATTTAATCTGCTATTTTATTAGGCATCATGCTATTCCTCACCTTACCACAGCTCTGTAAGGTGGGAATTCCTAGAAGCCCACCCTCACCCCCAACCCCTGAGTGGCCTGCCCATGCTCACACCACAGCCTGGCTCAGAAGCTCCATGTTTCCATGCCGTGAATCTTGGCTGTGTGGTTATTGAGCACACAGGCCATGGACTCAGAGCCTGCTTTGCATCTGACCTCCATACTTACTCTGTATTTTCGTTAAGTGACTTAGTCTTCTCCAAATCTTTGTTTTCTGTTCCATAAAATGAAGATAACCAGAATTTCTCTATAGGGTCATTGTAGGGACTAATAGGGATGATGCAAACTGTATAACCTAGTGCCTGACATGTATTAAGTTCTTGTTAGGCATGATCTTATTATTATCATGTACTTTGGGCTCCCGCTGTTGGAAAAATAGGTCAAAGGGATGTGAGACCAAGCTGGAAGACACTCAGGATCCAATTCCTGTTCAGATCTTTTAAAATCAATACTTAAGAGCAGGGGTAGGCAAACTTTCTGTAAAGGACTGAGCAGTAAATATGTTAGGCTGTGCCAGCCATATGATCTCTGTCGCAGCAACTCAACTCTGAATGAGTATGGCTGTATTCCAATCCGACGACCTTTACAAAAACAGGTGGATCACAGTTTGCCAACCTTTGCTTTAGATCAATAGTGCTCAACCCTGTCTGCATATTAGAATCGTCAAGGGAGCTTTTAAAATACCTATGCCCAGGTAGTCTATTCCTAGAGATTCCAATTTAATTTTTCTGAGATGGGGCCCAGGTATCAGTATGATTTAAAACCCTCAGGCAATTCTAATGCAAAGATTATGGCCACTGATTTGGATCGTTAAAGCCATGGACAGAAGAACCTCAAAGCAGTTGCTGTCTTTCCACCCCCACCCAAGCTCTCCCCTCACCCCATTTTAGAACCCAGGGATCAGCATTGTTTGAATGCTTCAGGCGAGGGTTGGCCAGACTGCAGTAAGTCCCCTTTGCTTAACGCACAGACCGTAACACTTTTGTATCTATAGGGAAGTCTAATTATCTGTGTAATAAATGCATTGTACTTTCAGGGAACACAGTCCAGCTGTTACTGTGCATTTTAGCTAAAGCTATGCTTTTTGCTATTTAATTGTGCTCCAGCATTGGCAGTTGGATGGAGTGATTTCAAGTGGAAACAGTCTGCCCATTTCTTTTTTCAAGGCTTTTGTGATGGAGCTAGGATTGGTTTCCCAGGAGTCAAAAGGTATCAGACTTAAGGTCAAGTTACTCTTCTCTAATGGGCCCCAGAGCAAGCCTGTGATACTCCCATCTTTAAGGAACTCCCAAAACTCAGCTGGACATTGTCTATCTGTGATGGAGATAGAGGTTGACCGAAGACAGGGGAATGGGCTTATTTATAAATGTCTAAGCTTCCCTAATTGTCTGAAACAGAGTTTTTTTCAATGAGCCGTCCCTTTTACATTTACATTTATGTTAGAATCATCTGCTAGTTTGTTAAATAAAGATTTCTGGGCTCTATTCTTGACCTCCTGAATCAGAATTTTTGGAGGCATGTGTGGAATGTACATTTTAAAGAAGATCTCTGAATAACTTTGAAATTTGAGAACCACTATTCAGGAGACAGCCTTTCATCATCATGCTTGTAGAAGAAGACTAATACTGAAGAATTTAAAGTCTTCTTTAAAACAGTCCAGTTAGTTAAGTCATTGATAGAGCAAAGAGGTGATAGAGCTATGACTTGATAGAGCTAAGACTTGATTGTAAGTCTGTGTATCAACGAGCTAATGCTGTGTAATGTAACCAACCTGCCCTAAACTTAGTGGCTTAACACAGTAAGTATTTATTATTGATCACAACTTTGTGGGTTTGGTGGGTGATATTTCTGGTGTCAGCTAGATTTATTTATGTGTCTGTTGTTAGCTATGGTTGAGTGGGCATCTGTGCTGATCTTGGCTGGGCTCTTTCGTGTGTTTAGAGCTCAGCTGGCTATCCTCATCTGACATAGCTTCCACTGGATACCTGGGTTCTCTTCTACATGGTCTTTTATCCTCCAGCAAGCTAACACAGTTTCATTCATCTAGAAGGTGACAGCATTTCAAACTTTTGATTGGAAGTGTCTAAGGCTTCTTAGAGACTATGCTCAAAACTGGAACACTGTCATTTCCACTGTGTTATGATGGCAAAACAAGGAACAAGGGCAACCTTTATTCAAGGGGTGAGAAAATAAATTCTGGCTCTTGAAGGAGGAGCTGAAAATCCCTATATAAAGATGTAGATACAGGGAAGCTTTAGAATCTACCAAAGACTGCCACATAGAGTCCTGGTTCTTTCCCACAACATTTGAGAGCCTTTTTAAAAAAAGTTTATCTGCCAGCTTTTACAAATGTTTAGGGAGCATCAATAGGGAACATTCTCTTGGGTTCAATTCTAGGATTATTGCTCTTGGCTGAAGAATTAAAAATCATAAGAGACTTAAAAACTCATTGGTTTAAGCCCCATCTAACACTTTTATTTCTTGATAGTATCACCTTAATCAAAGTGCTCATTCATTTTATACACAAACATATCCCCTAACACTGGATAATTTACTGCCATGTAAAGTAATTTCTTCCAGCCTCTAGGAGTTCTTCCCATTAGAATATTATTTCTTATATTAGATCAACATTTACTTCTGCCTAGATTTCACTTGTTGGTCCTACTTTACCCTCTGAAGCAGCCCAGAAAATGAGTCTCATTGTCTTTCCACAGAAAAATGTTTTCTCATATTTGAAAATAGTTATAAACCTCTTTGCACATTGGTCAGTTTTATGTGCCAACAACACCAAGTTTCTACAACTTTCCTCCTAGGATATAGTTTGAGCTCCCTCATAATTCGGGGTGTTTCCTTGAAAACATTCATTTCTCAATGGCAGCTGGGTATTTTAGAATGAACACTGTTATTTGGAATCAGATGTCCTGAAATTTGCTTTGAGATCTTGTGAAACATATGAGACCACTGTGATTTCTTTTTCCAGAAAGTGTGGACAGAAATAACTGTGTTTATTTTGTGTCAATTAAACTAGATAACATATAAAAATATCTGCCCAGGGAAATCTCTCCATCGATGTTAGTTTCTTCTTTTTTTCTTATTCTTCTGAAAGAATAGCCTTTGAAATACACACTATTTTTTTCTTTAATATCTTGAGTGTGAATGAACTCAGATTTTCTGACCATATGTTAACACTGGAATGACAAGCTTACTTAAATGTCCACATGGAGATATATTTCAAGTGGTGTTCCCATATGGTAGGGATAGTAAAGACTTCATTTCTCCCAAGTTGAAGGCAAGTGTTATTGTTTTGATACTTCAAAATAGTAACTTAAATGACCTAAAACTAAGAGATTTAAGTTCTTCCCACCTGTTTTAGATTTGGGTGTTTAGGAAGCAAAAACAAATCTGAATTTGGAAAAGAGTTAAGGACAATTTGGACACAGTGAAAAGACCAGGGTAGGAGGCGATTTAGTGGACAGTAATAATGAGATGTGGTGTGAAACTAAACCATTAGGGAGAGCGAACACACAGGTAAAGCGGGGGGGGGGGGGCGGGGGAGGGAGTGTGGGTCAGAACAAATAAAGCCAGCACATGGAGGAATGTCAACATTTATGTTCAAAAGATACTGCTTAATGCAAGATGTTTCTGAATCATAATGTATAAAAATGAATAGAATCTGATTGCAGTGGAAAATGGTTAAGAGAATAGGACTGCGGAGACAAAAGAATGGATTTTGGTAAACACTATATAAATTGTAAGATTGTTTTATGTGACTGTTAGCTCAGAAAATACTCTTCCATATAAAAGAGGATAAAATGAGTTGTGAAACCAATTTGTAAATAAAAATGCTAGATAAATTCAAGGTATGATGTCATTCATGTGTGGAATATTCAAATTAGACATTATTCTCATGAAGTTATATTAACTCATTTTTCTTTTCAAATCAAGCAGTTAACAAAAAAGAACTGTACTATACAGTGAAAAGTGCAATTGAGGTGGGAGTCAGGACCCTGGGTTTGAATTCCAGCTCCACAACTAACTAGATGTGTGACACTAGACAGGTCACTTAGGTTTTCTGAGTGTAAAAGGAATTCTCCATGGGTAAAAAGAATTGTTCAGATTATCTCTAAGTCCACTGTCAGCTACAAAAATTTATTGTCCTATGATTCTGTGTTGTCGGAAAGCCCAGTGGCAGTTTCTGTGGGGGGATCAAGATTTAACATGGATTCCTTTTACCCAGGATCCTCTATTCTATTTGAAGAGATTGCCTGAAATTTTGATGCTTAACTGAACAAATGAATAGATCAATGTTTGGATGAATTAAATAAAAACAATTTGAGAACTTATTAGAGAAACTTGTTATGAGAATCTGATTGGACACTGGGAGTTAAATATGAGAAGTGAGATCTACATTTATAGGATAAACTTTCATTTTTACTAACTTCTTATGGTAATGAGTTTTATGAATTTGCTTTTAAAAATAGTTCTTCAGTTTTCCTGTTGTAATCTTACCTCTTTTGGCTAAATGTGTCCAAGACAGCTTCATAAAGGAGGCAGTTTGAACTAATATTGAAAGAAAGGTAGAATCTATACAAATTTGGGAAGAGAAAGGAGCCTTACAGGTGGAAGTAGTAGAGCTTTAAAGACTTAAAGAGGACTATTCACTATTCATTCAGCAAATATTTGTTGAGTATCTATTCTCCTATACCTGGCACTGTGTTAACCACTTGGGAATATTAAACTAGTGATCCTCACTACTTAGAATGGAAGACAGACATAGATTGTATAATTACACTAAACATAATTTCATACTTTGATGAATGGAATAAGAGAATAGAGAGTCATGAGAGCAAATAACAGGTAGTTATCTGGGGTATGAGGTGATCCAAGAGGACTTTCTTTAGGAATTGTTATTTCTGTTGATACCTAATGTATGAGTAGGAGTTCAATACGTGAATGGTAAGAGAAGTGTGGAGAGGGAAGAGGGTATTTTAGGTAGAGGGGACAAAATGTGTAAATACCCTGAGACTGGAGAGTTCAAGACCCTAAGACTAGAGAGTTCATGGCATATTTGAGAAGCTAAAAAAGGCCAATGTGGCTTTGGAACTTGGAAAATAAGGGGGACATAGAGAACTAAATGAAAAGGCCAGTGGGAAATGAGCATGGTGTCATTCTGTTGACAGAGTGCAGACATCAGTATCATTTTGAGCCAGTTTCTACATGCTCAACTGGAAGAAAGCACTCTGTACTGTAGGGTGGGCATTGGGGAGTGTGGGGACAAGCACCATTGGCACTTGGGTTCTCAAATGGGCCTTTAGAGGCACCAGCACCTTTAGCAGAGTAGGACTTGGGAGATAGAAGACTTTTATAATCCAAACATACACGCAGCCAAAACTAAACTTCCCTTCCCCTTGTTCCTGATAATTAAAGAGACTTAAATAAAAACCCCACTCACAGTATGTTTCCTCATTTCAAATCCAAGATTCCAATTGTCATAGGCACCAAGTTATGACCACAATCTACTTGTAGTCACCCTACACAAAACACACTTGAGTCAGTTAAATGAGTTACCTCCATCAATAACACCCAGGCCCTAATTATACATCAGACATTCTTGGTGTTGCTTTTCCCTCTTCTTCAAACTGGAGCTAAAAAATGCACCCCTGGGTGGAGAGAAGTAGTGAAGGAGTTTAGTAGATATGGAGTCTCTGAAGGGTCCACTTCACTTGAAGATTTGTGAAGCAACTTATCTTTTATTCTAAGCACAGTTATTCATAGAACAGTCTACAAAATATCCATGGAATTTTACAGGGAGAATTACAGACTTGAAAATATTTGCTCTTATGTCAGACTGCTTAAAATCAAACCCCAGATTCCTAGTGAGATGTTTTATTCCCTTTGGTCATCGAATTTATTTTGATGAAAAACTGAGAAGCATTGAGTCTTAAACCGTGTTCAATACCATTTATAGGTTATTCTGTTCCTTTCTCGCCAACTTTTTATAGTTGTGAATTTTATGAATTTACTTTTTAAATGAAATTTATTGGAGTGACATTGGTTAATAATAATTATATATGTTTCAAGTGTAATATTTTATAATGCATCATCTGTGTATTGCATTGTGCATTCATCATCCAAAGTCAAATCTCCTTCTTTCACCATATATCTGACTCTCTTTCCCCTTAACTAGCCTCCCTGCCCTACCATTTTCCCTCTGAAAGCAACAAACAAAACAAGCAAACGAAATTCAAAGACACAGACAATAGTTTAGTGCATTTCCTTTTAATAGTTCTTGTTTTAAAAGTTCTTCTGTCTACCTGCACTTCTCTGCTTTCATAGCCTTTACCCTCACAGCCCGTTTTTAAGTCTTTATTTTATCCTCACATCCATACTCTCATGGAGTTGTTGCCTCCCTTTTCTCTTGAATCCTTTAGGTGACGTTATTTGGATCCTTCTCTGTCCCTGCACTTTCTTTTTTCAGATGTGGCAGTTGGACCAATGTACACTGATCCAGGGCCAAGAAAATTGTACTTTTGTTGGAAGATGAGATAATGTTTCTGTTTTATTTCCAACATCTTCCCTAATGACCAGAATTTTTCACCTTTGTTAGCTGCAGTGTGTTGGGAGAACTTATCCTTCAGGCCAGTTTCTACTCATCCATTATGACTCAGTTCGTGGCCCAGTGCCCAACCCAGCAGAACTGACCACTCCTTCCTTTGGGTTCTCCCAGCACTCCTTTCCCTCTACCAGCACAGGCCTTGTTGTGTTCTGCTGCACTTGCCTGCTGACATATCTGTCTTTCCACCTAGGTTTGGAGTTTTTGGAGATCAGGGAATCTTGTGTTATTTATCTTTGTATCATCACACCTGGCACTAAGGCTAGTACATGCTAGATGCTCATTTAATGCTAAATACGTTGAGTGAAATAATTTGAGTTAATTGACTATGGGATGTATTTACAATAATTTTGACATATTTCTATTTACTTGGTGATTCCAATGTCAAAGAATAAGGGGGGGTGTGTCTTGTGATCCGGACTCTTAGAAATGAAATGGGAGAGACTTCAAGGTAGGGTTGCCAGATAAAATTCAGGATACCCAGCTGATATGAATTTAAGGTAAATTTTAAAAAATAATAACATTTAAAAAATGAAAGCATATCCCTAGTGTTATGTAAAACATACTTACACATGACAAATGTTTTTTATCTGAAATTCAAATTACCTGGACATTCTGTATTTTTAGTTGCTGTTTCTGGCAATCCTACTTCTAAGTCAAAGATTCCCACTCTCCTCTTCACACAATTGTATGTATGCACTAAGAGTCAGGTCACAAACTGGTGGCCCTCAGGCAGCATCTGACCATCTGGATCAAGATATGGCTTATTTACCCTGCATAATGTTTTAAATTTTTGCCAAAAAATTGAAAAATATGGAGATTTCCCATTAAAAATTCTAAAATTTCAGATTTTTTTGGAAACATAAAGCCTGACCATACTGGATCAGCTCTCTTGTTCAGCTAAGGAAGAGCTAAGCCCATTTTTAGATGGAATGTGAGGCCTCTGGATTCCCTGTTTCTCTTGAGCACTGTGGTGAAATGTCATCTGCCAAACATTATTACACTTGCACAGTGTTTTCCTTAGAGCTGAAAGGAAAGTGAAACATTTTGAACTCATCTCTCTCTCAAAAGCAGGAAAACAAGAGATAGCCGTAGAGTGCCAAATGTTTCCATAAAAATTGGGAAAATCTAGGATAAGCAAAGAAACATCTTTTGTGTGTTAGAATCAGCACAATGAATCCATGTCTAAAGAATACAACTAAAAGTATTGTTTTTCTTACACCTCCCTCACATATTCACACTATGGACTTGAGGGCATTTGAGTTCTTCATCGCCACCAGAATGTAAGATCCTGAGGGCAGAGGCTTTTTATCTGTTTTGTTCACTGGTGTTTCCAAAACCATGTAACAGCTCTTAGTTCTTAATAGACATTTGATCAGTATTTGTTAAATGAATGATATAAACCATGCGAGACAGGTAAAAAACAATATGGCTAGAAATCTTCTAGAAGGGAAGAAAAAATGTTGCCTTCTACAATAAGATAGCACAACTAGGTCTTTTAAAATAAATATCTTTATGGTATAGATGCCTGATATCTTCCAAAGGCAAAGAAAAATGGATGCTGAGGACAGAAGCTCTTAGTAACCCAGAGCTTAGAGGTACATTGGGAAGGATTGTCCTCACTGGTTATCAAGAGAGATCTTTGGAGAATATCTGAGGAAGGTACCAGAGGCACATGTTGGAAAGGACTCTTTGTAGCTGTGTGACCCTGCTTTCTTTCCTGTCCACCATAGATCTTTCCAGAGCTCAAGTGATTCTCCCTGCAGCCCCATGGAACTCAGCCATGCTCTCCCATTCTCTCTGCAGCTACCAAAGAAATAGGTGCAGAGACCTGATTGTGAACAAAAACCAACCTCATTTTATTTGAAAGAAAATCGTTATTACCAGCATTCAGTAGAATGCTACCTAAACTCCATATGTTTTGAGGAAAACAAACAGATACACCTTAAGTTTGAATTTGCCTACAGGGGACAGCTTTTACATGAGTTAATTCCAAACCATTTTCCCTCTACATGGGAGATGTGCTGGCTCTAGGGAATCTGGCCTGAACACCAAAAGTTGCTATAAAATTGTGTATTTTGTTGCCTTTTCTGATTATGTCTCATTGCTGCCATATGGTTATTAAGAATTTACATTTATTCTTAAAAAATGTCCCTAGGATTGTAGAGAAAATGCATAGGACAGAGAAATACTGGCAAACGAGAGTTTGGCTTTTAACCACAGATTCAACAATCTGGCCCTAAACCAGATTTCTTAAAACTAAATACCTAGGAGTGGAGATAAGAAAACAACAGAGAAATATAGCAAGATCTGTCATTATTATTTCTGGTGCTAGGTGTAAGATGCTTGTATTAATTTCCTAGGGCTGTTGTAACAACATACCACAAACTGGGTGACTTAGACCTGAAGAAATTTGTTGTCCCACAATTCCAGAGGCTAGAAGTCCAAAATCAATGTGTTGGCAAGATCAACTCCCTCTGAAACTTGTAGGGGAGTGTTTAGTTTCTTTGTAGCTTTTGATGATTTTCTAGCATCCCTTGGCTTGTGGATACATCACTCCAATCCTCTATTTTCACATGACCTTCCCAATGTGCCTGTCTGTGTCTCCAAATTTCTCCTTATGAGGATATCAGTCATATTGAATTAGGGCCCACCCTGATCTCATTTTAACTTGATTATCTCTACAAATGCCTTGTTTCCAAATAAAGTCATTCTGAAACACTGGGGATTAGGAATTTAACATATCTTTTTGGGGGGAGAGGGATCCGATTCAACCCATTACCTTCCAATGCAATCACCTTCTTCTTTGAACTTAAGCTATTCAGATAGAACTTGTTCCGCCTGTGGAATACTGTTACATTAATTCAATTGCCTCTTTAGTTCTTTAGCTATCAGATGCTTTTTCCCTGGCAGACTGATGTAATTAGGGAACTAATAACTAAATCGATAAGGAAAAGTGTGTGTTCTTTCATATTTTCCAGCTGTTCCGATGATTCATTTAGGGCTCTGTGTGCATTGCTACTGAATACATGCTTGTTAAGAGATATGAGACCGTGACAGATAGCGGAGAGGGAAGGGAGACAATCTGGATTGCTGACTGGTAAAACTTCAGGAGTGACATCCATGCAAGGAGGGAGTGTCATGAGGTGGAATGAGGAGGAGGACATGGTCTTGTATGTGCAACTCTGCATAAACAAGAAATTTTTGTAAAGATGTTTACTGTTTGGAAAATACACTTTATTTTAATGTTGTGTGAAACACATTGGGCTGAAGACTTGCAGAACTATATAAACACCACTGCCTGTCCAAGGAAGGAGTCACCACTATCCATGATAACTCTGTGGGATACCATTTTGTGGAAAATCCCAGACTGCCTTGTCTAATTTCAGTTTCCTTGTGAGAAATACAAAATTTTAAATTTTGGCCTTTTAAAAGGTAGTCTGAGAGATAAATATATGCATTATAATTAGAAAATTATTATAAAAGTATGTTTAAAAAATACACACTTGTATCACTAGCAAAATATAATATACATCCATTGTAAAGAAATCCAAAAATGATAGAACCTTTAAAAAATATAAAAATTATTCAGAATTCCACAATTCAGAGATAACCTCTGTTAATATTTTGGCATAGTTCCTTCAAATATGTTTCAAGCTTTTGCAATACTACTTAAATAAAGTTGATGTCAATGTATGCATGTTTTATAATATATTTTAAATAAATATGAACATTTCCATATCATTCAGTACTCCTCTAACACTAGTGAATGGCTGCCTATATGCTTTATTTCTATTTGAGTGTTAAAGCTTTAATAATTACTAAAATAATACATGTTCACAATAATTTTAAAAATCCAGATAACCAAAAGAAGGAAGTACCAATTGTCTGATCTTACCATTGCACAGATGACTAGTATTAATATTATGACATATATTGCAAGGTAGTGTAATTGTCTAAATTCCTGTCTTCCACTGTTCATGGCGTGTTTAACCTTTGTAAGCCCAGTACTTAGATCAGGGCTTAAAGCACAGTGGTTGCTTGATACCTTTTAGTGAATGAATGAGTGAATGAATGAAGAAAAGGATGAGCAAATGAATGAATGGCGAGGCTGCAAAGATCCAGCTTCTGGTAGAATAAAATTTGTTTCAGACTCAGCAGTTTACTGTAGATTGAGAGACAAGGTAGCAAACCCGAGGCCCTTAATGAATAGGAGCCTGCTCTTTCTGTTCATCTGAATCAGCCTGCAGGCAGAGAATTCAATTTAATTTTTCTCCCATCAGTCAAACTGAAGAGCTGAAAAAGCAAAACCAGAGACAAGGGAGGCAGGAGGTGGAACAGGCTTGGATGAGGAGATCAGCACCTGATCTCTTGTTCTTTCTTTGTTAGGGAGAGCGTGAGATGAGAGGAGCCATGCTTCTCCCAAGGGTCGGCTCTAGCAGGAGCTGTAGTGGCTGGCTTTCTGCCACTACCAAGATCCTCCACGACAGAAGGACTGATCATTTCTCTGGAGGATTGTGACTCCTGCAGTGTCATTGTGGCCCTCTTAGATTTTTCCCTGGCCTGCCTCTAGAGTTTGCAGCAGAGAAAGACATAATCATGCTGGGTTTTAGTTGAAGACATTTGGGGCTCTGTTTGCTATGATTGGAATGAGGGCTGACAAAGTCTGATATTGCTGGGTTATAGAAGGCTTCAAGCAAAGTCTCTTCTAAATTATATTGAGAAACATCTGTCTTAAGTCTGAGCATCTGTCCCTCAGACACCTGCCATGGAAAAGAGAATGATTCATTTCTTAAAAACCTGCATGGAAATGTCAGTCCTTGCAATAAAATATATGAATATGTCCTTCTCAATGGGATGGTCTGATCCTTACAAAACCTCTCCTTCCTTCCTACCTACCCTAATATAAATGCACATACAGCTAGATACAGAAACATCCATGAATAGGTGGATGGATGGATAGGAAACAAAAGAGAAAAAGATTAATGGACAAATGGACAAACAACCTCCACCTCCTTTTGGCCAGTAATCACAAACCTCCTTCCTCTGAAAAGCTCCCCCCACAGGCCACACTTGAGACCTTGACCATATTGACAGCTTTGTTCTGATTATCTCCTCCACCCAGTAAAATCTCTCTCCATCATCTCTGTCCACACCACCTATCTCTAAAAGACTAGCTGAACACATATGTTCCCAGGAAGCCTCAGTGTTCCATTACTACCCCTGTTAATTTTGCCTGTTTCTCAACTTCTAGAGCTTTGGTCTTCGCCCCACTTTCCCCCCTTTTTTGTGGTGTATCTGTACATGTATTTTGATGGTCAGCAGTTACCCTTATTGCTACTCGAAGAATTAGATGTGGTTCTGTGTGCTCTGTAATTTGATGGTGTAGAGCTAGTATTGTTTTAGTCACTGAGTTGGTAAATAAAGAAAGGGACTAAGAGTGATAAGGAATAGTGATGCCTATTATTCCCGTGTGTAGAGTTGGACACAGATTGTAGTTAGTACTTACTCATGGAGAGAAAGCCTAGTTTGGATAAATATGGTGAGAGTTGGTAGAGAGCTGGTGTGGGATTATGTAAACTTGCCATCAGCTAAATCAGGATCAATATCCTAGTTTTCTGTATAGCTGCTGCCGTATCTTTGTAGAACCAAGTGTCAGTATCTTAATCTATAAAATAGGAATACAAATATATCTTCTTAACTAATTTATTGGCTATTTTGAGTACCAAAAGACAGTATATGTAGTAATATCTCTCTCTCTCTCTCTCTCTCTCTCTCTCTCTCTCTCTCTCTCTCTCACACACACACACACACACACACACACACACACACTTCTGTCATTTACTGGGCAAAAAAAGATTTTTTATGTAGCTTACAGTACCAGTGTTTAATAAATATTTGCTGAATTAAATTGAAATGGGCCAAAACTTTTCAAGCCCCTCAAAGCTTCTTTGAAATCACTAGAAGTTCTTTCAAAAATTATTTTTGTATCGGTTGTGAGATTATGAACTTAGAACTTAACAGATAGCAAAGTTACCTGTGGTATGCTGGACAGCACATCCCTATCCATAGGTAAGCAGCTGTTAGGGATGTGATTACAGGAATATACTTCACCTGACTCCATTTCTATAAACTTGAGGGCTATGTACTTCTGTTTTTCTTAATTACTCCACCTATAAAAGTTTGTGAGGGCAGCATAAACATGATAGAATCTTCATTATAAACTATATACCACGATTCTATGGCAAGAAGACATGAGCTAGATATCTGAAAAATTACAGCCTAATTTTTTAAACCAAAACTTAACTTCTCCAAGAATGAGTTTCATTAGCTGTGAAATGGGCTTGTATGTTCATTTGTTATGTGCCAGGCAGTGTATAACTGCTGGTACATAAAGGTGAATAAGGCATGATCCCTTCGCTCTTTGACTCACGGTCTAATGGAGGAGAGGCATGCCAACTAGTAATGGCTTAGTGCGTGCAGCTTCCTAGAGGCAGACAGTAAAAATAGTGCTGACACCACATAGTGAGAGGTTAACTCTGCCTACGTGGATCAGAAATGTTTGAGAGCAGGAGTTTGAATTAGTAATTACTGTCCTGCCTTCCTTTTAGTGTCTGTAAGGCTCAAATGGATGTGAAAGAGCAACATGGTTGAATTGTTGTTGTTGTTGTTGTTGTTGTTGTTGTTGTTATTATTATTTCATTATCAGATTCAGATATTAGTGTACTTCCAGGCATTCAACTGAAAATAAACCCCATAATCCTTGCTAGTCTCTTCTAGGAATGCTGGCTTTTCCTTTATGTGTTACAAAGGGATCAGTCTCTATATCCATAAAATAAATGAATGTAGAATTTGACTTTATTGGCCATGCAGAGGGTTCTTTTTTATTTTTCTAAAGTTCTGGGGCTCTTCTGGAATTTTTTCTCATACCATGAGTTGCTCTCCATCCTTACCTGCCTGTTTTAATTATTGATTTATGCACCAGATATTTGCTGAACACTTTATATGTATTTAAGGTATATAAACACAACTAAATAATAAAGACAAATCTAAAACACATAACCATATATAACTATGATAAGTGCTGAATGGAAGCAAATAATGAATACAGTGAATTAAAAAAGAATGAAGATGAATGGGCTGAAGTGGTCAGAACAGGCTTTGAAAAGGAAGGCACACTCGTGCTGGCCCTGTGTAGATGGGTGATTTTTTGCTTAGGCACAAGAGTGGCCTTGTCTTTGCCATCATGCAAAGACATGAGATTATAAATGAGCCTGATATTTTTAGTGATATTGAAGAGTCCATTTCAGCTAGATTAATAGGTACAATAAGAGTTGAAACTGAAAGAGCCCAATATTTTGGATTTAATATTGTCTCAGACACCGCAGGCTGATGAGCATTTTTACATATATGTCCCATTTTCCCTCTGAGCACAGAATCTACTTCTTTCTTATCTTGATATCCACCAGAGTGCCTTACATGTAGGAATTACCCAATTAATGTTTTTTAAATAAATGTTGGTGAATTGTTTTAGGTGTAGCTAAAGACTTTCATGGACTTCGAGGAGAGAATGATGGATGATATCACAAATGGATTTATACTCATAAACACCAGTTGATTGGATGTATATGAAACACCTACTTGTTGCCAGAAGGCATGATGATAAGCAAAGCATGGTCATATTCATATATTTTTATCTGGATGAAACAGACGCTTGCTTGGGTGTGTTAGGCACTCTGGTGTATTGGGATGTTCTCCTCCAGGGGGAAGACCCATGTATTCATGTTGAAAGTGCCCCTCGATGCTTATGCTTCCTCACTTCATTGTTTTGCAGCTCTACAGCTCCATGGACTTTGGGAGACGGTGGCAACTCATGCATGAACGCATCACCCCCAACAGGTTTTACTGGTAAGCCCCATCTGTAGCCCTACCTCCCTCTTGGATAAAGAATTATCAGACAGCTTAGTCCTCTAGACAATCCCTGGACACTTTTATCACTTGAAGGCACATGTATTCTAGCCCTTTGCTATTCATAGTGTGTTTTGTGGACCAGCAGCATCAGCATCGTTTGGGAATTTGTAAGAAATGCAAAATCTTAGGCAAGACTTATTGATCAGGAGCAAGTATGATCCCTGTGATTAATGTGCACATTATAGTTTATAAAGCACTTGGCTGGACAGCTCCATGAGAAAATCATGGCCAGGTGTCTTAGCTATATACTAATCTCCCTTCTTTTTGAAAACCTATATATTTTATGTACCTATTCTAAAAAAGCAGTATTTCCTAAATGTACTCAAGAACACTAGTTCCACAAAACACTTATTTCTTAAGTGTTTCCATGGTCAACTAATTTTAAGTACCGATTATCCAACTCTGCCCTCAAGAAGACAAGATTCACGTTGGGGTATTAAAGAGTCTAGGGAAATCCTGAATGAAGAAGCCTTCAGAACTTTAAGTCACCAATTCCTATCCTTATTTTACTACAGAAGCCTTTTCTCTTGTCATATCAGATAAATCCTTCAGAACAACTTCTGTGAAGCACATTTTGAAAAAAACCTTTTATAAGAGTGAATGCATGTTGCAAATGGAAATTTGGCCCTCCCCCCTAATCATGAAGTGTTTTTATTAATCTGTATTCCTTTATATATGCATACTATTTTTACCTTGTTTGTCACATGGAAAGCTTGGTCTGGTATAAATTTACCTCTTACCCTTCCCTGCTATAACAGGAAGTGCTTCTCACTTGTATCTTGCTTTCATTTCAGTAGGGGTTGAGGTCAATGGAATACAAGATAGGAAGCACACACCAAAACATAATATACTTAATTATATGCTTAATATAAAACAAAAACAAAATTTTCAAGTTTTGAAAGTAGTACCTATTCCATAACTCTTTTTGAATACCTTAATTTAATTTTCTTAAAAAGCCATGAGATGGCCACTTATACCCCACACAGGATAGGAGTGGGTGTGGTGTTTGCATGCATGTGTCAGGGAAGTGATAGTGACAAGTACCTCGTACATGTACACATCCACACCATCATCTGTGGGAGTAGTGACTTTACCCAGTACCCTCTGTACTCACACACTATGTTCAAAATTAAAAATGATGATTTCCCAAGCATATCATGAAAACCAGCTGTGTTTTACATACAGTTCAGAGGACTAGGAGAGCAAAGGGCATTGGGAACATTTCTCTTGACTCAATGCTAAACTATCCCCAGTTATTTTACCTTTCAGACCAACTATTACTTGGTCCGTAACTATTATTACAATTAATATTTGGTCTGTATTTGGAACTATTCAGATTTTTCAATAGACTAAAGCAGAAAAAGGAAATATTTGTTTTTCTGACTTATCCACTATATAACTACAGCCCTGGCTCAGCTAATATGGACCAGTTTCCCAGTGTGCCGACACTCAGAAGTCCCTCAAAAAGAAAAAATAAAGCTGTCTGCTATTCCTGGAACAAACTCTTGAGATGGTTAGGCAGTTAGCTAACTAGGAAGGAAGTCACATCGATGGAAAAGTAAAGTCCAATAGACTGGATAAGTTTTGTTATCATTTCTGAAGAAAATTAAAGTAAGTGGAGAAGGAGCAGTGTTTTCCTATCTTTGCAAAGAGCAAGAAGAGGCTATTCCAGCAGCTGTCACCCTCCCCCTTTCTTTGTGTAGCAGAAAGAATAAATCCCTAGGTCCTGATAATTGTGCTTCATCTCTCCAACACTCTGTGCTTCTTTCATATATACCCCCATGGGGAATTATAAAAGTTATTGCCCATGCTGGCTAGCCAAGTGGTAGCTGAAAATTTCATTTGTGTAATTATCACTTCTGTGTTTCTGATGGATAATTGCCATGATTATTCTTTTAGGTGTCATAAGAGTCGCAGAGGAAGAACAACTTTTTATATAGACCTTTTTTTTCCCAATGACAGAATCCAAGGCTGTCAAAAGCTCTAAACTACTTATGTTGAAAAGACATATGGGTTATATGGGTTAGGAATGACAATATCCAGTGAGCACCTCCTAGAGAAAAGACAAAATGTGCATTTCTCTGGATGTAATGTACAGCTTTGGCTGAGACAGAGACTCTTTAAACCGTGGTTTCATCATCTATACAATGGAAACAATGTTTTACTTGTCAATTTCATAATGTTCTTGAAAGGACCATTTGAAATTTCATTTATCTATTTAAAATGTATAATTTTAAGTTATAAGTTTTTAAGTAGTATGTCTATTAGCAGTTCTGAAGACTATGACACAATACTTGATTTGTCATTTTTCTGGGATGCAAATTTGAATACTATGCATGGTGAGACTGTGTGTCTATAACATCTGGTAACAATTGAATGGGTCTAATATACTTCCAGGAATCCACATCTCAACCTAGCTTTATATTCCTCTATTCTTTAAGTCCTAATTCTTGTGAAGTAGTTAAACAAACAAACAAAAAGCAATTAACAGCAAAACGCCTTTAAACTTCTTTGTGAGGGATGGTACAGAGTGAAGTGGTACTGGAAACAGTAGGGAAATACTGTGGAGAGAGCAGTCATGCCAAAAACAAGACATTGAAATGAAAGATGACGTTAAAAAGACTTTTGCCTTGTGGTATGCAGACAAATAGGGTGAACATGCGATCTATAAGTAATATTGTCCAAATTATGTGTAATTTGGAGATTTGCACATGTCTACAGATAGAGCCTTCATAAATATAAAGTTTCTTCTCCCATGCCGCCTTCAAGGGATGGAAAGTAGTGGTCTGGAGGGGACTCATAGGAAGAACACTATAATCCAAAAGTGATTTCTGTCAAGGGTGCAGGAGAAAGAACTGACCACATGCATACCTCATACTTGCTTTCTCGTCTACAGTGGCAATCATTGTAATGGCTGTGAAAATGCATTGGAAATCATAAGGGGCTATCATTTTTATCCACTTCTCTCTTGGTGCCCCACAGTACTATGGGTTAGACAGAACATGGGGCATAATATTCATTAGTCTCGATTATAAAATCTTCATTTAGAGATAAAATTTTCTTTATGAATTTTAGATGGTCTAACTCCATCAAGCAAGTTCACCTAGGAATCTTACACTATAGAGTGACTCAGCCATCAAACACATGCCCACAGAATAGGATTGACTGACACGAAAACTCCTCCTTTATATATGTGTGAGCCTTTCACTCATCTGATACCTGGTTAACAGATGGGTCATTAGGCCTGGTCATCCCATTCATCAGCCCAACTGCTTCAGCAATGATAATTTGGAGAACACAAGAGTGGAATAACTGTGTGAACATAATCCCTTTCTAGTCTCTGCTTGGGCAGAGCTATCATGGGAAAAAAGAATGTTTTTTTTTTTTTTTCATTTTCGTTTTTGTTTTTTAATGTTTTATCTCCTGCAGAGTTGCAAATAAATAGTATTTTCACTCTTCCATTGGAAGATATTTAACAAACATGTACATTTTGCAGTGGGAAAATTGTTTTCTTGCATATCCAACGTGAACGCTTATTGCGGTTCACAGCTTTGCCTGTATGGCCTCTCACCCTCCCTAGGTGTTCACCCTCTTCAGGAATGTTTTTCCGTGAGTTCACAGGCATGCTAAGCCTTGCTGAGTTCTATGTGTAACTCGACTGGCATCTAAGTGCCTCTGGTCTCTGATGACATTCACTTGTATGGTATCGTGAGAGAGAATATTGTCAACGTCTCTTCCTTAATAATTCTCTCACTCTTGAAATATCAGAGTCTTTTTGTTTCTCTTCCTTGCCATCACTTCAGGAGAGTGTTCTGATAAAGTAACACACCCTAAAGTGTACGGGACTTAAACTCTTACCCCTTTTTCTGGGGTGTTTGGATTGTAACATGGACTGGTCTTGAGAGTAAGAAATCCTTGAAGAAGTTAACAGATGTAGTAGAAGTTCTAGGTCAGCCTACTTCAGGGGCTAAAGGGATAGGGTCCTTCAAGGCTGCTCTTTGGAGCTGTTGTGAGCCTCATTTCAGACTGAAGAGTGGCTGGTACACACGGACAGTTAGGATGGGCTTTAGGTCTACTGCACCCACTCAAGGTCAGCTTACTAATTGTCAATTTTTAGGAAAATTGTGCCAGCATCTTCTTTTCTGCTCTTTTATAAAGGCCGTGAGGGAGGTTGGGAAGATGGAAGAACAAAGCATGTTCCTCCTGATGTGTGTCGACAGGAGGTCCTAGGGAAATGTCTTTTAAAGGAGAAAGGGATGATCTAAAAAAAGAGAATAGACTAAAAGTCCTTTTGTTGCACTCTTTCCTTTCCAATCTTTCATTGTTCTTATTTTTTCCTAGCCTCTGTTTGTATGCATGTGCTCTTTTGTATGTAGGCTAAACATTTTACATGTTAATTTGTATAATCTGTCTCTTCTCTTAATGTTCTATTATAACAATTTTTATGTTATGATAGAGTCTTTATAACCATCACTTGTAATTGTCTATGCAACACTTTATTCTATAAAGAGGCATATTTTATTATTGTGTTTTATTTTTATTGGACATTGAAAAATTTCAAATTTTTAAATAATAAATATCAGTTTCATTAATATTTTATGCATATTTCTTTAATACTTAGGATTGTTTTCTTGGACCAGTGGCCTAGGTAACCCAAAGGGGAACTCGATTGTGTTTTCCCCACTCTCATCAGAGCATCATGTTTAAGCAATATGATCCAAATACAACACTGAAAGCCTTTCAGAACAACCTAGCTTTTAACTGGACATTTTCTTTAAGGGAGTTGCAAAGAAGCATTGCATCAAACAGCACACAGCAAGTCTTCCTAAAATTCCTTTGTCCATACCCGTTTCCACAAAGTCCTGAGCATCATGGTGGTTAATTTCTCCTTTTCCTTCACTTCCCATGGGCTCTTAGTCACAGAGGTTTATTGTCCTCTGTGCATTCCCTTCCAAACTGCCCCACACCAAATACACACACCCTCCTTCCCAGGTATCATAGCTTTTCTTATGTAGAATGATCCACTCTTCTCTTTACCTCTCCATCTATCACTCTCACCCCACCTTAAGCAAATCAATGTAATATCTCTTAGATGTACACCTCTTAGAACATTGAAGAGGGAGAATTTACAATTGTTAGGGCTTAATATTTTTGGTTTAATTACCACTAGAAGGAGAATAAGTACATCAAAATATACACATTTTGAGTATCTTTAATACTTGCAATTAAAAATATTAACAAAGTCATGTGCTATTATATATGCCCACATGACAGTATCAGTCTGTTTATGGAAATATTTGCTTCGTCTTTGTGGTAGGCAGTGTCCAAGGTGGCTCTCAATGATCTCTGTCTTCTGGAGACCATGCCATTGTGTAGTCCCCTCCCTTCGAATTTAGGCTTAATTTAGTGACTTGCTTCTAGTGAGTTCAATGTGGCACAGGTGATGAGATTTCACTTCAAAGTTTTAGTTTCAAAAGACAATGGTTTTTGTCTTAGGTGTGTTCTCTTGCTTGCTTGGTCAGAGCAAACTGTCATGTTGTAAGCTGCCCTATGGAGAGCCCCAGGTGGCAAGGAGTTGAGGGAAGTCCCCAGCCAGTAGTAAGTGAGGAACCAAGGACCTCATTCCAAACACTTAGTTCTAATAAGGAACAGCTGAATCCTGCCAACAATTATGAGTGATCTTGGAAGCAGATCTTTCTCCAGTCAAGCCTTCATATGAGACGCAGCCCTGTCTAACGTAGCTCTTATGAGAGACTTTGAGGCAGAGGCACCCAACTGAATCATGCCCAGATTCCCAACCCATAAAACAGTGATATAATAAATATTTGTTGTTTTTAGCTGCAAATTTGGATGATAATTGTCACAGAAATAGGTAACAAATATACCTCTTCCTGATCATTATTTTGCTTGTTTATTTTTGAACATAAGGTATAACTGCTCTGTTTTAGACCACTTCCTCCATGTTCCCTTCATTAGTGTCAACCCCAGATGTTGCATTTTGCTAATTGTTTAGGTCTACCATTACAGTAGGGAAATATCATAATGTCCTGATATTCCTGGCCTCCTGATGCTTATATTCTATGGGGTTTGATGATTGAGTAGCAGACCTCAGAGCCTTATCCTTAGCCTGATTGATGCTCATTTAATATAATGAAGTTGTCTGACCTTGCTCTGTTCTGTTTTATTCATTCTATTCTCTTCTATTTCTATCCTACATTTTATGGCAGGATTGCATTTTCTGAGACTATTGTTGATTCTGAACATGTGTGTGCGTCTCTGTATATATGTGTGTACACACATATGAGCCAAGTGTGTACATTCCATTTAAAGAAGTAATAATTGCATTTAAGGTATAAAAATCCCTTGTGTCTGGGTCTTAGACTTACCTATCAGCCTGGTAGCAGCTGTGAGTGTGGAGAACACAAGGCAGAGATGCAGGAGGTAAAAGTGGAAAAAGTTACATTGAGATAAAGTGACTGCTGTGAACCCTCTTGCACCTTTCCTTCAATTCACACTCTGTAGATCTCACCTGTTTTTAAATGCATTCTATGTTTTGCTGCAAAAATGAGCTCTAACTATTCGGCCAGGAACTCAGTTAGATCCTAGACTAAGGTTCCTGAAGAAACACATGCCAGGTTGTTCTTAGGCTATTAATGCATTATCCACGACAGAGACAGAGTTAAGGAACAGGCAGAGTGGCTTGAGATTGCTTCCTGGAAAATCAAGGCCTTTTCAAACAAAGTTAACATTATGGGCTGAATTGTTGAAGCTGCCCTAAATGTGCATGTACAATTTTGCAAACACAGTCATTTGCAATCTCAAGTAATGGGATTTAGGCATCGACCTGATATAAGGGATCAGATTTAGAGGCCCTTTGCAAACCAGAATATGCTACAAATAATATTTAATTTAGCGCTCCCTTACATTTTTAAAATGGTGAAGCAATTTAAAAATACATTACATTCAAAATAATACATACAAGGTCAAGAGGGGAGATATGAAAGCTCAGCTTGCAAGCAGAAAATGGTTTCTACTTTGCTGGTGGGGGCTGCCCATGCTGTATGTCTGGTTGCGTCTTGGCCTTGGAAGAGCTATCTTAATGCTAAGAGCAAAATGCAGTGCTCAAAATTTATACACGATAGTCTGTCAGTGCACTGAGGAAGACAGAATGCTCTCCTCCTTGGATGTAATCAAGATATACTGGACTCATGTGATAGTTATGTGAGTTCTACGAAGGAAGGGAAATAAGGAGACATATGTAGCTATATACCTAATGGCTTCTTTACTATGAAGAGAAGAGGTCATATTTGACACTGCCTTGGGAAATCTGAAAATATTTGTGTGTTAAACTCAGGTTCAGAGGTAGCCAAATTCACTCACCCAATCCAGTATAACAAAAATTCCAGGATGGAAATGGAAACACCATCCCTATCTCTCTCTCTAGCTTTTTGGTCAGTGTCTACAGAATTAAAGACACATGATTTCTAGATGCTTTTTCCATCCTTGTTGATTATGCGAACACGAGAAATATTTATTCAGTTCAGAGACAGTGAAATCTCATTGATAATAAACTTTTAGAGGGGGGCAAATTTGACTGTTCTAACAGTGGGTGAGATTTCAGCCAGTTATTGTCTTTGAAGGTGGGTTAGTGGAGACCCCAATGGAGTAAAGTGCCTTGACTGCTGTAGTCTTTCTGAAACTCAAATTGCTTTTTCAGCTCCTTTCATGAAGAAGTGGGGAGAGTGAATGCATTGATTATAATGAGTTGCTCAGCAGCATTATGAGTAGGGAATGTGAGAGTTGGAAGGTTAGGAAGAGGCCTAAGGAGACGAGAAAGCCAAGGATTTGAGCTGAGCAGCCCAAGGAGAAAGCACTGAACTGAGGGCTTGGAGGCTGTTTAAAATGTAGGTTGGATACAGGGTTGCAGGCAGGAAGAATCATCTTCTTTCTCCCCGGGAATATCTAACGGTGTTCTGCTCCAGCTTGGGTTGGGGCGTGTATTTGTCTGATCAGGCTGCCACAACACGATACCATACACCAGGGGGCTTAAACAACAGTTTATTTCCTCTCTGTTTTGGAAGCTGGAAGTCTGAGATCAGGGTGCCAGCATGGTCAGTTTCTGGAGAAAGCTTTCTTCTTGGTTTTCGATTTAGTCCATAGAAAGGTAGAAAGCATGGAAGAACTTCAGAGAAGGAATGTGAACTTTCTAGAGAACTTCTCACCAAGAAGAGTTCTATATCATAAATGGCTGAGGCTGATGGGAAGAGATGGAGAGGCAATGCCAGAACTACAAAACTAATGTTAGAAGGAAATGAGCATACTTTGACTACTTTATTCTGATTGTACACATGATACAAGCTTATTGTAGAAATTTAAGAAAACACAGGAAATTAAAGAGAAAATAATTACCTATAATTTTACTACCCAGAAAACACCACTTTAAAAAAATCAAATACTTCTTCATAGACTTTTCCCTATTATAATATAGTATAAATCATGAATATATATTTAAGTTTTTATCACAACTGAGATCATGCAGTTAATAGAATTTTGTATTTTTTAAAAATGAGCTTGAACATTTTCCTATACCATCCTCTGTACTTTCCAAACATGACTTAAAACTTGTCTTACTTGCATTTTATTCTAATTAGTGGATATATAATAATTGGATTATTCTTTTATCATTTAACATTGATCTTGCTTCTAAACTTTTACTATTAAAGAAGGCATTAGAATGTTGTTTTGAAAACTTTTACATAATTATTTGTTCAAGGTCTGATAATTATAATTTTTAAGGATAGACTATCAAAACAATATATATAAATATTGTCATGCCAAATTGTTATTCAGAAAGTTTATTCCCATTTCCACTCCAACTAGTAAAATACCATTTCACTACACCTCATAAAAATTTAATTTAAAAAGTAATCTAATTTAATATGCAAAAAATGAATTTTCCTTGTTTTAATTTGCATTTCTTATCAGAACGGTGAGTTTAGGCATGTTTTCATATATTTATTAGCCATTGTATTTCTTTTATGTGACCATCTGTTTTTGCTTCTTCTTTATTATGAGTTCTTTATATTGTCTCTCATTTTATTTCAATATTGTCCCATTTGTTCTTTGTGTTTTAATTGCCTTATGATTTTAACATGCTTTTAGTTTAAAAATTGATCAAATCA
>CM053506.1:14222349-14255018 GCA_028627145.1 Eidolon dupreanum | reverse complement strand
TGAGGATGCTACCTGGTGACTCTCTGCTTTATGGTCTCACCTTGTTTTGGTGAGAAGATCATTGTCTACACTCACATAGACATGATTTTGGTGATTTAACTGCTAATTCATGGAGTTAGGTGTGAGGGAGGATGTAAAGCTATGGTGATTGGGTTGGAAGAAATAGACCCTTTTATTTGCTTGGTAGCAAATAGCACTGAGGATCACTTAGTCACACTCTAGCTTATTTTGTCCTTAAAGGAATGTCTACAACAAGAAATTTCATTAGGAAATTAAGCTTTTTCAGCTGTCAGTATGTTGCTTTTCAAAGATAAAAGTTTTCCTCCTGTATACATGTTTTGTGCATATCTGAATTTAGCAACTGTCATATGCTATCACCCTGATCCCCTTTGCTTACAAATACAATAAGGGACAAAATTCTGATTCAAGAACCCATAGCGCTTCTTAAACTGCCCCCCCTCCCCCCGCACTCCAAATCAGAACACATTCTTCCCCTTTAGTTATCTCACTCGCATCTGCTCTTTGGAAAGACAGCCTGGATGATGGATTAGGGGCATGCTCCACCCCTCCCTCCCTGCTGGCCAGCCGTGTCATATTCAGACATTCTTCAACCTTTTCCCTAACAGTATGGAAGAGAAACTGTCAAGTTTTTTGGGCAGGACCATGCACAATGGAGGCAGAAAGAGAGCCCCCAGGGAATCTCTGCTCTGCCCACTCAGCATTTCCAATGATTTTGAGGAGACTGGAGCTTTGAAAAGGTCAACTCCTGGAATCAGCCTGATCTATAAAAGGCACCAAAGTATGCAATAATTGCCAAGGAGTCAGGCCAAAAGCACTGGGGGGTTTAAAATGGAATAGTTGTGATGCTGGGCATGAGAGGTCCATGCGATGCTGAGCATGAGAGGTCCAAGATCCTGCTTCTTACATTTTATTACCATTAATGTCCCCCAGTTTAAGAAGTGTCATTAAAAGAAGTGACAGTGAAACAGAACAAATGGAGTTGGGTTTTATGACTCTTTTCTAGTTTTGTGGAAGAGGAGATTTGGAACGTGAATTACGTAATTGGGGAACCATGCTTTCCTTCTCTTTTCCTTTGATTTCTGTCATTCTTTTTTTTTTCAATGTGAGATATGTTAGGATTTTTCCAGAGCTGAGAGAAATTCAATAAATCGAATAGAGAAAATTTGTGACCTTGAGGTATAGTGGAAAGAGAGATTGAGTAGGAGTTAGGGTTTCTGAGTGCTAATTCTACTTCTGTGATTGGAATAGTGGACAGAAATTGGGATTCTTCTGGCTTTCTATGTATTTTCATCTGTAGAATTAAAAGGTCTTGGAGGTTTGGTCTAATGATTTTATCCCACGAGTGAGTCTATGATCCTCTTGCAACTTAGGTGTTGATCTTCAGAGCTGGGTGGTGGCAGGAACTGGAAATTCTGTTCACTCTAGTGATAGAATTCTGTTTCTGAGATGATGATCAAGGGACAACCTGCAGTGTATTGACCTGAGGTGCTTGTTAAAAATGCAGTTTCTTGATCTGAGTCTCTAGTCTTGGACCTCAGGAATTTTCTTTTTTAACACCCTCTCCCAGCAATTCCATTGCATATTCTATTTTAGAAGCCAGAGGAGGTAGTTAGGCAGTGGTTTGAAAACCAGGGAAACAAGTTTGTGTGGTGCCAGGTGTTGTATGTGGAGGGTTGTTGACTGGGACCCCATACCAAAAACCCTCTCCTTTCTCTGCAGTATTTGACATTCATAGTTAAAGAGTAATTGCAAGCAATGAAGACATTGCCACCTCCAGGCATTTTTTAAAAATGCATACAATTCATGCTAAATGAGATAATATATTCAAGTGTGCTTTGAAAACTATAAGGCATTATTAAAATGTTTTGTAACTGTAAAATGTTGTATAGATGTTAGTCATTGTGAAAATAATGCCTCTAGTTTTTATTAACACTATGATATGAATGAGGTTATTGATTTTCTCTATGTTCCTTTAGATGTACTTACTGAGGAATTCCATTCAAGAGATGGTTTTGAGTCCCTGCTCTTAAATAATAGAATTATGCATTTAAACTCGTTGCCACATAACTTTGCAGTGCCTTTTGACTGTGTGCAGGAGGCACTTCCTAAACCCCTTGACTGTGAGCTCTTGTGTGTGACTTGTTTTCTCCAAGTTTAGCCTCTGTGACCCAAGCAGAATCTTTAAAAATACCTGCCCAGTTGGGTATGCCTCTGTTGCCTCTGCTGTCCCATGGTGGCTGTAGCTCTTTATCCCAGACTCTGTAATGAACACATGGAGCATGCCAAAGCCCACACCTTGGTGAGAGCTGACCTCCCATAGAGCCCAGCCTAGACAAACTAATCCCAGCTCGCCCCCAGATGACGAGTAAGCCACTGACTTTGGGGATGATTCATTGTGCAGCAAAAGCTAACTGATACAGTAAGACAAAGAAAAGTAGAGACAAATGGACACAAGTCTCATTCAAAGGACAGTGGTGAAGTGCCACGAGAAAGCTACAACCTGAGATAGAGGGTTCAGGAGAAGTAGCATCAATAAAGCCTTCATAGAGAAGCATCTGAGAGGAACTTTGAGAGGAACTTTGAAGGATGAGTTCAATTACAACAGGCAGAACTTATGTATGTGGGCCTTTTGCTGTGACATAATGGTGGGCATTTCAGGCAGAGGATGGAACAGGAGGAGGGTCACAAAAGTGGGAGAGCACAGGGTGTGTTTAGAAAATTGTTAATTGTTCAGGCTGTCACGAAGTTCAAGTCCTAAGCTCATGGGGGAAGAGATGCCAATGAGTTTGGAAAGAAGATGAAAGTGAGAACTCAGACGTTTTAAAGACCAGGCTGAAGATTTTACAGTTAGTACAGTATGCCTTTGAAGGGTTCTGCCCAGGGCCAGGCATATTCAGAACTGGCCTCTAGGAAATCATTCTTGCAGTGGGATGAAGGGCAAAGCATAGAAAAAAAGAGATAAAGTCCAGGTAGCCTATTAAAAGTCCATTATAGGGTGTGCGGGTGCTGGGAAGAGAAGATGGAACTCCAGAAAGTTCTAGAAAATGTGCTTTGCAATAAAAAAAGAAAAAAAAAAAAACATCTTGAAGAATAGAAAATAAATCTAAATCCTTCTCCCATCCTAGAATGTTGTTTTCTGACTTTATAATATCTAAAACCTCAAATTCTACTTGGAAATAAATCAACAGGTTTAGAGTGACCACAGATTTATAGACTTTACATATAAATTTTTAATGAGCATTCAAATTCAGCATGATATTTACACACTTTGTGGAAAGCTGTGTTCTGGAGTTAAGTGTAATTTCCCCCAGTGTGAAAAAGCACTAAAACAACATTCCTGAAGTGGCTTTATGTTTGTTTGTTTTGGAGGGTGGGTGGATGTCGTAGTCAGTGTTCCCTTGCTACTTAGACTTTGAAGCAGAGAAGCGTGTGCAGATTTCCTGGGAGCTCTCAGGAAAAACACCCCCTTTGAGAGGTGAGGGGCACATCATGGGCAGGAGAGAGGATGGGCTGAGATGCAGGTGAGCAGCTGATCCTATGGGAGCTGTGTCGCTGCAATGGCCCTTTCGAGATGTCCAGGGCCTTCATCTTCCACAGTGACCAAGCATAAGATATGGGCTACCATGGGGGGAAGGGTGTGACCTTGGTGAGGTGGCTGTCACCAGCTGTGGAAAATACTCAGAGAGAGACTCAGCTGAGAGTCATCAGGCGCTCCATTCCAACACCAGGAGTGGGGTCTGGATAGCACCCCACTGTACCTACTACAGGGAGGAAAGGGGGATCTATTCCCAATTTTTGTCCTTGTTCCTAAGAGGGAGACAGATTTTTTATAATATTAGCAACAAGCAACAACACAAGAATAAATAGCATTAAATAACAATGTTAATAATAAGTTATTTATTGAGGGCTTATGCTATCTCAAGCAACAGGCTGCTTCCATGGCATCCATCATGCGATTATCTTTTCATCAGCATTCAGTCAGATCAGCATAGTGGTTCAGTGCCCGGGACTGGCTGCAGACTGCCTCGTCTTGAATCATGGCTGTAGTGCTTATTAAGCTGTGTGATCTTGGGCATCCAGGGCCTCAGTTTCTTTAGGTAATTAACACCAACAGTCTGTCCCATAGGGTTGTGGCAAATATTTTGCCAGCCAGGAAATAATGGGACTGGTTTTTCTGAGTTTAAAGCCCACACTGTCAAGTTTAATTTCTGGTGTTTGTCGGAGGCTGAAGAAGGGTGCCGCAATAGGGATCCTGCTCAGAGTGTTAGGTATTTGGGATGTGGGAGAGCCAGGGCCAAAAGTGCAGTGAAAGAAAGAAGTGTGACAGGCAGGAGGGTGCAGAAGACGGTCAAACTCACAGTATTCAGGTGCTGTTCTCTAGCAAAACACCAAACCCAGAGAGAGGCAACACTTCATTCTTTTGCACTGAACCTCCTTTAGTGGTTTGTCCAAGGAAACTCCATGCTTTTGAACTTGCCTCATTGCCATGGATTGTGTCTATTTAAATGCTTCCATTCAGGCCTACCACAGTGCCAGGCCACCTCAGACCCTTTGTGATGGAGGAGATGGTGTTTTAGGCTCAGAAATCTGTCCTGATTATAAAAAGAGGCTCATTATTCCAGGTGGGATGGCCGGACTGGGAAGTGGGTGAGGCCAGCGAGAAACAGTAGCAGTGGGGAGGTGACCATGGAGAAGCTCACTGTTGTATGTCATTAATCACTAATTGCCAAATGATTTTATTATATGGCAGCCATAAAATATCACTTGAGGTTTTACAGCCAGTTCTAGCTTTAAGAAAACAATTCCTTATGTCAAAATGACTATTAAATTAAATGATTTCATATTAAACATCCTATGGACTTCAGATGATTTATGAGGCTGTGTAATGAATAAGAACCTTTTCCTTCCGGCTGCTTAGAGGATATCAGCAGCCGTTTCTAGAACAGCCGTGGACTTCGGAAACCCAGGAGAGACATACTGGTTTCTAAGAGACCCTTGGATGCTTACACCTGGAAGGGAGTCTTGAGAAAACAGACCCAGAACTCTCATTTTACAGATAAGGAAACTGAGGCCCAGAGAGGTAAAATGACCCACCCGGAATCACTGTGTGGACAGTGGTGTAGCACTGCTGTTACTAGTAATTATGTGTATTTTTTTGTTATTTCCAGCTGTCCTTACTGTCCCCATTTTGTACACGACAAGCCGAGTCTTAGCAAACTGTTTTGTAGGTTACTTAAATATAACCACTTCTATAATAAGGTGCAATGTCTTTCAATGACACCTATTTGCATTTGTTGCCCTGAAGTTGCTTTTACGTGTTCTAGGTCGTGACAGACCCAGAAAATGACCCGAAATGAAATTGTTTTGTCCTTACAGTGTATTTCCACTGAAGGGTTCATTCAATTTCATACTTGGAGCTCTGTGGGGCCACTGAATATGTACCAGCCACAGTCCTTCCTTCAGAGAGTTTACAGTCCAGTTGGGAGATCTGATCACACGGTGTCAAATGCCTGAGTATTTACCTGTGTGATCCAGATAATTTGTGCCACTGGAAACCAGAGATCAGTGTAGGTCTCAGAAGTGGTGGTATTTGAGCTAGTTCTGGCAAGGTGAGACCTAGCAAAGCCAGTAGAAGGAGAGTGGGAACATTTCATCCAGAGCAGCAGCAGGAGACAGAAATAAGTGTGATGTTTAGAGATGCTGAGGAGTTGTGGCTTTCTGAAACACACTGGACACATCTTGGCCAGGCAGAATGTGATCTTGTTATGAATGACTTAAAATCCAGGCAGAAGAGTTGAAACTCCTGCAATTTGTATTGTCTTAATGTGTATTTTTGTTGACTTTTCTTATTAACTGACCATATGTACTTATGTCTCTCCCCAACTAGATTATACACTTTTTCTAGGCAGAAATCCTGCCAGATTATCTCCAGATATATCGCTTCACACAGGGTTAGATATTTGAATAATTAGAGGGAGGAGAAAAGGAAGAAAAGACAGAAAGTAGGAGGGGGAGGAAGGGAAATAAGGAAGGAATGGAAGGAAGAGGGAAGAACTGACCTGTCTGCTGTATTGATAAAGGGCCCCATGAAATGAGTCTGGAGAGGATGCTAGGCTTTAGGAGCTGATCTGCCCTGGAGAAAAGAGCAAGTCAGCCACGAGTAGCCTGTGGAGTCAGGCTCAGCTCTGCAGTGGTATTTGTGTCCTCACAATGGCATCTTGGGGCATGCTGCTAGCTGCACCCATTCCTGCAGGTGGCCCTAGAGTGCCACCCTAACATTACTTCTCAACTCATTAATTACTTTTTAAATAAACCTCTGTTGAACATCCATTAGGAGCCAGGTACTGTAGTAGACATGAGGATATAATGGTAGGCAAAACAGATATGATCTCTGCCCCCTTAGCACTTATAGTCCAGCAGGTGGTCAGACAATGATTAAATAATCAGACAATAAAAGGTGTAACTGCTAACTGATAAAAGCAATAAAGAACAATTAAAGGTTGTCATGGGAGTATAAAACCAAGGGACCCAGCATAGCCTGGGAGTTTTAAGGCCTGCTTTAATAGTATATAATAAGGAACCTAAGCTAGTCAGATATACATATATACTTAACAAAATCGAAATGCATAGGGTGCAGGTCAATGAGGAGTTTTCATGTATGGGGTCCATCTGTCTTGTTGTATACATAAGTGAGTCTGAGGAGATTCACTAAATTGTGGATGGCATCGGTAGTCCTAGTTCTAACCGAACACTCTTCTAAGAAATTGTGTGTTTGCAGTTAATGGACTCTTCCTTGGGCACTTCAGCTTCCCTAACTGCAGAATGAGAATCTGTATCAGCCTCATTATTACTCAAAGCATAGTCCAGGGGCCTGTGCTGGTCCACAAACTGCTACTGGTATGCAAAGAAGTAAGTATAGATAAGTATATCCATTGAGAGTCTTTAGAAACTTGCATAGCAATTTGACATTTGGTGGTATTTTTATTGCATTTGCAAAAATATCACCCTGCAATGGTTAGGGAAAGTATATTCATCCCAAATGGTTTAAAAACGAACTGTGCAAGATGACCTCTGAGAACCCTTCCAGCGCTAAGAGACTTTGACTCTATATGGACGGGGTAGAAACTTCTAGATCATGTTAAAACAAAACGAGGTGAGAGCTAGAGCCTTGAGTTGAGTGATTATGAATGAGAAAATGTTAATCTAGAAAGAACTCCTTTAGCCTGGCCCTCTGAGATGTTAACTAGCTCAACTCCAATGCACTGATGGAAGACAGACGTCATGATGTATCCTTGGAGTCAGAAGCTGGTATTCTAAGAAGAGTCACAACATGTCCTTTCCTGGCATTATACCTGATCTCCAGGCCAAAGCTGCACACAACAAACTTAGCTCAGAGCATCTTTATAAAGCAGGTTAGAAGAAAAAAGAAAGAAAAATCCAATAAACTCAAGTGACCAAATATATATTTGATGTTTGTTCTTTCTTAATCTATTTCACTTCCATCAAATTGCTCCAAAGCTACTTTGATTTATAAATGGAATTTAGGAAGTGAGAAGTATGAAATATAAGCAATTTAAACTTTGAAAAGTAGCTCCCATGAAGCAGAGTAAAGGTACTTAAAGGATTTCTATTTCCCAAGACCCTAGAAACACAACGAATTAAAGTGTCTCTGTTTAACTGCCATTATTGATGGTCCCCTGGGTAAACACTCTGCTTCATAAAAAACTAATACTCAGAAAGGATTTTTTAAAATTAATATTCATTCATGAGCTCATCTGGTGGAATGGTCCACAATGACATTTTGTGTCCATGGTGCACAAAAGACCTGCATTAATACTGAGAAGCAACCCCTCCCCATCCCATTCCCACTAAAATCTTACCCTATGAACATCAGTTCCTTGGCTATTCTTTCTTCTATTTTCAGGGTAGGAGTAAGTATTCCAGGCACATGGTCTTGCTAGGAAACTAGACTTGAGGAGGTGGAAATGAACAAGAGGAGAAGGATCTGGGATTAGTGGTTGAAAGAGCTGGAGATGAATGAGGAACAAGTTGGGGCTGCCACTTCATTGGTAACAAAAGGCTACTTTGTCTGGCCAGGAGCACAGCTGGTGTGGGATTGTGGATTTGCCATCCATTGATCATTATATTTAGATACCTAATTGGATATGTTATCATTGTAGACACCCCCTGCATGTCACTCCATTCTTGAAGAAAGAGAATCAAAGTAGTCCAGCACCAGCCATGACCTGCGCCTTCCACTCATCTTAGTTGATTAGCCAAATAACCCTAGTAGGCTCCTCTCCTGGTCCTTATGTGGGCTAATTTAAATCTTTATCACTCACCTTGGCTCCCTACCCTGTTTTCATCCCCTTACTTGCAGCAATCATTGAGCCTTTCATCTCACCACACAAGAAAAGAGAGTATGACGTGTAATTGCACCTTACTTTTCCTTGCTTCCCTTCACCCCAAATTTTCTCATTTTTCTTGTATTTCTCTACTGTGTTGAAAGACTACCTGTGCCTTCTTAGGGAACTTAAATTTCCATTTTCATTTTAAAATCTTGTCGCTTCCCACCTTTTTGGAATGTTGCTTCAGCACTTGACTCTCTAGATCCAGTATCTTCAAATGCTTTCTTCCTTTCCATTTAAAAAACATCTCTTCCATCCTGAAAAAAAAATGAAAAAAAGAAAACCTATCTTTCTTTCCACTCAAGTGACCTTCCTATTTGTCTCTTTTTCTTCATTGCCAAATTTTATGAAATTATTTAAAATGATGTACTTCCTTACCTTCAAACCACCTTTAAACCCACTCAGTCTGGTCTCTGCACCACTACTCTCTGGTTGATGATCATCAGGGACCTTTCAGTGACAAATCTTGTGCTCTCTCTTTGTTCTTCATACTACTGGATATCAGCAAATGTTCTCACTGTTTCTACTTCCTTCCAGAGTCTTTGTTCTTCCTTGGCCACTGTGATTTTCTTCTATGTTCCTTTCTACCTTCCTGACCATTCCTGTGCTGTATCTTTCATTGACTTTTTTTTTTTATTTGTAGACCTCATAAATAGCAGTGTTTCCAGGATGTTTTCATCATTGTCTTGTTTTCTTTTTTAAAAAAGATACATTTTTTTCCAGAAAACCAGACCCACTATCATCACTACTATTACTTCCTATAAAGACCACCAAATCTTTCCCCCACTCTACTCTCTCTGGAATTATAGACATGCACTTCCCATGTCTTATGAGACATCTCTTCCCTAATATTGCTCAGATATTGCTGGATTGCTCTTCTCTCATAGTTCTCATATACTTTAAAGTCCACACTGTCAATATCAGGACATATTGCCATTCCCCCAGTCACAAAAACTGCATCTCCTCTTTCCACTAACTTGCTTAAATTATTCCTCCTGATTTCTTAGATTATCTCAGTTAAGAATATCACCATTCCTCTACTCATCTGACCCTGAAACCTCAAATCACTCTGGACCCTATTCTCTCTGTCATCCCCACCCACTTGAACCCCAGGCCTCTTCCCCAACCTGCAAGACCTCTTCCCTAACTGCATCTTTTGTATTCCTAGAAGCATTTCCTTAAACCAGGTCCTCATCTTCTGTCACCTGGACTGGTTTCCCCCACCGCCTTCTCTACCTTCAGATTACCCACCACTTGAGTCAGTCCTTTATATTGTTTTGGAATTATTTCTAAAATGCAGACTAAATGATGTTACCCTTTGATTCAACACTGCTTTTGAAATCAAGAGAGAACTAGACAAGAAATTTAAATAAAAATGTAATGACAATGAGCTACCATATCACACCTGTTAGAATAGCTATAATCAACAGGACAAGTAATAACAAATGTTGGAGAGGATGCGGAGAAAAAAGAACCCTCATACACTGCTGGTGGGACTGCAAATTGGTACAGCTACTATGAAAAACAGTATGGAGGTTCTTCAAAAAACTAAGAATTGATCTGTCATATGATCCAGCCATCCCTCTAATGGGTATTTACCCCAAAGACTTGAAAACCCATATCTGAAAAGATATTTGCATACTGATGTTCATAGCAGCATATTTACAGTGGCCAGAACATGGAAGCAACTGAAGTGTCCTATGATAGAAGATTGGATAAAGAAGCTGTGGTCCATATATATAATGCAATATTACTCAGCCATAAGAAGAGATGAAATACTGCCATTTGCGACGATATGGATGGACCTCAAGATAATCATGCTAAGCGGAATAAGCCAGACAGAAAAAGTTGAAAATCACATGATATCACTTATATGTGAGATATAAACCTAAAAGCAACAAACGAACAGGACAGAGACTCATGGACATGGACAATAGACTAGTGGTTACCAAAGTGTAGGGGAGAGGGGGGAGCAGGGAGTTAGACTGAATAAAAGGGGTCAAATATGTGGTGACAGAAATGAATTTAACTATGGGGGGGTGAACACGCAATGTAAATATATATATGCCTTACAGTTAAAATGTACAGCTGGAACTTATTGGATTTCCTTAACCAATGTCATTATAATTAATCAATCAATCAATCAATCAATCAATAAATCAATAAATCAATAAATCAATAAATATTTTAAAAATGTAATGACACACTGGTGAGTCATGATTGCTTATGAAGTGTGTCACAAAAATTTTGCGGCCAGTAATGAAGAAGTGATGATGAGTTATTGCTCCTCCATTTTTTTTTAATATATTTGAGGCAATTCAAGGTTGTCAGTAAAATTATGTCATTCTTACATACTTGCATTTCTAAATGAACAGAAATCAATTGAATGACAGCTAATGTGTCTGCAGCCTCTTCTGTCTCTCTTACTGACCATAGTAAACTGCTGTTTTAGACAGACCATCAAGAGATGTCATGAATGTAAATTATTGCTGTGCATAACTTCACTAAAATTGTTTGAGTTTTTCTCAAAATAGTTATATGCCTACATGGTTGCATATTATGTGAATAGCATCTACTATAGAATTTTTCAAGGAATAAGGATTGAAAAAAACTAAACTAGAAATTAAATTCCAAACCTTTTAGCATGGCATAGAATGCCCTTTTACACCAGATACCTGAGACATTTTTCCAAACTCACTGCCACCTATTGACCCTCATCTTACCACCCATACCCGTCACTCTTCTGTGTACCTGCCATGAGATTGTTTACCTGCAGGTCTTCAATCATGCATCCCCTTTGCCAGGGCAATGAAGGCAAGTGTGTAGCTCCAGGCAAACTACTTACTATCTTCTAAAGCAGCAGTCCCCAACCGTTTTGGCACCAGGGACCCGTGCTCCTATGAGAATCTAATGTTTGATGATCTGAGGTGGAGCTAAGGCGGTGATGCTAGCGCTGGGGAGTGGCTGCAAATACAGATGAAGCTTTGCTCACTTTCCCACCGCTCACCTCCTGCTGTATGGCCTGGTTCCTGACAGGCCACAGACCAGTACCGGTCCACAGCCCAGGGACTGGGGATCCCTGTTCTACAGTTTTGCTGAAAAGTTACCTTGCTTTTGCAACTGCCTGAACCCACTGTTCACATAATTCCAGCATTGGTAAGAGCATGTTTTCTGAAGTTCATATGTTGGCTCCTTCATTAGAAGCTCTAATGTTTTGAGCACATTTTCAAAGCTTCAGTTTCTTCCTTAGTCTACTGATGATAATAATGATATCTACCTCACAGAGTTACTGTGGAGAATTCTGTCAGGTAATTAACCATGCCTGGGGGTTCTTCAGCCCTTCCAAACACTCAGATTGGTTAATATCTGCAACTCTATCAGTCAGTACATGGTAATGCCACTCTCAGCTGGAGTCAGCCTCACTTCGCATCTCTCGGAAGCATCTAGACTGTGAAGTAAATTAATTTTCAGTGCGTTAGATGTTGTCCCAAGGTAATTCTCTGTGATACTTTCCAGCAGGGAGGCGTTGAAATGCCATTCCTCTCATAATTAATACATTGTACTGTGCTGCACCCATTGGCAGATGGATTTGTCTTCACACATTCTTACTTGACAGAGGTTGGCCATCATCTCTCTTCATGTGTCCTTGTGTGCTCCTGGCAAGCTGGCCTCTTTCCTTTCCTTTCCCAGCCATCCTTATTCTACCATGCCTCCTAGTCTAGCCAAATCTTTAGCTCACTGGCTGAAAGTAATTATGATATCAGGCTGAAGTTCGAGTGGAAGGACTCCACTCTGTTTAAATTTAATTTCTAACTGGAGTCATTCAGCCATCACATCATCAAACACACCACATTTATTCCTCCCAACAGTGGGGCACATAGGAATTACACTCTTCCCAACCTTTTCTCTGCCCCTTAGACTCACAACTGGTTTCAGTTCCATTTAAAAATTTCTTGAAATGTTATTTAGGATTGATGGGATGACTGTTTATCACTATTGTCAGCATCTTTGCCTTTCATGTCGTTGTTAGACTTATTTGACAGATGAGGGAACTAAGGTTGAGAGTGGTTATGTAAGCAGTCCAAGTTCACTCAACTTAATTAGTAAGTGACAGAGCCAGGCTCCAACTGAAGCTTACTCTAGAGCTATTTTAACTGCAATTTTATACCACCTATATGTGTTGGATGGGTGTCTCCTTCAAGGCTGTTTTGAGATTCAGCACCAGGGAGCTTTCTGGATAAAACAGACCTGACTCAAATACTTGATCTCTTTGGAGAAAGGGAGAAATCCAATGTCATTTACCTAAGAGCCACTTCCCAGCCTGTGATGAAAGCTTCACATACTCTCTTTCAATGAAAGCACCATCCCTACCCCTTATGAGAACCCTACACTGGAGGGAGGCAGCTCATATTCTTTACAAACCACAAGACCCTCCCTCAATAGCTAAGTGGGATGATCTCAGTAAAGCTGACAAGATGTTTCCATGTTTGTTAAACAAGAACCATTTGTTTAGCTCAGGAGCATCTGTTGAATAAACAAGATATCTGATGTGCCATTTGCTCATTGGAAATTAACAAACCCTTTAAAAATGGCAATTTGTCAGGAGTTATATGAGGCAGAATTCATTCTCAGCAAGTGAACAAATTGAAACTTCTTTCCCAGACTTCCTAGAATCCCCCAGAGCCAGTTGTGCAGAAAAAGTTGTTAAATTCTGCCATCATTAAGGAAAATATGCAGAAAATGATGGGGGAAGAGAATCGGTATCCTCTTAGGGAAATTAAAGGGTGTATCCTCCAGAACAATTGGTATGAGCTGTTTCCCTTGTGGGTTGCGTTTCCATTTGGAGAATGTTGTTTTTCTGGATGGGAGGCAACTTTTTCCCCTCTCATGCTGCTTCCGGGTATCATTTGGTAAAACTGTCATCACAGCATTACTCCTGTATGTTGCTTCCCGTGGAAAAGGTTTAACTTGCTGCAGGAATAAAAAAGATAGGGAAAATAATAAAAGAAATGAAAAGGCTGTCACTTCTCTCAGGTGATGCAGCAGCTACTGGGCCACTGGCTAAAATGAAGTCTGAGTACGGTCCTGTTTTTCCTATGAAATATGAGAGCTTTATAGACTTAATCCTTGAATGAGCACAGTGTACTGGCACCAGGTGGCCCAAGCATAATGGACAGTAAGTGAGAGCTCACTCACATTTACTAAATGCGAGTGCCTTGCTAAACCCATTACTGGCGTTGCTTAGCTATATGCCCACAAAGCTTGATTGTTACTCCCATCTACAGATGAGGCAACCAAGGTTTAGAAAAGGTAGAAATGGGATTTAAAAACCCATGTGGTCTTAGAGCATGTTGACATGATCACAGTGTTGCATTGCTTTAGATAGTTTTTGAAGATGCAAGGTCACTGGGGCCCTTGGGGTGAAGACAGGGGAGCAGGCTTTGGACCCATGAGCCTCACCCTGGGGAGAGGTGTAAGAGTTTTAGGCAAGATCTTTCTGAGATTCCTGGGAATATCTGGCTGGCCTGAGGTTCATATACTGTTCTTGCTGGGTTGCAATTCAAATTCTTTATTTAGAGGGTTTTGCTGATGGGAGAGGTGATGGGGCAAGGCGAGTTCTCAGGCTTTAAATAAATGGGTCCCTCTGGGTTCTAGTCAGAAGTTAAGGAATTAGCCGACTCTGGGCCCAGAGCAACTTGCTGCCTCATCTCCTCACATTAGCCCTCTTAGCAATTGATCTTACAAACTTTCTGAATCAGAGAAATTAAAGATGAAAAAGGGCCTATTAAGTGATGTTGCCCCAGCTCTGGACTAGGTGGAAAGACTCCCAAGAGAGGATTCCAGAGTGTCTGGTTCAATTTAGCTTTAATTGTCCCAGAGGGTCTGACATCTTACACTTCCCCTGGGCAGCCCTTCTCTGGGCTGAAGGATGCAGGTGTGAGCAAAACCTCAGAGGATGATGCTGCCTGTGTCAAGCCTGTGTATGTTTGCTTACCTTGGACCACTTTTTCAGAGCCTGGGATTTTTCACGTGTTTCCTCTGTGATGTTCTGGGTCTTTGGAGGAATCCTTTTTTGGGGGTGGATTAAATATCTCTGCCTGTAGGTAGGATCTGTTAATTTTGTCTGTTTCTCCACATAGCCAGGAGATGTGCCTACAGTTGTGTCTATACAGGTAAAATGTAGGCATGGGGGCTCATGATAGTAGTGGGGTGGAGGGCAGTCAAAGACTGATGATCCACTGGGAAGACCAGAAATACTAATGGCTAACGTGTTGAGTATTCCTAAACCTATAGTAGGAGTGTTTTTCTATTGTCTAGTTTAATTCTTGCAATAACCTTTGAGTTATGTTTAGTTATCACGATAACACTTTGAGGTATGTATCTTCTTATTTTCTCTAAAGAGATGAGTTTCAGAGAGGTCAGATGCATATCAAGGTCACTTAGCTGGTAGGTGGTGGGGCTGGGATTTGGACCAAGTTCTCTCTGAGTTGCAGAGTGCCTATTTTACTGCACTATGCTTTGTCTCTGCCTCATCGTAAAATGTACTGAACAAGGTTGAAGTGAGAAGGAGGGAAAAGTGGGAAGGGACCAGCACTGAATTTGAATTGAAGATGGGTGATCCTCGGATCAGCCAGGTTTAGCTTTCTAAATTGAAAAGTCTGGTCTTGTGCCATGAGTTTCTGTGTAGGTTCCAGGTACAGAGATCCGGACCGGAGGGTGTTTGCACGAGTGTATGTACTTAGACTGTGATCCCTTCCAGGCCTAGGCAAAGTATTTCATTCATGTATCTCCTGCTTAGAAAATGATGCTGGGCAGAAGATATTCAGCGACTGGTACATGCATAGTCAGTGCAGTAAGTCCTCCATGGAGCCCACTTAATATCATCGAAAGGTTCTGTGACTTTTAGAGAAATGACATATAAGGAAACCAATTTTACTGCAGGCTAATTAAGACAAACAAGAGTGAAGCTCCTATGACATCTAATAGGCGTTATAACAAAACAACACTGAATATAATGACGTTATTTGAGGACATGCTTTATACCTGGTTAACATTTCTTTGCACTGCTTCCTGTTCCGGGATGTCTTTGCTTGTTACTAAAGGGAATTTTTTTGTTGTTCATTCAGTTATCTCCCTTTGGCTACCATTGGCTGAGGGCCCAGGTATGTCCATGGGCTGCTGCTGGTTTATTTTAGAATCCATAATATTATCCAGGAATGGCAGGCCTAAGTGAAGGGCTGTTTTGGGTCCTGGGGAAGGAGATAGAGGCTTGAGAGGGTGGGAAGCATGAGGCCACTGAATATAGAAATAAGAGAAGTCCTGAAAGGGAAGTTGGGGTCAGGGACGGGGCAGGGGTCACCACAGAAGAATTATCTGTATCACAGTTTGTCCCCAAGTTGTCTCTAAAGGATTTATTTGAAGGAGCAGGAAGCCATATACTTTTATTTTCTTCCTCTCAATGCCTTGTGTCTTCAGGATGTAATTTGATCTGTGTGGTGTCACTTGCTGGGAACCATGAAGTAAGGAGACTCTCTGTCAAGGCTAAGTTACCAAGTCAATTGGATTCTCCCTATTCTTCTTTGCTACCTGGGGAATCTTGGATGAGTTACTTAACTTCTCAAGACCTCTGTTTCTATGTTATCAATTTGTGGACAATACATGCTTCATAAAGTTTCTTCTTAGAGTTAAATTTTATAAAGAAATAAGGTGCCTGGCACAGAGTAGCCGACGACCGCACATTGGTCATTATCTCACCTCCAGTTGAGAAACGTGACCTTCGTGGTACATCACAGCATGTGTTCCAAGCTGAGTCTATCTGATCTGGGTTTGAATCCAAGAGCTGCCATTTATTTGGTTCAGTGACTTAGACAAGCCACTTAGCTCCTCTAAGCCTGTAGTCCCTTTTTAGTAAAATGCAGACAAAAAATGTCCCTTCCTCATGGGAATTTTGAATCATTTGTTCAACAGCATGATTGAGTGCCACCTTTGCACTAGGAAGTTGAGTTCCCATGGTGGCCAAAGCAGGCAAGGCCCCTCCCTTCAAGAAACTTACAATCTAGAGGGGTGGCAGGCATTACTCAAATAACCACGTGCATTAATACAATTATTAAATAGGGTCTCACCCACAAAGCATTACATAACAGAGATCAACCTACCATAAGAAAGCACACAAATGCTAGCTGTACATTATCCTCAGGGGGACCATCTTCTTCATGGGGGTCTCCATGTGCTTCAGACATATTCCCTCACACACACACTTGCCTCTTGCGCTCTACACCCATTTACACATATGAACTCAAAAAACAGATGTCCTTTTTCTCACTGCTCCTTTCAACCCCAAATAGGTCTGGGACAGCTGTGAGTAAGGCTTTTCTGTGACATGGGCTGTCTGTAGACTCTGGGCAGCTGTGTCCACGCTGGTGCATACACTAGAATGTCTGCCACTAACAGTCTTGAGGCAAAGACTAGGAAATTCTGTTTTTATTCTCTTCAGAGCTAAGATACAATTAAAAATGTTACTACAGTAATTGGCAACATCTATTAACTTGACGAGAATTGCCGAAGGCAGCACATTTTTTCCCCCTTCTGCCCTTTATTAGTCTATAAATACACCTGGTCCCTTTCTCTTCCTTCTCCAAAACTTCCACAAAGCATCCTCCCAAGCTGTCAGCTTAATGCCCTTTGCCTTTTTTTAATTAACTCTCTGAATTCCTCTAGCACTTCCGGTCGGTACCACATAATCTTGCATCTAATTACATATGGCCTCTTGGCTTCTCTGAGAGGTAACCGTGGACAGCCTGTAGCACTGAGGGAGCGGGATTCAGAGTCAGCAGAGCCCGGTGGAAGCCCCAGCTCTGTCTGATGATCTTCAGTGACCTCTGCTTCCGGAGTGTGGTCATCTGTGGAATGGAAACAATGGTCTCTACTTCCCAAGAGTAAGGCAATAAGAATAAACAATGATTTGAAAGTACTCTACAAACGGTTCAGTGTGAGGACTCCTACTCCTTGATCCCCAGCAGCCCCATGATCTGGCCATGTCCTGCCTGGTCTTCTGGTCCGAAAGGAGGTGCAGGTGCTGGCAGGCTCTGGCAGCATGTGGATGTTTAGAGAGGCCCTCTCCTGCTGGGTGTGGCTGTTGGTGCTGAGTAATACCTTGAGGATCTCACCAGCAGGTGCCTCCTCTGCTTTTTGATGGACTCTATTGATTAGAAAAGGTCCCCCTCAGAGAATGGAGCAGGGAGGCGTAGGGAAGGGAGGGACCTGACAACCAGGTGTGTAAGAGCTGTCAGTACAAAGGAAGAGCTCTCATGTCGCCATCCACCTCAGCTGCAGACTGACCCAGCACCACAGACAGAGATGGAAAGGATCCCTGGGATCTCCCCTAGCCCCACCCCACAGCCCTGGCAACCTCTTCCATTTGCAGAAGGAGAAACTTCCCACAGCGGTTGAATACCACAGTCAAAGCCAAAGTGCTGGTCAGTGAATAGACTATGACCAGAACTGAGGTTTTTGCCCTCCATTCAGTTCAACAACCTTTCTACTACACTTCAATGCAAGTTTTTCATAGATGCTTTCTACATAATCAGTAGGCGATGGAATAAGTGTGCATTAAGTGTCCATATGTATGTGTGCTTCTGTGTGTGTCCATCTGGATATGCTCCATAGAGCCTAGTGTGCACATTTGCTAAATGTGTGCATATATCATTTCCTTTCATCCTCCTCAGGACCAAATGATGAAGCTGTGATTGTTGTGGAGAATTGGAGGTTTAGAGAGGTCAACTTGCTCAAGGTCATACAGCAACAGGTGTAGAGCCAAGATTAGGATCTAGGACACATGGCTCTGAAGCTCCTCTCTTAACCACTGGACCATAGAGGAGACAAGTGGTTCTGAAAACACATTATGCCTTAAAAATAGCACCCAATGCGATCAGTGGATCCCCAACAAGGACTAGCTGTGTCATCCCAAGCTCCAGCTTGGGAAATATGAGGCAATGAGGGTTTTGTTCATTTCTACTTGTTTTTATTTAACTGGAATAGTATATACTCGGGGGATAGATCTCCATTCTTTTATGAATCTGTTTCTCTCTCAAATTATATCCTGTCCCACTTTAGCAGCTCATTCACTGCCTCAGGCCCTCTGACCCTCATGTTATCACCAGTCTCCATGGTGGACATCCAGGAAGCTCTTGGGAGATACTTGTTTTGGGAGCCACAGGCCACACTGGTGGGCCAATAGGATTGATTTGTGCCTCATCTATTTGTCCCTTTCTCTTTTAAAGACCCAACATTTTGTGGACTCCCACAGCCCCCTGTGCCACATTTTCTTACCAATATCTGCCTATCTCTATTTCCATATCAGTCCAAGTTTCTAGAGAGCGGGAACCTTATCATACTCATCTTGGCATCTTCCCTCCCTATGAACCTTGGTACCAGGTTCATAGCAGGTGCTCAGTACTCGTGGGCGAATAAGTGGAATGAAGTATTTAGCTAGTGTGTCACTTTGTCCAGAAGAGATCTTGTAATGTGACTATGGGGATGGTAGAAAGATACCCCTTCTCAATCTAAGTTTTCATGAAAATCCTTGCCAATCAAAATGCTCCCCTCCACTCTTCTCACTTGGCAGAGTCTGGGTGGTTTGGGACAGTTCAGTGGACACTATTTTTGTTCTGAATTTGTGTTTCTTGTTCTTTGGCTTGCATCCCACCTAAGTGGCCCTGGGTGTTGAGTCAAGCCCTCAATAAATGATGAAATGAGAGGAACTTCACAAAGCTTCACACTTTGGGGGTCACACTTGCTCCAAGTTGTACTATTTTAAGCACATCCCACAAAATTTAAAAAAAGAGAACACAAAACTTTAAAAAGCCTAGACTTGACTGAATAAATCGGTTGACATAGGTCACATTTACACAAATTCACTTTTAAAGAAAGAGAATGAATGCACCTTCAGAAGCAGAATAATTTGTCCTATGGCACAACTAAAATGAAGAGAATATTATAGACTTGAGTCTATAATCCCTAATTGCTGGCATATTGACTTTTCTTTGCCTTCAGAGTCTCTCTCATTCTATTTTCAGAGTGATCTCTCATGCCTGCTGCCCAATAGTCTACCCCTCAGCATGTCCAATCACACCGCCATTCCTTGCATCATATCACTCCCTCTTCTCCTTGACTTTCTAATCCCACATATTCTTCATGCCTAGTTTCATCTACCCACTTCTCTGCAACCCTTCCTTACCCATTATATGTTTCCAACAAGACTGCAAGCTTTTTAAAGTCCCCTTTATGTGTCACCCTATAAATACCTATTAAAGGAAGAGTATAGACTCAGGGGATAGGTAGTGGAGTCTGAGAGTGATAGTTCTATGATCAAATGTCTAAGAACAAGGACTGCCCCTTCTCTGCAACCACTCTGCACATGTCACAATGTGCTTGGTCTGTTTAGTCGGCTTAATAGGTCTTCTTTGAGCAACAGTTGTCTTTTTAAGGCTGTGTCATGTAATATAGTCTTGTTTAGAAATATTTAACTCTTCACAAGAGCTATGCCAGGCTGTAGCCCACATACACAGCAAAAAATAAATAAATAAATAAATAAATAAATAAATAAATAAATAAATAATAAAATAAAATAAAATAAATAAAATAAAATAAAATAAAACAAACCAAATAGTAGTTGGTACTGTAACTTCCCAAGTACTCATACTTAGTGGGTATTCAATAATTACTAGTCAGGGGATTGCTGGTCATATTCCCAATTGAGCAGTTTTTCGGTTGTGTTTCGAGAAAGCCTCATTCATTGTCACAGCACTAACACATTCATGAAACCCCAATGACCAGCTTTAAATTATTACTGCTAGCGTGTAGCATGGTTTTGGCTATGGTTCACTGAGGTTCTTCAGTCGAAATGAATCTCTGTCTGTTGGGAGTGACCTCTTGATATGTCTCTGCCTGGTCCTGAAAATATTTCGTGTGATTGCTGGATCTGGTTCCAGCCATCCAGGACTTAGAATGATATTATATTAAATTAGACCATATAGTTTCTCTTTTCTTCTTCTTCTTCTTTTTTTTTTTTATACTGCTTCCCTGATAGGAAATGTTATACTTATGACCCAGCATAAACCTATGTCTTTTTATGTATCTTCAACAAAGTTACATGAAAAATAGTCTTCCATCTGACATGTTCTCTGATATTTCCTATTTATTCTGTTTCATTTTGTTTATTTAAAAAATGGGGTTGAATCAATAAGTATATTTCATCACCCATGAGTTGATCGCAGTCCATAGTTAGAAAAACACTGATCTAGTAGTAAATGGCTCTTTTAATTTACTGGGAGAACCAGAATGCTGAAGGGACAGCAGTTCATCCAAGAGTCGGGAGAAAGCCCTGCACATGCTGAGCCCCTTTTGGAGGAATGTATTGGTAATGACTCTGGTTGCAGGAAACAGTAAATAACTTGACTAAGCTTAATTGAAGAACTTAACTAGGATTCAAGAGAAGAAATGCAGTCAGACCTCAGAAGAGACCCTACTCCACAATCTCGCGGAGTGCTGCTCTCTTTCTGTCTCTCACCTTTGCTTCTTCTTTCTGGCAGAACAGTTAGCGGTGTCTAAGACAAGTTGTTCCAAGTCTCATACTAGAGTTTCTCAAACTAATCTTAAAGTCTGGGAAACAAATGTCTTTGACTCAGCTTCGGTTGGGGTTCTGGCCTTGGTCCCATCAGCTATAAACAAGGATCAGGGCCATGGGCATGAGGATCTGCCCCTAGAAGTCTTGGAATCTAGGGGAGCTAGCAGTGGACAAAGACGAGGATTATTTGTGATTTGGGAAGAAAGCTCTCAAAGAGCCCACTAGAAAAGCCATGTTCATTTGAACTGGATGAGATGAGTTTTGGTGCCTTAGCATTTTTACAGGATAATCACGTTTGTCAAGCAAGTCACAGATGACTGTATGTTTGACAGATTCAATATTGCTTTGAGGATAAATGGTGAAAATAGCAGCATAATAACGTAAAATGAAGACTTTATTCACTTAATTGCCTGGAGATTAATTAAATGAATGAAATCTGTTTCACTATATTATGGAGTTGTTTTCAACATTTATCTTAAATGTACTGCTGAGGTTATTATTATTCTCACTTGTGTATTTATTCATCTACTCAGTAGATATTTAATAAATGCAGAGCAAGTCACAATGCTAGGCACTAGTTGAACACATAATCTAATCAGATCTAGAACCTGTTTTTAAGACTAGTACAGTCAAAAGGGAGAAATATTTCAGGTACACAAACAACCAAAGGTAGAAGTAAGACAGATTGTGTTTGAATCCAGTCTCCGTTTCTTCCTTGCTCTGTACCAATGATGGTTAGGCAATTTGACATCTCAAAATTTCCACTTCCTCATCTGAAAAGAAATTATACTACTTGTCTCAAAAACTTGTTTGAGGATTAAGTGAGATAACATTAAGTTGATAGTAAAAATGTTGGCATATTAGGTGCTCAATAAATATTAGTTGCACTTTAGATAACGTGAGCACTATAATAAAGTGTTATATAGTGTCAGGTGTTAATATATGCCTCTCTGTCTTCAGAATGTTTTACGTGCATTTATATAGCCCATTTAGTTCTCATAGAAACAATGAGAGGAATGTCATTATTATCTTCCTGTTGTGCAGATGGTAAAATTAAGGCATAGAAAAGTAAATTGCTTATGATCCCACAGTTAGTAAGCAATGGACAGACCCAAGACTCTTAACTCAGAGAGTCTGATTCCAGAATTCTTACTCTTAAATACACTGCAAATACATGAAAAGGAGAGGCTGTTTTAGCTCTACTTCACAGAGGTTGTATTTCAAGCTGTAATGAGTGATTCTCAACTCTAACCATACATTCTTATCTGTATCAATAGTTACACAATTTGACATCTCAAAATTTTCATTTCCTCATCTAAAAAAAATTATACTACCTATCTCAAAAGCCTGTTTAAGGAGTAAGTGAGATAACATTAAATCGACAGTAAAAATAGATTGATTTGATTCTTGGACTATACTCCAAGCTAGTGGTTCTCAGAGTGTGATCTCTATCATCGTCCTCTTACCTATGTGTTTGCTAAGAGTGCAAATTCTTGGGCCTTCCTTCCTTCCTTCCTCACTCAGAAACTTTGAGGGTGCAGCTCAGCACTGTATTTTAACAAGGAGATTCTGATGCTACTAAAATGTGAGAGGAGTATTGCTCCAGACCAATTAAACCAGGATTTCTGGAAGAAGGGCCTATGCCTTGGTATTCAATGTTTTAGAAAGTTTCTCAGGAGGTTGTAACATTCAGCCAAGTCAGGAGCTTTCATAGGAAGTAGGTATTGAACTGAGCCATAAGCAGGGAATATCTAGAGTGGAACAGAAGGAGTATTCCAGGTGGAGAGGCAGCCTGAGCAAAGAGCAAAAGGGAGGGCATATTTGTGTGTGATTTGGAGAAATATATTGAAATAAGATTATTTGATCATTTAAGTTCCTAGCTAATCAATTCACAAAGTACTTGTACTTTGACCTTATCAATATTTTACCCTCAACTCTGCCTCGTGCTTACTCCAAGGTCAGGTTTTCTTATTTCTGGGGATTCAGAACCACAAAGAAAGAAAACATACAGGAGTTCAGCCCTGTACTTCCTCATGGCAGCCAAGTGTGTCATGAAAATACTGGGCTGAGGTTCCAAATCTGTGTGTCTTTGGACAGTTCTGTGGCAGTCCTGTTGGGTGCTTCAAAGTCTGCTGCATCCAGCTCCCCAGGCACTGCTGTGTTTCCGTGAGCTGTTAACGGTTCCTGATAAGTGCTCGTTTGACTTATTTTATATGTTAGGACTTGGAGACTGTGTTTGAACAGAGGATGCAGTTGCTAAAAATAAACTTGAAAACCTCTTGACCTTTTTCATGTACTTCGCTTGGTAACATCTATGAGTGTATGGTCCTAGGAGCTGATAATAGTTTCTTCCCTGGAAGTTTAACTGTGGCTCCTTAATTCTTGTTGTTCCTGTGTCTGGTCCTTGCTCAGAACTCAGTAAGTCTCTCAGTTTTAGAGAATAATCACTAGAGTTCCCCATCGTCCTTATATGTCAATTTTGGGCTTGTTAATTGTTTTAAAATTATTTTTTTTTCCTTTTTCAACTTCAGTTGAGCAGTCCACAGGGTAAACAATATCTGTTGCACAGGTAGGAAACTAAGATTTTTTCTGGACACAAAAAAATGTTTGTCTTCACAACCCAAGGGTAAGCTCGAGGCTTACACAGGGCTATATGAAGTTTGCCCAACTGGATGAAAGTGTTATAATCATTCATTCAACAAATATTTATTGATTAAGTACCATGTTCCAAGTACTGGAATGGAAATATTGGTATAAAAAGATCCAACAGATGCCCTTGAGGTAGAGGATTATATCCTATCGATAAAAAAAAAAAAGGCAATTGCAATGTAGTATAATGATTTCTACACTGAAGAGGAGAACAGGACATTATCAGAGCCCGTATCATGAGTTTGTTCCCTGAATTTGTGATATATAATTAACGTGGAGGGGGAGGAATGTACCTAAACCAAACTCCTCAATAGCCAGGACTTTTCATATCCAGTGCCCAGAACAATGCTAAAATTATTAGGCACTCAACAAATGTTGCTCTTAGATATGAGGGAGGCAATAAGGCAGACAGGAAAGCAGATGAGTTTATCTGTTTTTCAAATGAAAAAAAAAATAGCTAAAATGTAAAGAATGCTTTCTGTGTCAAGCACTGTTCTAAGTGTTTATTACTTATCTCATTTAACTCCTATAATGTTATGAAGTAGGTATTTTGATCTTCCCATTTTACAGATGTGGAAATAAAAAATCATTGTTGGCATATACATTCAAAATGAGATGAGGAGTTTGCACAAATGGGCCTTGTCCTCCTTCCCTTCTTGAGGAAGAATGGAAAGATCCACTGGAAAAATTTCATTTCCTCTCATCATATTAGGTCTCAGAAAAATCTTGTGACAAAAGAATTCACCATTGAGGAATTTTTAAATATTCATGAAAACTTTCACAGATTCCTACCTATTCTTGATACTTTAACTCTATTTCATTCCATTATGCTGTTTTACAATCACTTAATTAAAACCAGGAATACAACATAACCAAATAAAGTCACCATTATCGATGACTTGTTTTCATTTTGCATTAGGAATATATACTGGTACAATTTCGATTTACTACTTGGTGCCTTATAGAAACTTTCTAGGAGTTCCTTTCCATGTAACTTCAACAGGATGCTTGCAAAGTCATCTTTACTTTGTTGCAAACATGGAACTCAGGGAGCTCAATCTGTCCCGTGGCTGGTTCTGTGCAGGATGCTGTTGCTGGCCCTGTGGTCCACCTTGGCCCTCCTTTGGTCCTGGAAATGTGAAGACACTTGGATGCTTGAGATGGAGGAGGTGTCAAGGACAATTATTAGCCTGCTTGTCACCCTTCTCATCCTCTCCCCATGCTCATGGCAGTTTCATGGTTCCTCTCACACATCTAGGCACATTCAATCCTCATAGACTGAAAGAAGAGTCAAGCCCAAATTCTAAATTTTCTTTTCTCAACTCTGTTTATCTTTCTCAGGCTTCTGCAAAAATCCCCATTATTACTCCTCTACCATCGGCCCAAGTGCTTTTTTCTATTCCCAACATTTTTCCTTCTTACTGATTATCACCATGATGAGTGACTCCTAGTTCATGTACTCTAGAACCTAATTTTCAGAGAGATTGAAAATGTATACAGAGTACCTTTATATTTCCTACAGCGGTGCTGTAAAGGACTTAAATATGGGGAGAGGGAAGACCGCAGTGGGGCACGATGGTTATGATCTTTAACTCTGGTGGGAAAGGCTGGGCTCAATCCCCAGCCTGCCTCTCACCAGCCAGGAGAGGCGGCTTGCAGGGGAGGGTAAGCTCATGGCTCAAAGCCACTTGCTTGGTTCGAGCCCTAATTTTGCTAACTCCTAATTTTGTGAGTTGATTTAGCAAGTTGCTTAAGCTTTCAGTGCCTAATTGTGCCCTTTAAAACTATGAGCAAAGAATAGTTCTGACTCACAGGATTGGTGTGAGGATTGATGAGATCACCATTTACATTTAAAACAGTGCCTGAAACATAGTACACTCAGTATCTATGGATTGTTATCATCATGTGACTTTAGGTTTGGTACTTCATCTCTCTTATCCTCATTTTACCAAGGATTAATATTAAATAAATGATATCTTCCTTAAAGACTGGTTTTGAGGAGTAATTAAGAAATGCTTGTAAAACAAACATGATGACTAAGAAGCAAATAGTCTCAATACCCATGAACATTTATTGTTATTACCATATGTGCTTTCTCAAACATTTTCGTGAGTTTATACCTTACAACTCACCCCTCCCCCCAAAAAAATCATCAAATATTTGCATCTTGTATTTCCTTGCTTGCTGTATTTGTGTGTGTTTTCCTTACATTCGGTTTTTAGAAGTGGGGACTTGTTGGAGATTTTAAAACATTAGGGACTTGATTGATTCACCTGATGAACATCAGAGAGTTCTCTGGTGAGATGTTGTGGTCCAGAATAGCAACAGTTCAAGGGCATCTCACCAGTGTTTAGACTAGGCAAAGAAGTGAAATCACTGCCAGTTTATTTTTGCTGTCTTGTTAGTAAGGGAGGTGCGGAGTCTGGACATCAATTCAGTGTGTCCAGGTAAGGCATTAGTTCTCAACTGGGGGTGATTTTGCCCTTAGGGGATGGTGTGCAATGTCTAGAGACATTTGGGGTTGTTAGAAATGCAGGGTTACTACTGCATCTGGTAGAAGACCAGGATGCTGCTAAATACCCTGCATTGCCTAGGACAGCCCCCACAACAGAGAGTTACCACCCCAAATGTCAACAGTGCCAATGCTGGGAAACCCAATGCTACTGCTGAAAGTGGACAGCGACATCCCTCTGTGCACTGGACAAGAGCAGGAGTATTCTCCTTACCCTCAGTACCCAAGTTCTTTTGCTCTTCCTCTGCCCAGCTGAGTAGCCTAATCTCTCTCCCTGTGGGCACAAAGACAGAGCAGCTTTGAAGTCCAAGTCTTTTATCCTATTATTTAATCTGTAGGTGTGCCTAATTTTGAGCTGTGTGTGATAGTAAATGTTGAAAAAAGAGTTAAAGTCTCTGTTCTTAGGAAGCTTACTGTCTGATGAGTAGTATACTAATAAGAATTATTCTATAATAATTGATGGCTGAAGCAAATAAATATACAAACACACACCCTCACAAATAAAGGTATGCTATGGGCTTATTTGGATAAACAGTCTGTAAACTTGTAACCACAAAAGTCCTCAAATAGCCAAACAATCTTAAGAAAGAACAATATTAGAGACATCACACACCTTGATTTCAAACTGCGCTACAACGCTATAGGAATCAAAACAATATGGTACTGGCACAAAAGAGACACATAAATCAGTGGAACAGAATAGAGAGCCTAGAAATAAACCCATGTGCATATAGCCAATTAATCTACAACAATGGAGGCAATAATATCCAATAGAGTAAAAACAGTCTCTTCAATAAATAGTGTTGGGAAAACTAGAGAGATACATGCAAAAAAAATGAAACTAGACCACTTTCTTACCCCATATATTAGAACAATCTCAAAATGGTTTAAGGACTAAATGTAAAATCTAAAACCATAAAACTCTTATGTTAAAACATAGGCAGTAAACACTTTGACATCAGTCTTAGCAATATTATTTTGTGTATGACTCCTTAGGCAAAGACAACAAAAGCAAAAATAAACAAATGAGACTACATCAAACTAAAAAGCTTTTGCAGAACAAAGGAAACCATCACAATGAATAGACAACCTACCGAATGAGAAAAGTTATTTGCAAACAATACCTCCAATAAGAAGTTAATATCTAAAATATATAAAGAACCCATACAACTCAACATAAAAAATTTCAATTAAAAAATGGGTTGAGGACCCGAATAGACATTTAAAGGGGATATATAGATGACCAAAAAAGCACATAAAATATGCTCAACATCACTAATAACCAGGGAAATGCAAATCAAAACCACAATGAGAAACCACCAAACACCTGTCAGAATGACTATCAAAAGACAACAAATAAGTGTTGGTGAGATTGTGGAGAAAAGGAAACCTTCATGCACTGTTGGTGAAATTGGAAAATAGTATAGTGGTTTCTCAAAAAATTAAAAATATAGCTACCATATGACCCAGTGATTCCAATTCTAGGTATTTATTCAAAGAAAATAAAAACAATAATTTAAAAAGATGCAAGCACTCCTATATTCACTAAAGTGAGGAAAAATTAAAGGATATCTTATTAATAATCAATGGGAAAAATAAGGTATTAGATTAAGGCCTCATTTACTCGGTTTCTTTGGAAACAGAAATATTTTATATAAGTGACCATTTTAAGTAATTGAAGTTTAACTGTCCAAAACATAATTGTTTTATTTAACAAAAATTATTTTATTTTTTCTAACATATATCATTCGTAACCCTAGTCTCTTAACAGAAGAGATTGGTACCGTCATCTTCCTGCTTCCTGTTTTCTGTGCCTCGAGGTAGATGTCAATTACTGATGTTATCAGATAGTAATGGCCTCAAGAACCATTGAGAAGTGTAGACATTTATGACATGGAAGATTGGGTTTTTAGTTCTTAGGTCTGTTTTTTTTTTAATAGTTTTTTTTTTTTTTTTTATTTCTATTGCTACCTGGGTATCAGCTGTTGATTCTCACCATTTTAAATTCTACCTTTCTTTTCTAACATGATGCCCCTTACCTGTTGAGGACTGGAAAACCAGAAAACCAATCTTAGAATGGTATTTAAAATAAGAGTAAATAAACTGAGTAAGAGCTTGCCGGAGAGAGTGAATTACGTGACTTCTTTAGTGCATGAATGTTTTACTGTCTGTGTTGCCTTTTTTTTTCACTTGATTTTCTGGGTTTTATCCTGGCCTGGATATCTCATGCAGGAGATAGCTGACTGGACCTTCTGTGTGGAAGTTCTGAATATATAATGATATATTCGGGATGATACATTTGTAAGGGTTCTCAGCTTTCCTTCTTCTGGCTAATGGCAATAGACAGTTAAGGTTTCCTTTTTAGATCATCAGGAGAATTTTGTCCTTCTCAGGCCAGATGTTGCATGCTTGTCCCTAAACATTTACTGTTTGCAAGGCAGGAGGAAGGAAAGGTAGATGGATCTAACTCAGGAGGGCAAGAATGCCATGAAGCAAAGAGCCGGGACTGAGACTAATGCACTTTCCCCAGGGGACACACTGGATAGGGACTAGCACACTCTAGTGGGAGGGCAGAGGGGGAGGAAGTGGAGGAAGTAATCAGGTGTGGCAAGGTGGAAGACCGTGGGGAAGAGAGAACCTTCTAGAAGCTGTGAGGTGGTGGAGAAAGGAGAGATTTAGGCTAGCATTACTGTGGGCTCTGTACTCTTTTATGTTTTTTTGAGAGTCATCAACTTTCTGACACCACTCCTGGACTCATGTGTTATGCCCATTACAAGTGACAGCTACTACTAGAGGTAGCAAACTGCCAGGGCCCGCCAATGGCCTTACTCTATGGGTCCCCATGGTGTAAGACAGTCTCTGTTTGAGACAATGATTTTCCCAGCGAATAATCACCCTGTGTGCTTCCCATGTGTTGTCTGCCGTCCTGTCCTGTCGACACTGAGCTTCTGTCTCCCTTCCTTCCCCAGGTCCGTGGCCGGATTGGATAAAGAGGCAGACCTGGTGCACATGGAGGTGCGGACTGCAGATGGATGTGAGTGCTGCCTCCACCAGGCTAGGCCCAGGGATATCTGCCTGCAGCAACCTCTCCTCCCCCAATTTGCATTCTAATGGTTTGGGAAGATGAAAAGCCCTGAGCTCCATTACTGCCATATCTATCCTTATTTCCCAGAGTGGGGGAGAGGCCTCTGGTCCCAAGGGAGCTATTTCATTGAAATAAACCCTCAGGAATGAATTTTCTGGGGATGTGAGTTAATGTGATGAATTTTGAGGCCCCTGTTAGTAATTTCCTGGCATCTCCAGTGTAATTCAAATACGGATGTCCATAGCTCATCATGGTATTTTGCATTCATGTGGTGAATTGCAGGAGTTGCTACCTTGAAAAAACAAATCCTTAATACAGTCGAGCTTACTCTAAAAAGTAACTAGGAAATTATTTGCAAAAGTTTTTATTTATTCATTCCACAAATATTTAGGGGTGGCCTACTCTGTGGCAGGCATTGTTCTAGGCTCTGAAGACACAGTGGTGAGCAAGATCTATGCTGTCCCTGCAAACAAGCGGTGAAACCCCAAGATTTTAAATGTGTGACACCTTTGAATGCTGTGCACCTATGTACATTTTAGAATTTGGCCAATAAAGCATCATTTTGCACCACTTTAAGCATTTTACTCTTCTCAGAGTTGGTCATATTTATAAGGCTCCTCTCTATCCAAGAAAAATAAAATCACCTTAAACAAAAATATATAAAATGTCTGAAAATATATAATATAGATGAAATACATGAAATATATGAAAATGTAATTAGAATATCCTAGGTCATGAATACAGCCAAATAATCTATGGAGACAGTGGTCACCTGGGAATGCAGCCAAACAGGCACCTGTCGGTGAGTCAATGTCATGGATTCTGCCACCCATTAGCCTTGAAACGGGGGAAATTCCTTCTGAACTCTCTGCGCTCTGATTTCCCTATTGCCTGAGATTAGGCATCCTTGCTGTGCCCACTGCACAGTTATGGGTTGGCCAAATAGAGAGGAATGTTATACAAATTATAAAATGTTATACAAATGTAAGGAGATTCTGTTTTGACTTGCCTGTGTGTGCTGGAATGTCATTCAGAATACATGAAGTAAAAATGCATGTTTTGTCTAAACATATGTTTTTGAAGCCAAACACAGAAGCATACCAAAAATATGCATTTTGGTAATATATTTTATTTGTTTTTATTTTTAAAGAGCTAGAACACAATCAGCATTCATTAACTGTATGTCTGGTACTCTGCTGAGTACTATACTTTTTTCTTTCTTTGCTTTTCCTTGAGGGGGGTTCTCATTTGATTCTTGAATAAATGTAAGTCTCTAAAGCAGGTAGGGATGAATAATGACCCCAAATCTTTAAAAACAGGGTTTTTTTTTAAAGAGCTATTTAAGATTTAGGGAGATAATATCACATATTCAAATTCGGTGATCATAAGAGTGACAAAACTTGGATTTAGAATTATATTATCTGACTCTGAGTATTAAGAAAAAACTGGGGGAAGAGTGAGATGTAGGGATGTAGGGACTGTAAGGAACATAGCAGGACAGCATGAGGAGAACAGATAGCAACTCTGAGAAGATGACCCACAGGCCAGTTTTACAGGTGACCCTACCTAGGCTTTGCTTCCCATGTCAACATTTAGAAGCCATATATGTGATCTATGGTGGTTGTATATTTCAGAGTTGGAAGAAACTTTATAGGACTGTCTGACCTTCTACTTCATGTAGGCATACCTTCCTCCAAAACCTCTATTGTGTGTCCTCAAGTTCCATGAGCTCAGACTTAAGACACACTCTTTGCTACTGTTGGACAGCTTCTATGGTTTTTTTGTTTGTTTGTTTTGGTTTGGTGTGTGTGTGTGTGTGTGTGTGTGTGTGTGTGTGTGTGTGTGTGTGTTTGAAGATAATTTCTTATATTAAGCTTAAATTTTCTGAAAGTTCAAAATTTTGGGGTCCAAATTTGGATAAGATCTATGGTGCATGAATGCTGTGAAATTTTATGAGATTAAAAATGCAAAGCCTATAGAAGAATTTCTGGCTTATTGTCAAAAACTGAAAAAAGCAGAACTATAACAAGAATAAATGTTAGGTGCCACACTTAGGTTAAAGTATAGTACATATTAATTCTGTTCCATTTTTCTAGGTTTTTTAAAATCTGTTTTTCAGTAGTTAAAGGAACCTTATCTCAGCCTAGTGAATTGTCTCTAACTTACCTTTATTTAGAAAATGCACATAACAAGACTGCATTAACTTGGGGATGTTTTATTTTACATATACTAATAAAATGCATGTCATATTTCTTTTGTGGCATGATGGTGAGTGCTTTCTTCCACTCACACATACCTGTATATCTTTATCTTTTGATCATCACAAAAAGGCACAAAGTGTATTTCTGATGTGATAGCTTAGATTCAAATGTGCCCAGATTCATACAGCTGGTCTACTGATAAAATAAAAACTGGAACACAAAACTCAACACACTACAGATAGAAGGGACTTCTGATAAAGGACCTCTATAAAGACTTATGACTAATATCATACTTAATAATGAGATACCGAATGTTTTTTCCCCTAAGGACAGGAAAAAGGCAGAGATATTTACTCTTACCTTACCACACTTCTTCATCATGCTGAAAGTCCTAGCCATTGCAGTAAAGGAATAAACATGAAATGCAATGGGAAACATAAAACTGTTGCTATTCTTGTTGACATGATTGTCCATGTAGAATATCAAAGGCATCTACCAAACAGTCTTCTAGAGCTAATAAGTAGTTTGAGCAAGGTTGTGGGATATAACCTATTCAGTGGAGAAAGAATATTTTTTGTAACAAATGATGTTGGAAAAAATGGGCAATCATAGGGGAAAAATGAATTTTAATATTATTCACAATTTATATAAAATTTAACTTAAAATGAATCATATTCTAAATGTAAAATATAAGATTACAAACTTTTAGGAGAAAATATAGGAGGAAATCTTTATGACCTTGGATTGACACCAAGATGAAAATTGACAAAATAGAGAACTAGTAGATTGGACTTCATCCAAATTAAAAACTTTTGCTGTTCAGAAGACATAATAAAGATGGTGGGAGAAAATATTTGCAAATTACATATCCAGCCAACGACTTATAGCCAGAACATAAAAAGAATTTTCAAAACATAGCAATAAGGAGTAATCCATTAAAAAAATGAACAAAAGTTTGAATAGACTATTTGTACCAAAGAAGATATAAAGATGACAAATAAGCACATGAAGTGATGCTCAACATCATTAGACATTAGGGAAATGCAAGTTAAAACCATGATGAGATATCATTACATACCTATTGGAATTGCTAAAATAAACAAAGCTGCCAATACTAAGTGCAGACAAGGATATGAAGCAACTAGAACTCTCATACATTGCTGTGGGA
>CM053506.1:14187691-14221849 GCA_028627145.1 Eidolon dupreanum | reverse complement strand
GAATAAGCCCCTTCCTAGACAGCATGTGCTCTTTGAAGAGAAACATTTCAGTCTCATTCACTGCTATATTATTAGGGCCCAAACAATATCCAATACTTTGCATGCACACGAGAAATACTTGTTGAGTCAATCAGTACATTAATTTAAGAGCAATAGAGGTAATTTAAAGTACCTCGTACTAAACTCAATTGTTATCATTTTTTCTCATTCAACCTTTCGCCTTGTTTAACTGTACCATCCCTTCCATTGTAGACCCTGACACCTATGCATACCACTGCATATACACAGGGGACAATTGCACTAGACACCTGTGGCAGGTTTTTGGTTATGACAGAGACACTCTGCTTTGAATCCTAAAATGATCGTTTTTCATTTTGACCATTTATTATTTTTAAATACCATTAAATGAATAATAATCATTTGTAAAACAAATGTATATACCAGTTTCCTAACAGAGACTCACCTGTAGTTTTTCATTAATGAACAAATAACCAAATGGATTGTCTTCCTTGGATGACCTCATAGTCATAACCAAAGTGACTTTTAAAGTTGAGGACTTCCCATTCAGCTACTGCTGCCACCATAATTTTTTTTTTTTGGCGGGAGGAGGGTTACTTGAAGGGAGTTTAGCCATTTAAATCTTTTGAAGACTTTAAAAGTAATTGTATAAGTTTTACAAATTTTATTTGTTATAAGTAAATACTACATTTTTATTATAAAAATAATAAATGCCTATATAATATGAAAAGCAAAAGACCCACTGCAACTCTATCTCCTTCAATTTATTTATTTCCCCAAAAGTATTTCTAGCTCATTTTTATACATATCCTTTAAAACTTTCTTCTATGCCATTATGACACAAACCTATATATTTATAAAGATAAAGGTGTTTTATTTTTTTACATAAACTGGTGCATACTATACACGTTGCTAAATAGTTTTTTAAAAGGTTGTGGAACAGTGCATCCTAGAGAAATTAATATGTTGATGCATATGTATCTACTTAATCCTTTCGCAGCAGAGCCCTGTGTAATATGAGTACCTGAGTTTATTTAAGTGTTCCTTGATTCATGGACATTAAGCCTTTTCCCAATTTTTTACTGCTATGAACAATGCCACAGTGAACATCTTTGCCCTTGACTCTTTGTGAAAATATATGAATATTTTTCTAGAAAACATCCCTTGAATTAGAATAGCTGGTGTAAGATGGGCACTTAAAAAATTCTGATAGATATTTCAAATTTGTTCTTCCAAAAAGCTATACCAATTTACTCTTCTGCCAGTAGACGCTAAGATTGACTCTTTCCCCACATCTTGCCTGATGTAATCATTAAAAAAAATGATTACAAATTTTGTGGACAAGAAATTGAAATCTCATTGTTGTTTTAAATTGCATCACTGATTTCCCATGAGGGCTGATGAGAGTTTTGCTCACCATGTCTCCTTACATCTAAGTGTCGCTCTGCCCTGCATTCCAGATGCTCACTACCTCACCTGCAGGATCCAGGAGTGTGCTGAGACAACGCGGAGTGGGCCCTTTGCTCGCTCCATCGACATCAGTTCCCTGGTGGTCCAAGATGAATATATCTTCATTCAGGTGAGTTCAGAAAGGGCAGTCGGTGGAGGGAGGTGCATAGGTGAAGTCAGCTGCTTACTAGGAAAATAAGGATGACTTTCCTGAGGTTGTGAAGGTGGTGAGCTGGGTGCTGTCCTTCTCTTGCTTTGAGGCCCTGGCCCCCTGAAGATCCCAGACTTCTGGCGTTATGAGTCAGTATCATTTACAGGGGACTTTAGTGGCCCACGGAACACTTCAATTGGGTCGCTGTTTTATTATACCAAAGGGGTCTTGAAATGACCGAGAGTTGGCCTGGGATTTGAGGTTATTTAGAGTCAAATCTCTCGTGGTAGTTGACTTTATTTATCAAAGCCACATTTAATTTCTGTCCAAAGTGACTTAGCTAATTTGATAATGAGAATCTTTAAGAAATTAAGCATCTCTAGGACTTTCTTTCTGGAAAAGTCTAGAACACACTAACTCTCCCGTTCTCTTTTCAGTGCTGACTACCCCTTCAAAGGTCCAAGACCAAAATCTTTTATTTCAAGATCAAAATCTTTTATTTCAAGAACTCTAGTTTTCAGAGAAAACTAGATAGGACTCACATTTTTAGGCAGGCAAGGGAAGCCTTGTTTTAGGTTTTGAGTTTCATAGGAAGGAGGTATAAAATAGATCAGAAATGGGGAAAAATTACAATGATGCCCCCTGAGTGACTGACGTGTGTGTGTGCACGTGACAAATCATACTTGGCATTTGAGGGCAACCTTGATGTCTCCCACTCTATCTCCCCACCCTTCTACTGTCACTTATTTTATCTAGGAGCCTTGAACTTTGGAATCTCCCTAAGTTAGGAATTCTTACTTAAATCTTAATAGTTTTGTCTACTTCTTTCCAAACTGTATTTTATGCTCTCTGAAGATAGGGACAATATTTTATGTACACGACTTATCCCCCATCCTTGGCCCTAACAAGATGCTTTTGTAAGTCAGGGTGCTCGATGCCTTCTTGTTCTGGTAGATTGTAGAGGTAGCAATTACTGATTTTGCAAATTAGTTGCATGGATTTTTGAGGTCTAGTAAAATATAGGAAAAGTAGCTAGGTACCCAAAAACCATCTTGAAAGCAGGAATAAAAGAGAGGTCTTGGTGGCTTAAATATCACTGTTTCTCAGTTCAATTAAAAGCCAGAATCTCAGGAAGGTGTTCCTAAATTTGGTAGATCATTGGCACTAGATAAGTGTTTATCGAACACATACACTGCAAAATAGACAGTACCAGACACTGCTCTTGGTGTTCCCCAGCTTTTGGCACTTGGCCTTCTTCTCTTTGTACCCAAAACTCATGGCCTGGGAGTTCTCATGGTTTTGAGTATCATTTCCATGTCCTGATGACTCTCAAGTTAAAGAGCTGTGACCTCTACCATATACTGCAGACCAGTATATCTAATAGCCATGTCAACATCCCAACTTGGATGTTCCACAGGTAAAATAAAATCAACGTCCCCTTTGAACCTGACACATTGATGGCACTACCTTCTACCAGGTCACTCAAGGCAGAAACCTAGAAGTCTGTTTATGTCACCAAATTAAATGACTCCACAAGCCTATGTAATATCACTTAGTTATTTTCCAAGTGCTTCCTTTCATTCCATCCCCATTATTGGTCCCAGTTTCAGGCTTGGTTATCATTTTCTATTTAATTTTTCTAAGGTAGAAACGCAGGGATGATTTATGAATTTACCAATCTGATTGCTCTTTTCTTAATGCTAATATTGCACATAATGATGAACATGACAGAATTGTTTCTGGGAAACATGACTTAGAATTTTAAATGTTCAGATTGTTTTAGTTCCATTTTCCCTTGTATAAAGTTTTCTATAACTCTTAAGATAGATATCCAGATTTTTTTCTTACTAGTCTGAAATATTTCTTTTTATTTTTCATTTTACTGGAAAATAGTAAAAGTTTTTTTCTTTAATTAACATCAAATTTTATTTTGTTTGCAAGAGATATGAATTCCCATTATTCAATAAAGTTTTATTGATTGTCTACTATGTCCCAAAGCCCCTGTTCTAAGTGCTGGGGTTATGATAGTAAGCACAATAAAGTTCCTGCTTTAGTGGCATTTACATTTTAGTGGGAGACAAGAAAAATATGTATATAATATATGCATCCATATACATTAATATAAAAGGCTGTGAGGAATAGTGGTAAAATACATGTAGTTTGGAGACTAATGATCAGAATTTATTCTGACCTTGGCTTGCCACACTTAGCTGCATGACCTAATTGTAGTACTCACTTCATGGGTCACTAGGAGGATTATATTTGTTAATTATATCTGTAAAGCACCAAAACAATGTTATATAAATGTTGCTCTCTATTTTTCTGTCTATCCTGTACTATCATTAGTTTATCTATCTACAAAATATATCAGGTGATGACAATGCTGTAGATAAAAATAAATGGGAGACTGTGACTGTTACGTGTCTGTAAGTATTTCAGTTTTATTTAGGATGGCCTGGAAAGGCCACACTGGGTAGTGAACCAGGGATAGGGAGGCAGCAGTCAGAAGAGATCATGGAGCCAGGTGTGTTAGGCCCTGAGCTCCTTTGAGTCCCACATGGAGATGTGGGGTGTGCAGGTAGAGATATGAGGCTAAGTTTAGAGTAGGAGTGGGAGGGAGATAGTGGCTGAAGATATAAATTGGAAGGGTATCAGCATATGATGACATTGCTGAACCGCACAATTGAAGTCACAAAAGGAGTAAGTATAGACAGAAGAGGAACATTCCAAAAACTGGGCCATAGGCCAGTCTAGTATTTTGAGTCCAGGGGGATGAGAAGGAAGTAGGAAATGAGACCTAGAAGGAGAATATAGAGATAACATCAGAAAGGTATAGGGTGATTGTTCTCACAGAGACTTGAAAATCATTTTAAGGATTTGGGTTTCTGGGTTTTGTTTTTGTTTGTTTGTTTGTTTGGGTTTTTTTGGCTATGAAATGGATGAGAAGCAATGGAATAACAACATCACAAAATAATGCAAAATGCCTGTATTTTAGAGAAAACATTGAATTTCATTAATTATTAAATAAATAAATTAAATGCCATTATTTTCAATTATCAGTTGACTAGGATTGAAAGAAAATAAAAGAATGTCAGTAGATGGCAAGTAAACAGTTATGCACACTATAGGTACAAATATGAGTTGATTGCCCATCAGTATTTAATTAGAATCCTTTCCTTCTCATAGGTGAGTTCGGCCATTCTCATTGATTGATATGACAAATGTCTTAGTTCTGATAATATATGCTTAGTTTTTAGTTATGCTTTTTAAAAAGAAAGCTCATTATCTGGTCTGTTTTCCTTGCTCTCCTGCCAATGTATTTCTTTGACAGTTTGAATGTTTGCTCTAACTACTTAGCTTTATGAATTTAACTTTATATAACACGGTAAATCTATAATTAGATATTATTTGTTGATTTTCTCTAGTAAGCAATTATGAAATTATTGTATTTCCATGAATTTCTATTTCCTCCCCTCTCACTTTAATTTTACCACTACTTGATTTTGCTTGATTATATTATCTTCTAGTGTTTGCTTTTCCAGCTTAAAATATAATTCTGTCCAACTTAAATATTTTATATGAGGCACTAAAGAAAGGTGGGAAAAAGTAGTGTGTATGACCTCTCACTCTCTCCCCTCTATCCCACCCTAGTTTTTTAATTAACTTATTTAGAGCATTTACATTACTCTGAACCATCATTCTTGCATTTAATTTTATATGTAAATGTATTCATTGGTGACCACCAGTTCTTTTATTATAGTTTTCTAATTTATTTCTTAGTTGCCCGAAGTTTATCCTTTAGTAGTATATTCAAAAAAGGTAAATTTCTAAATATTGAAAATGTTTGTCTACTTCCTTTATGCTTTAATACCATTTATACAATTAAATGTATCTTTTGATTTCCACAAGAACTTTGTTCCATTAATTTACTGAATATTATTCTACCAGATCAGTCTGTCTGATGTTTTCCCCTTTTAGGTGTCTTGATTTTTTTCCCTTAATACAGAAAGTCTTTTTTAGAATATATATTTTAATAGTATTTACTTTATCAGTATATGTTTTGTGGTTGGTCTTTCTGCATCAATTTTTTCCCCTAAAATATAAGTCTCATTCAATTGCTTCCATTTTTCCTTTTTAATTTCTCAAAAGATTATGTGATTTCTATTTTGAGAGATACTTTTATTTCAGTTTCATTGTTTTTGCTCTCTTCCTTCAAGACAATTATGATATATATACACAATAGACAAGAAATACAAAAGAGAGCCATCAATTTTTTTTAATCTAATTCTTTATTCCCTGAGCCAAATGAAATTTAAAAAAGAAAAACATTTTTACCCACATTATCTTTGAATGAGTAACAATGTCCAAGTTTCTCTTTGCCTTTTTCATTGCTTTTGTCTATTTTTCTGAGTTGCGCCAGCTTATATTTTATCACTTTTTTGTTGTCTCAACATATCTCCTCTGAGTTCTTGTATTTCTGCTTTGAACTCTTCTCTTATAGAAGTGATCTCATTGTATAGGTTATTTTTAGTCATAGCAATATGGCCACAATTTTTATTTGCTACATGGAAGAATTTTTTGTTGTTGTTGTATGCCTGCTCTTTGTTTCTCCTGTCCTATTTCCTCTTTTATTTTGCTATATTTTATCATTCTTCTACTGTTTTCTTTTATCTCTATGTTATTAACTATTTTATTTTTAAAATGTCATGAGCTCTTCCTGGATGAACTATTTTAGGAGATTCATCTTGCTGACAGATCAGAACTGTGTTTCAGCTTAAGAATCCTCCTTGGTTCTCAGTGAGGTTCGGTATAACTCAAGATTGTCTGTGAGTGGGTTCTTCTCGTAAGGAAGAACCACCTGAATTGTTCTTTATCCAGCCATGCTGCTCCAGCTCCTCCTTGTCACGAAACAGTTCCAGGAATGCTCCAACTGCCAGTTCCTGTACCACACTCCCTTGGTTCCAAATAATGGATCGTTAGTTTTGCTCCTTGGAAACTGTCACCTTTGGAGAACGCTATTTTTCTATCTTGATCTAAGAATTGTAGCTGTAAACATTTTTGCTCTGGTGAGTGTTGACACTCTGTTCTTTTTCTGTATTTGGCTTCTGTTCCACATATATTGTGTTTCAGGGTTATATTTTCATTAAGTATAGAGTTTCCATTTTTCTTTGTTGTTTTTCTAGTTGCTCTAGGGTGATTTATTAGAGGAAAAGGAGGGAAGCACCATTATTACTTAGCTATTTAAAACCATTTGTAAACCCTTATCATGCATTTTCCGAAATGTTGCAATAGCTTGCTAACCGATTTCCCTGCTCCCGGATCAACACTCCCTCCTCCAATCCATTTACAACACTACTTCCAAAGTAATTTATATAAAATAAAAATCAATGTTCCTGACTTCAGTGGCCGCTCATCACCTATTGGTTAAAATCCAATTTCTTTAACATTGCCTACAATCTCCTCTGTGATTTGGATTCTACCTACTCTATCAGGCTCATGTGAATTCCTTACTTACGACTGCTCCCCTTATACCTTCCTTGTTATATTTTATCTTTAAATAAAAATAAACCTTTTTTTTAGTTTCCATGCACACACATGTCCTTTTTGGCTAATACATCTTTATTATTATTTTTTTATTTTTATTTTTTTTTCTGGTTGAAATGTCCCTTTACCAGACAGACTCATCCTTTAAGATTCAGCTTAGGCAATGCCTGATCTAGGAGGTCTTTTCCAACATCTTCAGTCGAGACTGGACCAAATTCCTTTGTCGACCACTTAGCTATGTGCATTATATCTCCCTGGCTGGGTCTGTGAACTTTAAGAGGAACAGGCCTATGTCTTATTCATCATCGTTTCCCCTGCACTTAGCATAATGACTTGTACTCAATAAATGTGTGTTGAACTGAACTGAACTGAGAAGATAAGACACCGTCTTTATTCTCAGGGAGTACAGTTAGTTATCTTTTTAAAGTAAGGGAATCTTGTTTCTCTAACTCACAATATAAGACAGCTTAGGGTAATTGGCAATTGCTCACCGCATAAGAAATTGCCATATGTAGAATGTCTGCATTTTTATAAAACTGCTGTCCAGGAATTATCCATTATATTATTTCGTGTCCTTTTTTATATTCATTCATTTAAATATATTAAAATGCATTCAGCCCAGTGGGGAACAGAGACGACTAAACCATTATAATGTAGTGTGATGAGAGCTGTATTAGTGGGAAGCACATGTTGCTCTTGGAGGAAGGGCAGAGAGCTCTTCATCCTGCCCTGGGAGGCGGGTCAGCACCAGCTTCCTGGAAGGGAGACCGTGAGTGCCAGTCCCATAGGCAAAGGAGAAAGGGCATTCTGGGCCAAGGGGAAGGCGTGAGAGAGCATGATGCACCATGCAGATCTCTCGGTCTAAATTGTAGTTGCTGGAGGGAGGAAAGAGGCAGGTAAATAGACAATTGTCCTGGAGAAGTGAACCTTTTCTATTTCCTTTAATTAAATCTAGATCATTTTGCGTTTCTCTCTATACAATTGCTGGAAAGCTCGAAACTAATTTTTGTGTCAATTTTAGAAGCTTTTCTGCATTCAACTCTGTATTATTTTTTCGTTCCCCTCTACCATTGGTCATTTTTTATTTCTTGGCTGCTTTGTTTCAATCTTGTTTGTTGGTTGGTTGCTTTTTAAAAAAATTATTGGAGCCATCTCAAATAATTTTGAAATCAGTGGGGGTTTTTAACATTTTTTGGTCAGTATGAGTTTTAAAAATTGAAATAGGGATCAGGAAGGGCTTTCTGGAAAAGGTGAGATTTACGCTACAGTGATTACGATCTACCTCTGAAGCAAGGAAAGAACTAGTATTCCTCATTCTGTTCATGGAAATAAAGCTTCCTCAAAAGACTCTTGTCAGAACGGAAAACCCTCAGACTAACTGTAGCTTCTCCTCCAGGATTGAAACCACAGATTTGTATCTGAGCAAGGTAACAGGGCATCAGGGTGAGTCCTATTCTACCTTCCCTGCCAGAAATCACCTAACGAATGATCTTGGGAGAAGAAATTGTAGTGCAGCAAGGCTTGGGTCCAGCCCAGCTGTCCTGAGTAACTCTCTCCAGGGAGTACCATTAAGGCAGAGCTGACACTGAAGATTCTACATTCCATTGAAAGATGCTTGCTACTCTTCCATAGTTTGACTTATAAAGGGGAGTTTCATAGTGACAATTTATTTTCTTCTTTGCCTATGGTTTGAGCAGATAAATAACAACAGTATGGGCATAAGAGGCTTTGGTGGGTTTGATGTTTTATAATTTAAGGGACTAACACTTAAATTTTCTAACTTTTTAAAGCACTGACATATTTTGTTTTAGTGCCATCAGAGGCATACAACTGTGAGGGGGAAAAATCACAGAAATGGAGACGGGGCTATCCTTTGACTCTTTTCTACCTTTATGTGCCAAACATGTTTCTTGGCTGTTTATACATGGAGTCTTAGGGAACTTTTCTCCAGAATTAACAAAATATGGAGGGTGTCTGGTGGGGTGGGACGTCAGGTCTCATAGCCCTTCCTTAAATAGAGCAACTCTGCTTTTGTTTGCCCTGTATATCAGAGTTCTTAACACTGTTTTTCATTTGTTAAAAGGAATCTGATACTAAGAAATGTTTGAAAAGCACTGAATTTTGTAGCACTGCTGGCTCCAATGGGCCAAAGGTCACTTTTTTGGTGTGTGGACCATGGAACTACTAGGAATTCAGGTGACGTTCAGGCCCATATCCTTTCCCTGCATATTAATAAATGGGATGTATGTATTTAAGGCATATTTACCCATGAGTGAGTGATTATGTACAAACATATATGCATTTGAGAGTGCAGTTTAAATATCCAAAAAAGCTCGGTAACTTTTTCATAATGAACTTCCCATGATACTCATTTTGCATTAAAAAAATCTCCCTCTCCCATTTGTCCTATAAAGGAAAACGCCCATGTCCAGACATAATTTCCTTTCTGTAGATGTGATGTGTTTATTTCTGATCCTGTATCTTCTGCGTGGTGGAAAGGTCCATATACTACTCACAGAGCTCCTATAATTTAGAGACACCCCAAAGGTTTTGCCTGAGGGTACCTGGTGTTTGATCACTTGCTATTGGGGAAGCTGAGCTTGACATGTACAGAAAGCTGGGACATTTGTTAATCTATCAATGTCTTTTCTGTGCAGGGGGCCCAGGGCCTAGGATTTCCTAGTGAAATCACAAGGAACAAATCCTTCCCCAAAGAGTCCTTGTTTTAACGGGAAAGAATCTGCCTGAAATGCCTCCGTTCCACATGGATAAAAGAGAAATTGGCTTTTCTCTGTAGGGGCAGGGGGAGAGAGATATGTTTGTGTCTGTGGTCTAAGCCAAGATGATTGGAAATCTTGTCTTTTCTCCTATGGAGTAGCTTTTCTAGTGATTATTCCAGAGAACAGGTAGTTCAGCAGTAGTATGATTCATACTGTGGCCATTAAGGAGTGTGATGGAGACACAAGAATAGGACTTAGTAAGCCATAGCAAGAAGTTTGCATCTTTACTGAGCTACAGAAAGCCATGCCCCCCTTCATGAGATAGGAGGTAGCTTTCAATATGATAAGGATTCATTCATTCATTGAATCAAGTTTTGTTGTGCATGCGATTGTATTAAAAAAAAAACAAGTTTGATACTGATGTATCTTCAAATATCTAAAATACAAGAGAAGAAAAATAGGTCAATAATAAAGAACAAATGAAGTACTCTAGAGGGGCAGAGGAAGCAGATAATTTGAAGGAGGGAAGGCTATCCCAATTCTGCCAAATCTCTCTCCATATGCACAATTAGATTAGTAATGTCACTTTCAACTCCTAGTAATGTTGTGCGGAGTAGTCAAAAGAGAAGCCCCTTCTATATAGCACGCCACTCTGAGTATGGAGCAATGGCATGCGTAAGAATGGTTCAAAGGTAATTCCAGCACTTCAATGAAGCCAGTGTGTAGTTTGGATACTAGTTGCTGTTAGTTTTTAAGAATTCTGGGTATAATATTGAAAAATAGCGCTGTTTTAAAGAACTGGGAGATGTTCTAGGAGTGTTAGCAATTAATAAGTGATATTAAGAGATATTTGATGAGCCCTTAGAACTATGCCAGGTGAAATGGAATATGGCAGAGGTACAAGACATCGTTCCTGCTCTCAAGCAGTTTATGATTCAATTAGATAGTGGTCTGATGTGGGCAAAAGAACCCTGAGCTTAGAAACCTGGGTTGTAATCAGGGATCTGGCAAGTACCAGCCAGGGAACACCGGCCAAGTCCCTTGGACTCTGAGAGCAGCAATTTCCTCATCTCTGTACAATGGACTCATGCTACCTGCCCTGCCTAAATTGGAAGGTTGTTATGAGGATCAAGGGAGATAATAATGGCTTTGAAATGCTTTGGAAACTACACTCCCCTATAAAATGCAAGAATCAAGAGACTAATCCACATGCAGAAAGCAGCCTCACTATTTTGTGTATGCACATTCTCTTTTAAGGGTTTTTATAAGCCCATCATATAAAAGATTACTAAATCTTTTCTCCAAATTCATTTTTAATTATTCATAGATTCAACTCACAGATTGACATATGTGCATGATAAAATCTTCCCACATACCATTCATAGTGCTGGTTATCAAAGTAACCAACTTCGAATGATACGTATATAACTGTAGATACTCTGGGGTTTAATTATCTCTCAAGACTCTTGAGAACCTTTATGTTGCAACTTGGTTCCCAGTTCACCTGGGTTTTGACACTTCATTTAAGATTCTGCTTTATGCACCAATGCAGAAGGTAGGAAAGCCTCTGTGGCATAGCTAATAAATTGTTATCTTTATGAAAGAAAAAAAAGCCCTGAGGCAGAAATTAATAGAGTGTAATTATTCAAAGAAAATCTATTTGGCAATATTTTAAATGATGTTAATTTGGTCTTAATGGGAGAGATTTTGAATGTTAAATAAATAGCAATTTTATCATTAGGGACACATTTACAACATAGGAGCTTAAAGGAAAATAAAAGAGTTGCAGAGACAATCTTCAGAAAAAAAATCCAATAAAGACATCTTCAGGTGAATATTCTTGAAGCACTTTCAGAATCTTAAAAGTGTTTATAACAGCCAGCACTAATGGAAGTTTTTTAAATAGCACGTAGCTGGGATGTGTCTCCTCTACAATAATGATTTTAGTAGCTTGAGGTGAAAGTTGCTGTATTTTAAATACTTGCATGAACAAATGCAAATTAGTGATCTAATTGTGAAGTAATGATGTTTAGTTGACCTTTGTATCTCATATGTCCCATCTCACATCTTTCTGGCTCATATTTTCCCAGAAACCATGTGTGCATGGAGGTAGCCTGATTTCACTTGCCTCAGTTGCATGGTGAGCCTCTTGCTTTTTGCTCTGGAGCTGATTTCTCCCCAAGTGGGATGCTCACAGGAGACCCCTTAGCCATTCTGGTACAGATACAAACCTCAAAAGTAGAAAATGTCAAGACCCTTTGGGACAATTTGACCAATCGGAGTTGGAAGGCAGTGATAAGTATTCCTCTTCCTGTGTCAGGAGGGCAATTCTGAGCCTCATTCCCTGAGTCTTTATAGGGTCCTCAGTGGGATTGAGCCCCAGTTTCTCATAGTAATAGCCACTTCAGTAATGTGTCATGAAATGGCTTTCTCTTCTTCTTTGACTCCTGTTCCTTGTTCTGCCACTCCTGTTCCCTGAGATCATTTCTCAAAAACAAACGACTCTCCTCAAAAGGAAAAAACAAAAAATGAAAAAACAAACTACCCACATAAAAGCCTTTGTCTGAGGCTCCACTTTGGGGGTATGGAACACAACTCAAGACAACCTTGAAAGACTCTCAAATTTATTGAGTCCTTACTATGTATCCAGTATTATAGAGTGAACTATGCAAGAAAAGTAGAAAGAATTGACTTCATCCCTGTATAAAATTCCTCACTCCAGACACCCAATCCCATCCCTTCTAACTTCTCAGGGACCAGGCTTTATGAATTATCCTTCTTTTCCCTATATCTTTAGCTTATTCATCTCTATTTCAGGCTTTCAATAGGTTTTTAAGTGTTTTTAAATACCTACCATCCTTAAATTAAAAGAAAACAACAAAACTTTCTTTGAACCCTACACTTCTCTCTATGAATGTCTCATCTCTCATTCACAACCAAATTTCTTGAGAGCTGTCTCCATTCATTATTCATTTTCTCATTTTATTCTTTCTTTAAACCCCTCAAGACTGACTTTGCCTCTGCCACCCCAGTGAAATTACCTTTGCCAAGTTCATCAAAGGTATCTTAGAATTATATCCCAACTAAGTCTCTCAATAGTTAACTTAGTTGATGTGTCTGCAACATTTGAATCTTGACTGCTGCTTCTTTCTTGAAATGTGCTCTCCCCTTTGCTTCTTTTATAATATGCAGTCTAGCTTCTCTTTCTACCTCTAGTATCTTCTCCTACTCAGGTACCTCTTCCTCTGCCCACCTTTTAAATATGAGTTTTTCTCAGAGCCTTTCCTAGGTTTCTTTTCTCTGTTCACTTCCTTCTCTCTCCCTGAGCAATCCCATCTCATCCCATCCATTCTTACAGCACAGCATCAATTACTACCCAGATGCCGTTGAATCCCAGGGTCTCCAGCTGAGACAGAAGCTCCAGGGAGGGGCTCCTTATTTACAAGATGCTCACCAATCCTCAGACATGGCTGTCTTTGCTGTGCATGTCCCTAATAAATTATTAAGACTTTTTCCTTTCCAAGAGATTTTCTGAGGCTCCACAGCAGTTAGAATACTTGTTCCTTACTAGACTAAAATAGCAAGGAATGTTTTCCCTTAATCTCAAAGACTTATTCGGTAATTTACTTCATCTTATACATATTTGGCTTCCTAGTAGTACTTGGGCAGCATATGCCTGGTTCAGGGGTGTCAGATTGTTTTCATTTTGTGTATCAGCCCTGAGTAATTGGTAATAGCTACATAGAAGGCAGCACTATTGTGGTTCAGTAAGGAGAGATTGCCATTGTTAATTAGTGGTGTCTCCATGGGCATGAGAAGGAAGAGTGGTGGCATGTAGGCTGTGCAGAGCATTTAATAGGGTAGTGCTCATAGTGTTTAATTATCCACAAGCCTCATATGGTTAGGGGCAGCCTATGAGTTCTGGTCTGGAAGGCAGGCTTGTTGTCCAGAGGACAGCAAGAGTTTCTATATTTAGCGCAAAGAAGTGAGATTGGCTACACAACTCTTAATCTCCTCTACTATTTGGAAATATGCAATTTTCTATTTCCAAAGCAGTGATTCTTCAAGAGGTTCTTTCCAGCTAGCCACACCGCTAATTTTTACTCACCAATCAGCAAATTGAAATAATTGTTTTCATAATTGGAGAAGGATCTCACGTTTATTTTGGGTCAAATTTACATGTGTCTTATGTGCATTTTATTTTATTTAATTCGACTTTGATTGTCACAGGATCTCGGTGTGGTAGATATTATCATTATTTTTTGATGGAGTAAACTGAATTTCTGAGAAGTTTAGAGACCCGCCCTTTGTTATAGAGCTCCGTAAATGTAGGGTCAGGATATGACTCGAGGCCACCTACCTTCATAAAGGTGACAAAAGAGGAGAGTGCCCCATTCTTCATTTCATTCTCCCAGTGTCAGCATCTTCACTGTAGCACCGAATAGCTGGTGTTCCCAGAAACTTTTTCCGTTGACCATAAAAGAGAAATAGGTAGATGTTGCCGCCATCTTGGTAGATACCGGGGCAGGAAAGCCTCACTCCACTCCTTGTTCAGTGGACTGTTTGTCTGGATCTGTTTCAATTTAGTTTCAGATCAGAACTTTCTGTATCATTAACTGAAGAAGGGCTTAATGGGATTCGACACAATTCAGTCATGCCCCGCTGTGGAGAGCTGTCTCTTGGATATACTTGGAGGGTTATTCAGACACTCTTCACTGGGGTGCCAGGGGGCCTGACTGGCAGTGGGGTTGATTTTTGTTACCGTCCCCCACTCTGCTCTCCTCCAGCCTTCCCCTCTTTCCTCGATCTTCTTGCCACGCATTATCTACTCTCCACGATGCTTTTCAGGGCACAGCTTCTCTTGAGTCCCATTTCAGAGCACAGAAGAGCTGTGGCATCATGACACAGCAGGGTTTTACCATTGTCCTTCTCTCCCAAGTCCCAGCAAGTCCTCCATACTCATTTTGCTAAGCCCTGCTCCCAGGAGGATCCATTTTGTGGGGCCTTCTCCTATTAAAGATAATTATATTATTGGAAAAACAACAGTGCTGATAATGAAGGCTGACTGAGAAGTAGACTATTAAGTCCAGTTCTCTCCCCATTACCATTCTAACTAGGACGTATATCTATTTATTTCAGAGTTTCAGCTTTTAAAAATTTTAATCATAAGCCAGCTAATAGGGTAAACAAACATTTTGGATTTCTGCAAGCAGCTTTTACGAATCTGTCTCTGAAAGCCCTCATGGTCAGCCAGAATAAGGTCTTCTTGGAGTTTAAGTGGCAGAGCCAGCAACTAATCACTCAACTTGATTTGACTGAGCACCTACTATGTACCCAGGGCTATGACAGGTTCTGCCTAAGACGGAAGTATTGATTGATTTATTCATTAATTTATTTGTTCATTTAACAATCATTTGCTGAGCACTTAGTATGCTCTGGTTACTGTTCTAAATGTAGGGGATATAATGATAAATAAGACTAATGAAATAATTATCCTCATTTTGTGTTCAGTCTAGATGAGGAGGTGGTACTTTATGGTCTGACACCCTCCATAAGCAATGTTCAAAAGCATTTAAGAAAATGCTAGACTTCTCAGAGGGAAGGAAATCCATGAGGCTTGCTATGATCAGGGACATTTTTGGACAAAGCAGGTCTCAAGCTGGTTTTCAAAGCAGAAAATTGACTTGAGTTCAACTTTAGGACCAGCCAGTGCTCCAAGGACAAGAGACCCTTCTGTGGCAGGAGAGAATGTGCCACAGGAAAGGATAGACAGGTAGGGGGAGGGCAGCATTCCTAGATTTCAGTCTGGTTTCACCATTAACTCACTCTGCGACCTTGGGCAATCACCTTCGCTCCCTGGAGCTGTTTCTTTATCACAAAATGAAAAGATTGGGACAAGGAAGAGCTTTTGAACCTTTTCGTGTTGCTGTTCTTAGCAATGGGACCTGCTTTTCAGACAACATTGTTCAAGCTATTTCAATATATAAAACGATACAAGTGGAATGGGTCTACTTTAAAAAGGATTAAGGGCTGTATTGGCACCCCCATTCACCTAGCCTCTTCTTTGTCATTTTGTGGATACCCCCAAAGCATCACTGTAGAACTCTCGAACTTTCTAGAACCCAGTTGGGAAGACAATGGACTATATGACTCCAGAAGTTAAAACACTAAAATTCCAAAAATCTGCTTACTTTATATGATGCTCCATTTAATTAGAGACAGGGAAGAGACTGTTATTCAGAAATATTTTCCCAATTATTTCTCTAATGTCAGATTTTTTTTATAAAGATATTTGAGATATAGTTAATTTGTCAACAGCATTGCTGAATTATTCTTTCCTTCCTTCATTCCACATACAACTACTGAGGGCACAATATGGAGATAATGTAATAGATCAAAATTAAAAAGAAAAAAATAAGAAAGTTATTATCTCTGAAGATCATGCAGTATATAAGAAATTAATATGCAAATAAGAAAGAATTCCTGCTATAGGAAGGTTTATAATCTAGTGAGCAAAAGGAATAAAAGAGAGAACACATAAGCAAAGCAATAACTAAGAAAGTAATTGCATACTGTGATATATTTATGAAAAAGTAAATGTAATTGTGATAGACAGTAATAGTGGGGAGCACATTTATTCATTCATTTATTCCATCAGTTCCTCAATAAATATTTCTGGAGTTACTAGTACCCAAAAAGCATAGGGCCCCACTTTGGAGATTTTGTAGTGAACGAGACAAACCCAATCCTCTTCTCATGGGAGATTGTAATGTAGAAGGTCCTCATCTCTAAAAGTTATTAGGAGACAAAACTAAAATAATAAAATCATAAATTAAGAGAAAAGTGTGTGTGTGTGTGTGTGTGTGTGTGTGTGTGTGTGTGTGTGTGTGTGTAAAATAGTCCCATATATTGCTTTTGTGAGACTAGGACATATGAAGTGATTTCATGATAGGCGGATCCACGTACACTCTTCCTTCCCTCTTCCTAAACTGGGAGTCAGAAGGTCTGAACAGAAATCAATTGCAGCAATTTATTTTTAACTTCTTTCTCCTTAGCCAGGATTGATTTTTGTCTTTGTGATCAATGACACAGAGAATAGCTCCATGGCCCGAGCAGCTGTTCAAGTGCTTGGTCTGGTCGGCCCCACATCTATCGAATGGAACATTAGAAGCTGATTATGAGAGTAATAGAATGAAGATGTTTAAAGGATGGGGCTGATTCCCCCTGCCTTCCTAGTGAAGAATGCCTGAAGGGAGGGACTGCTGTGTGGAAGAACTGGGGAGAAATGTGAGGCAAGATGGGTGGCAGGACATGTGGCCTGTCCACAACCTGACTCCCTCCTTCCCTGTTTAGTTCTCTTCCTTCCTTCTACTATTTCATCTTTACTATACCGACTATCATTAGATTTGGAACTGCCAGCAAAACATCTGTTGGATAAAAGAGAAAGAAAAAGAAAGAAAGAAAGAAAGAAAGAAAGAAAGAAAGAAAGAAAGAAAGAAAGAAAGAAAGAAAGAAAGAAAGAGGGAGGGAGAAAGGGAGGGAGGGAAGGAGGGAAGGAAGGAAGGAAAGAAGGAAGGAAGGAAGGAAGGAAGGAAGGAAGGAAGGAAGGAAGGAAGGAAGGAAGGAAGGAAATTGATTGGCTTTTCCTCTCTGTGCTCCTTGGGCTTTAAAATTTCTTGGTTCTTTGATATCTACTGTGCCCTCCTCCTTCCTGTTTTCTTCTATGTGATGGGAGCATGAAATTGGCCACTTCCATCCTCTCCCTGTAGCCCTGTAATCTCTCAAGGCCAGTCAAGATGGCTTACACTTACTTCTCTGAAAAACGTTTTCAGAAGGAATGCACGCCTTGTAATAATGAGCACCAGTAATTCCACCGAATACAGTTAGAATGGAGAGATTGTCATACCCACAGCCTGCTGTTTGATTCTCCAGAATAAATGTCTGCAGTTTGACTGCCTGCCTCAGGTGGCGATGGCTTGCAGATTGCAGTATGGAGAAATAATCAAAGTGCTTTTAATATGATTGTGTTTATTGTTTTATTGTGCTGTGTAATTGCTTCTAGGTGCTCTGTGTATTCTGTCTGTGTGGGAGAGAAGTCATAGAAATGCTGGCTTTCTTACTCCCTGTGAAATTCATATGAGATGAATCCTTGTGAAGTGGATTAAACATAACTTTTCTGTATATAGTTCTCAGCATTTTCTTGGTTAAGATTTGTCCTCAGCCTTCTACTATTTTCCCCTTGCTTAATTTTCTTATTGAATATTCTGTAATTCTTGGAGAATCAATTACATTGTATAGTAATGTCTGAGATTTACCAGTGTTTATTATGAGCTAGGCTTATTATTCATACATTTAACCTATGGCATCATATTATGTACATCCTACTCTTACCTCCATTGTGCAGAAAAGGCCCAGAGAGGGAAAGTCATTTTCCCAAGATCACACAGCCAGTACAGAGTGGAGCAGAGATTTGACTAGGCAGTCAGTCTAACACTAGAGCCTGCTTTCTCAACCACTGCACTTATTCTGCTCTTTAAATGAGTGAGAGTCGCAGCCTACACCTTTTTATTTGTCTGAGACAAATTGGGTCAAGGACTGTGTAAGGAACAGTAAGTAGGAGGGGAAACTTTAACACAAAGTAGCTGCTTATATCATGTGTATGGAGTCATTGAATGACAACAAAAGACACTGGGAGCATAGAACCTTCAGATATAGGAGTTGAAGATCTTCCCAGTGAGGAAGCTGGGACCCAGAAAGCTAAGGAAAGAGACATAGGGGACGTGACATTTTTGAGTCCCTACTTTGTTTCAGGCACATGTTGGACCTCATGTTGTGAGAATGCCTATGGAACTGTTTTAAGATGAAACTGAGGCCTGGAAGGAGTTAAATGCTTTTTCCAAAGACACATAATAGCCAACAGGGGAAGGGAGGTTTAGAATCCATGGCTAGGCTTCCATTCCAGAGCTCTTTGTTAATTTTCACAAGAAGTAACTGCATAAGTAACCCAAAAGGTACAGGAAGATAAAATTCTTGGTAACCCAGCTGTATCTCTTGGACATTTTCTTGAAGCAGAATTATATTCCTGACATGAACCAGCTCTGCAAAGGTAAACAAACAAATAAATAAAATTATAATAAGGTTATCGACATTTTTATTGAAAATATCAAGGGAAAATGAATCACAGTGTTTATGTTAGTTACTGCACAGCAAAAACGCTTAGTGAAACCCTTACATACCCACTGTTTCTTACCAGTTCCCCAAAGTACCTCTTCTGGAAGCAATACATGCAGTGACCCGCCTGAATATCTCTTCCTGCAACTTCTCTAGCTTTGCTAGTGATCTTTTCCTTCCTTCAGGATCCATCTCCACCTCATCCCCACCTTTTCTCTATATCTCGCCCTTTGCTCTTTAGAATAGTTCAGCCATGCCTGGTTTCTCTAGTCTTTCAACCTCCAATCCATTATCTCATTTAGCAAGCAGAATATCTTTCAATATTGAGAACCCAATCTTTTCCTAAGGCAGTATAAATAACAGCTGTATATATATATATTATATATATAATATATATATATAATATGTATATACTGCATATTATAGGGTGTGTGTATGTATATGCGCAAACATGTGTACATGTGGTTATGCATGTCACGCTTTGGAGTGTGATATAGGAGAGTGTTTATGCCTATACATCTGGAATTAGACAAACATGATTTTAAGTTCTAGCTCAGTCTTGTGCTGTGTCACTCTGCCATCTCCATGTCTTAGTTGCATCATCAGTAAAATGGAGATAGGATGAGTACAGAATCTACAGTGCCCAGAACTGATTTTATTATAATTCTAGAAGGAGCATGAAAATAGAGTAAACTATTATAGTTCTGAGGAGGGGATTTCTCTGTTTAATAGCACCTAGCTTTACCCTGCCCAGGATACCATAATGTTATTACTGATCTTATATTGTCATGTTACACCTTATACGTTAGGCTTGTTTTTACAAATAATGGTAAACTCCATGAGGTCATAGCCCCCTGACTTTCGTGGTACCTGACGTAGCCTGGGCGCAAAGTTCTGAAGGAGTACTTGTTGATGGATTGATAAGTGTAACACATAATAGAATTGGGACCAGTATCCACAATGGGATGTGTAAACATGATTAATGTTGCAGGAATGATGTGAATTTGGCAAGCCCTTCAGTTAATATGTGAATTCAGCAGTAGGTGGGAAAGAACATCTTGTAATCTGCTTCTCTGTTTCCCACAGGAGAACACCATCTCTTATTGCCCTTGGTTTTCCATGTTGTGTTGTTGCCAGCCACTCAAAGGAGTAATTGATGTACAATCGTGACCCACTTGTAAAAATCTATGCAATTATCTCCACTCTGTGTTTTTCTGATCTTGACTTAGGGAACACAGACAGACGCAGCCTAGCAACATGAAAAGAGCCTGGAGTTTCAAGTCAGAAGTTCTGAGGTTGGCTTTGAACCTCACCTTTTAGTAAAAAGGTGACCTAAAGTGGTCTGTGTGGGCCTCAGCTCCTTAATTCTAAAATGGGGATGTAATTAGACCTCACTCTCAGGGTCGTGTGCTGACCAAATGAGATTTAGTCCAGTAATAAAAACTAATGGCATAGAGTACTCTGCAAATGCTAGTTTTTATGACTTGAGTGCCAGTTACTAAAAGAGGGTTAAATAGAAACAAGATACATTATTTACCCTCAAAGATATTACAGTACAGCAAGAGACTTAAGCCGTATACACTTTCCAATAATTCAGGAGAGCAGTTGGTAAATGCAACAAGAGCACCACAAACAAAGAGCCCTGGGAATCAGAGAAAGACAAGATAAATTCCAACTGGGAAACTGGGGTGGCAGGAGGCCTCATTAAGGAGGTAGCTTTTGACATAAGCCACTATAAAATTCATTGATGCTGGAGCCTTCTAGTGATCTGGGTGGACGAATCAATCCCTCCATGTACCTGGTCCTGAACTAGCCAGTCTTTGAAAAGGTTCTGCAGTAGACACTTTAGGCTCTTTTAGGGTCACACAGTGGACATTTTCAGGATTTAAAGACCCAAGTTCAAAACCAGGCTCTGCCCCTTTGGAGTGAGTGACCTTATCCATGTCAATTAACTTATCAGTGGAGCAGGGTTGCTTTACTGATAATATCTGCTCCTCACAGTCATTGTGCAGGAGAGTAGACAGTGCATACAAAGGAGTGAGCACAGAGCTTGACTTTTCAACAGTGATGCTTCTGCTGGTAGAAGACAGGAGAGGTGTGACGCAGTGCAATGAGGAAGCTCTAAGTAGCAGTTGGCATTTTACAAATATTCATAGCTCTCTTGGGGAGGTGGCAGTGTTTTCTGAGTAACAGCTTGACAGATGGTTTAAATCCGTCCACTACTGTCCTCAAATTCACCCATGAGGCATGCAAATCCCATGTTGGCCAAGTTTTGCTGTTATATCTAGCAGCCCAGCCAAATCTCCAAGGCCATCTGGAAATCCCATGTCCCAAAGAAGCATCCCTGCTTCTGTAGAAAATTAATGAATTTCTTTGCCTTACCCTTTTAAGATATTTAAAATAACTTGAACATATCCATAAAATTAATGCTTCTCTAAACAGCTATATGCACCTGTCATTCATCCCATTTGGCTAAAGAACTTCTGTTTTGTAGCTCTGCCCATCCATTTCCTTCTTCTCTTGTATTCCTTATTGCCTCTAACCCTGCAGCCTATGGATAGCTATAGCTTCACTGGCAAATTTCAGTGCCCCACACAGTCGATAGAGTGGGCATATCTGGATCACCAGCTTGATTTCTGTTTTATGGCTGCTATAAAAGAATACCATAAACTGAGTGGCTTATAAAAAACAGAAATTTATTTTTCACAGTTCTGAAGGCTGGTAAGTTTAAGATTAAGGCACTGGCAGATTTAGTGTCTGGTGAGGGCTCACTTCCTGGTCCATAGGTAGCTGTCTTGTTACTGTGTCCTCACACGAGAGAGGTAAGGGAGTTCTGTGGGGTTTCTTCATAAGGGCTCCAATTCCATTTGTGAGGGCTCCACCCTCATGACCTAATCACTTCCCAAAGGCCCCACCTCCAAATACCATCACATTGGGAGTTAGGTTTGAATGTATGAATTTGGGGGCGGGGTGGGGAGAGGGAGCAAAATTCAGTCTATTGCAATTTGTCAATGAAAATACTTCTCACATCTTCAGGTTCCTGGATACATACCACAAGTAAATTATGACATCCTAACCATTATATTTGTAGAACACTTTATAGTTAAATGAAAGCATTTTATTATCTCATATCATTTATTTCTCTGTAATAGAACAGTAATTATTATTCATTCCATTTTTAAAGAAAAATAACCCTGAAACTGCAAGAGATTTATTACCATGCCTAAGACTGCGTGTCTGATAAATGATTGAGCCAAACTAAAATCACAGATGTTATAGATATTGAACAACTTCTTGCCTACTCTCCTTTTTCACCACTTTGTTTTGATTTTCTGAAATTCTGGGATACTATAGAAAAGACAGAGGCTAGTGTCAGCCAATTAATGACCTCATAATGTCCACCTGTATCAAGGAAATAGGCTATGTGATGTCTTGAGTCAAAGAGAAAAGATTATATAAATATAGGAAAACTTTATAAGCCAGACTCCTTATATTATCTTCTCTAGTGTTTTCTCAGTTCCATATTTTACAAAACTACATTAAACTCATAGTCTATAAGAAACAGGGTCAATTTTAAAAGAGGAAGGGGAAAGGTATTTTGATAGTAAGTTTTAAAATTTCTCTTTGGGATTTCCATGGGTAGCGTTTTGTGTATGTGTATGTGTGAAGCTCTGGCATCCTGAGTCTAGACCACCCAAAGTAGACTGGTTAGGTTTTAGCTTTTTATCTATTGTTATATTAACTGGGAGTATGCAGATGCTCCCAAATTCTGTACTCCAGGATGACAATTTAAATTCATATCTGTCCTTTTTTATTTCTGCACTTTGCCTTTTAACTCCCTTCTACCAAAACAAAAACAAAATAAAAAAACAAAACAAAACAAAAAACAAAAAAAAAAAAACAAACTAGAAGAGGAAAAGCAAAGGACTTCCATTTTGAAGGGTTAGGTGGGCATCCCAAGAACTTCTTTCCCTCCTTCTAAATCATAAAAGCCAGAACACAAAGATAAGGCTTGCAGCTATTAATGGTTAAATCTCTGGCAAAAACACTTTGGTTTTGTGATCTACATAGGTGGTCTTCCCCACGAAGTTATCCTTGCTGAGGACAACAAGAAGAATTTAATTTCTCTATCCCTCAACAAGAATTTCAGGCTCAGTTCTGACCAGGTGGTTCATGTAGCTACTTCGGCACTTCCTGAAGCCTCTAGTTTGCATATATAAACTGTCATTATGGTCAGTCGCCATGAGGCCTCTAAGATGTTTGACTGATGCAGGCATCTGTGCCTCTAGTTCAGCAGGGAAAAATAATATGCATTGAGTACTCAGTATGTGCCATGTGCAGGGCTAAAACTCTTTACATGCTGTATTGTAATCCTCATAATAACATGTCAATAGGTAATATTAATATTTCCATTTTCCAGCAGAAGAAATTAGGAAGATTAAATTACCTGTCCAATGTCACCAAACCAGCAAGTGACAGAAGTGGGATTCAAACACAGGTCTGGAATCCGATCCAAAGGCACTACGATGCTTACAAATCAAAGGAAAAAATCAGACTCTGAAAATATATAATTGGAAACTTATCAGGTCCAAGACCTTTATTGTATTTGAAAAAGAAAAAAACACTTGGTGAATCAGACTTATTGATTCTTCTCCTAGTGCTACTAAGATCTAGTCACACAGTCTTTGTCCCATGCTTTTCTAAGTCACCACCTTTTCTCTGCCTTAATGACATTCCCAATAGACAATAAGGGCTTCACGAAGTTTTTTGGCAGTGCTGGTGAAGGTGATAGTTTATCTGTTAGTATTTTTTGGCCAATGAGTGTGCTGGCAACCTCAGTACATGTCTTCCCTCTGGTATCTCCCCTACGCACACACACACACACATGCATGCACACAAACACACACACACACACACAAACACACACACATATACACACACATACACACACCCACAAAGAGAGAAAGAGAGCAATAGAAAGAGAGTAATATTGACTTTAGTGTCAACTATCTTATCCCAAATCTGTTCTTGGTGAAGCTTTTTTGGGATTATTATGTTAGGGCCCTAATAACAAATTTTGTGTGCATCTGTCTCAAAGGAGTTTAAACCTCAGTATGAGTACTGTGTTAGGTATTGGACTCACTCTTTCTAGATATAAGCAGATAAAACTGCATATTACTTTAATATCACAGAGTCTTTAAGACATAAAATGAGCAAACACCAGTTTGGCAAACACTAAAATTCAGCATCAAACAGTCTAGCAGAGGAGATGGCACGCTGACAGGGTGTCTTATTGTCCCACAGTTTTGATTCAGAGATATAGGTTGGTACCTTAGCAGAGCGCTTTTGGAAAATGAGCTTAAGATGGCAGAGACTACATAACTGGCCACGCAGAATGTCCCAGGGTCATCCTGACACTTAAAGCAACATCCCGATATGACCCGTGGCTACTTATTGACTCTTGTGACCCTGTAGTCTGAAGCCTGTTTCTTTGTTCTCAAAAAAGATATGTGATCTTTGAAGAAATTAGGTATGTAGAGGCAAAGAAAAAGGACTAATGACGTCGAGATTTATTTTAAATAATCTGAATAGAATTAATGAGCAAAGAAATTGGAAAAGTTAATTGCGCATCATAACAACTTGGCTGTTCCTTTTCATTTCTTTAAGGAGGAGGAAGCAATGCTGAGGCTGTTTAAGAAGTAACTAACATGTATCCATAGAGGTGATCATTTTTCTTGGCTTAGGCCGATTATCCACATTATAATGGACTCAGCAAGGTCCTCTAGCTGGAAAAGCTTCTAAGTGTTATTTTCTATGAAGGCAACAGCTCTTGTGTAAACCAAATTTATTTCCATTATGGTTCCTCTTATTTGCAGATTCCAATAGCGGCACCATTCACTCCTATGCAACAATAGAGCATTGATTTCTCAGGGCTGAGAAAGTGATATGAACCCTCACATAGAAATATTTGCCTTTCTAATGGGCATCTTATCTTGAAAATTGGAAATTGAGTAACATAGGAGCTATTCTCCTCCATAAAGATGTTTGGAAACCTCACATAGCCTGAGGAACCAGCATAATCTTTGTAGTAGAATAAACTGGGGCTCAAATTCCAGCTCCACCATTTATTTGCAGTGTGTCTTCAAAGACTGTGAAAGCTAGCATGCACACAGGAGCTGTGCTTGGCATGTAATAGATATTCAAGAAATGTTATACTTTAATATATTTACCTTGTAAAGTACTAATAGTGTTGTTAACAATAATATTAATTGTAATAATTATTGTGGAGATTAAATAATGTTATGAATGTAAAACACTCATCACCTAATTGATACTTGAAAATGTTAGTTTCTGCTCTTCTTAGATTATTTATTCTCACCTGTGAATTCTAGGGATATTTCAAGTTTTCTTCTATCTATGGCAGAAATAGGCTCAATACGACTCAAAGCCCTCTGGTTTCAGTTTTTGAGGGGGTAGAGTTCTCTCCTCCAGGGCAAGCCATCATCCAAAAGCAAGGAGAGATGAAAAAATAAAAGATATGTCAGGTTAGACATGGTTACAGCAAGAGTGAGAATAAGACAGAAGAGACAGATGTATTTAATGGCCAGTGCTCTTGTCCAAAGGAATCATTTTCACTGGCCAGGAGCCCAATTAAACCTATAAAATAGAAATCCAGAAAATCAGATTAACGAGCCAGTCATTAGTAAGGAAAAGACCCAGCTAATTCTGTGTTTAGCATGACGGATGGGCCCAGAGCAAATAATTGGATGACATTCATCAAATGTAAGATAAAAGGTGTCACTGAAAGGGAAAGCAGTAATAATCTCTGGGATTTACAATGCCAGCAAATTTGCTTGTAAGGAAAAGAAAAGTTCATCAAAATAGATTAATAGTCACTAAACTTTATTTCTTCCTTGTGTGGTTGCCAGAGAATCACGCAACTAGCAGAGGCAGCAAATGCATTTGCCCGGTTTCATCCCAACCTTGTGAAGATTCTGTTCCTGAAGGGGAGTACTAGAGCTTCTACTTGAAGATGAGTCTCTCTGTGACTGTCCAGGACTGGGTAGAGAGTTGTTATCTACCTCCATGATTTTGTCCTGATCACCGAAGGAAATTAAACTCAGTCTCTCTGGTTAAGCAGATTAATTCCATTTTGTTATTCGGTTAGTCAATAAGTCTTGATCCACTGCCCTGTGCTTGACATTTTGGGGATACGATCATTCCTAGTTAAGGGCCAGCATAGGCTGGGGTTGTACAATGGCCGTGACAGTGAAAGGCTGTGTGATGTTGGGCAAGTTAGTTGACCTCTCTCTCAGTCTCATATAAAGATAACAACACAACACATAATACGTGTATGTAAAGTATGGTTTATAAACTGCTTATCATAGCCTATTCCGTGTAATAAACTTTCACTGCATGGTAGTTATTTTTACTCTTTTATTACTTCACCTCTTAGAAGACGTTATTTTTAAGATGCGCATAAATGCCGTGACAGATTTTCTGGGAAAAAATGAAGAAACACAAACATATAAACACATTCAAATTATGGAGATTTAAAAAAATTTAAAGATTCTGGAATGGAGGAAATATATTGTGTTGCTGTTACTCTGAGATGAGTACGATGAATGGAGGGCTTGTCTCAGGAGGGCTTGTCTTAGAGCCAAACTTTACGAGGTTCTAATTTGTCTTATCTTGGGGTTGTCATGAGGATTAAAGTGTGTAGTTTATATAAGGGCTACCTGCAGTTCTGGAGCATGGTAGATGAACTCAAATAAGAACGGGTTTATCATTATTTTTATCATCATGTACCCACTAGTCGCCTGCCACAAGACCAGCTCAGCCTAGGGATTATGGAAGAATAATTATAGAAATATGTATATCACAAGAGTAAATGTTGAAAGTGCTGAAGAAATGGAAATAAATTTTAAGAGTTTAGAGGAGGAGGAAATTATAATGAATTGGTGACATCTAAAACCCTTTCATGAACTCATGAGTCTTACACTGAGGTTTAAAGCTTCGGCTGGTTTTCAAAGGTACAGAGAGGGACATGGCCAGGACAGAGACAGAGCTGCAGGATCCAGCTTGTTGCTGCTGGGAGCTGCTATGATATTAGTGGGATTAGGAGAAAATCTGGGCACCTTGGGCTTCATGCAGCCCCTTAATATTTTGGATTATTCCATGGCGTATCTAAAGTGTAACCTCCATCTTCATGATTTACTTGACCACAAACCCTTACAAGTCATATATGTGATTTGTACAGAATTGTGACAACCATGGCCAAGTTCCCAAGTTCCCAAGTTGGCAGGGCTCATTGCCCTATCGAGGGGACCAATCTTCTTCTTCAGCCCTCAGTGATTTGGCAACCCTAAGGGACCCAGCCTTGCTTTGTGGTGCTGATAAGAGGGCTGGTGATGTCGTCATCTTGTCCTCTAGGAAGGGGACTGGGTCTTCTGGGGAAATGCTTCTTTTAATTGCTGAGCTCTGGGCAGGAAAGATGGGACTTGTCTTCTCTGATGCCAGTCTAATTCTCTAAGGGTAGGGTTGGTGAGGTGCAGGGTTTCCTGTAGTGAAGGAATTTTTCAGCATATAATGGGTCACCAGACGATATACTTTGGGGTTTAAATCTTCATTGCTGTGTACATGGTCTCTTTGGGAGATGAAGAAATTTTTTTAGAACTATATAAGAGGTGACGGTTGCACAACATTGTGAATGTGCTAAATGCCACTGAATTATACACTTTAAAATTGTTGCTTTTCTATTATATGAATTTCATCCCAGTTAAAAAAAATACTTTATCATCCCTGGAAACACAATATCCAGGAAGTAGCTACATCTGGGAGGGAAGTGGGGGTCAGGAGAGGTGAGGACCACAGAAGCACCGTCGTTAAAGCTCTAGTTCTGTGCTGCAGCCAGTGTAGTCCCCAGACCAGTAGCATCAGCATCACCTGGAAACTTAGTAGGAAGACAATTCATAGCCCCTACCCCAGATCGACTGAATTGGAGACTGTGTGTGGGGCCCAGCAGTCTGAGTTTTAACAAGCTTTCCAGGTGATTCTGAAGTATGCTAACGTTTAAAAACTACTGATCTAGGTTTTTGGTTGGCATATATATTTACATGTGTTGATTTTATAATCAAAAATAAAACCAAATTAAACAAACAAATAAATAGAATCATGCAATAACTAATGGTGTGAGTTTAGAGCCAAGGATTATATTTCAATCTGATTCTATGCAGTCGAGACTTATTTTTAAAGGAAAAAAACACTTCTCAGCAACTCATTGATCTTAATATGTCAGCACTCCTCCTCAAAGCCAATGCAGAACAATATGGATTTAGAACAGATGTCTTATCGAAAAAAAAAAAAAATCCTGGAATACAAGACAAAAAAATGATTCTAATTAGAAAATTGAGATGTAAGGATAGCGGTGAGCACCAGGGAGAAAACCAGTCTCTGCTCTTGGTTCAGAGCCTAAGTCTTTGCACCAAGTGTATTCCAAGGTTCTGCCTTCACGCTGACTCTCACATCTGCTCTATCTGGCAGCTTCTGGTACCTGCTTTGTGGGCTTCCAATCTGTGCAGAACCAGGGGGAGCCATGGGAGATGCCATCTCTCAGAATGAAGAGTGATGGGTGGATTTCAATAGAGATGTTAGACCCCTCCTGCTCTCAGCAGCCGCTGTGGATGGGGCCATGTTTGGGTCAGAGTTGGAGGACTGGCCTATCTACAGCAAGTGCTTGGGCCTTAGTGAGAATGGAGCATGTGCCTTCAGTAACAGCCTCCTCAACACAGCAGCCTGGTTGCTATTGTCATCCCGCTAGTTTCTCTGAATAGGCAATGCTATCTTCTCTTGTGATTATTAATTTCCCCTGAGTTCAAACGATTGGGCTAAGAGCAGCCATCTGCAGAGCTGTGCCATGTTGGCAGGACTTTTCACCAAGCCTAGGCCAGAGGATCATTTTTTGGAGTGGTTTCCAGGTTCCTCTAATGATCCATACCTTCCCAGTGAGGTCACAGGGCTTGACTCTTCCAGTCATGAGATAGCAGAATAGGGCCTCAGACCCAGGACTGCTGACTTTCGAATCCAGAGTTCTTTCTCTAAAAGAACTTTTGATGCTTTTAAGTAACTTGCTCATGGAAAGAGTCAATAAATATCTGTTCAATGCATTAATTTATAAATATGAAAAAATGTGCTCATATCAGGAATAAAATTAATTTCAAAGTAATAAGAATTTTAAGCAATAGCAATTATTCAGATCAAGAAAAAAAATTTCTTTGGCAATCATGTCATGGTTACAATGGATTAAAAACTGTTTAAAAAAGACAAAATAAATGTATCATGAGTATAGCCCACATCAATAACTTCTCTGTTCCCAGTTGAAATATTTTTGAGGTGTGTATATATGCAGAACATAGTGACCAAATATAGAGTCCCTGCTGTCACAGCAAGTGCCAGCTATGAGGGAAGCCTGGTTGTCATTGTCTACTTCTTCACTAAGTGTGAAATGACATGAGAGCAACTTCAGGGTGCCATGGGATTGGAGTTTCAAAACCAGCAAGGGATTTTCTCTAAAAGGTTGTCACAAACCTATTGTGTCTGTTGATGGGGAGGCTAATACCTTCCAACCTGTGTCATGATCTGTGACCCCACCTGACTTCTTTGTGTTTCCCCATGATCCAGGTAACAACAGGTGGAAGAGCCAGCTACTATGTGTCCTATCGAAGAGAGGCCTTCGCTCAGATTAAGCTGCCCAAGTACTCGCTGCCAAAGGTACACATCACCTGCTTCCTGGGTCCTGCCAGACAAAGTGGCAGGGAGAGGCTGCCTTGTTGGGATGTGCGAGGTTTGGTTTCTGCTTGGGAGACAGGTAGCATTCAGCCAGACTTAACCACTGCAGGGTTTGGCCTTTGCTGGCGTAGACAAACCTGGGTTCTGTATACTCCTCTTAGCAGAGCACACAGGCAGGAGTCTTGATTTCCTATGACTCGAACATCTAGCATAACTTGGGATCATTCCCCAGGAGTGGCAGTGAAAGGAAAACTAGCTTTGGAATCTCTTCTGAGGACCCCGTCCTTTTGGAAGGGCCTCTTGCCAAGCAGAGGGACAGGCTCAGAATGGCCCAGGCAGGAGCACAGATGCTATGTTTGTGCACATAAAGGTGCACAGGTGAGTCTCCTGGTTTTCTTGCTTCTCTCTACATTTTAACGTTAAATGTAAATATATTGCCTATGCTTCCACTCCTTTCTGCCACTGTGAATAATAATTTACTATAATTTTAATATCAAATGATGATGTTTTGACTCCTCTGATGGAAAATCATAAAGCTTACTCTGTGGACCCCAGAATAATAGCTTTGGGGAGGAGGTGGACCTTAGGAGATGGACAGGACATTATGGTAAAACCTAATGAGGCTGCAAAGAAGCTGTCAGGTTGGACAGCTAGACCCTGCCTTTATGAAGCTTATATTCTGGAAGAGAAGAGAGATGCTGTACAAACAATTGTTATGTATAAAAGATATTACAGGCATAGAAGCCCAAGGACCATTGTGGCATAAAATTTGGAGCTAGCCAAATATGAGTAGTAAGGGCAAGTCTCCTAAAGAAAGTGATGTTTAAACTAATATATATAAAATAAGAGGTTAACTGTGCAAACAAGGTTTTGGGAAGTTGAAAAAATATATACATAGGCCTTGTTTTAAGAGAGAGTATGGTTTATTCAACAAACTAGAAAGCCATGTCACGAGACTGGGTTGCAGAGAGAGAGGTGAAGAAGCTAATTAGGTGAGCAGGGACCAAATTGTCTTAAGGGCCATGGGAATCAATGTCTCATCTTCTCTCCCCTCTCTGTGATTGGCTCTTATAGGACTACTGTATAGTATTGTGGTTGCAGGATGTACCCATCAGATACTTTAAACCCAATCAAGAAAGAAGTGTCTCTGCCTGGAGAAATGAGGAAAGGGAAGTTCATAACCATGCTCTTTCTAAAGCAAAACGACCCCTCACAGTAATCTGATGATTTCCATGTATAAGCCTTGGAAAGGAGTTTTGAGAATTTTCCAAACCATCTTTCCAATGTATGGCATATTTTGTCTGCATATGTGTACATATTTTATGTATATTTAACCTTCTTGAGAAAACAAACAGTTTGCTCCCCTGGGCAGTGTGGCTGCAGGTGGGGACAAATGAAGCCTGGAATTGGTCACAACCCTAAAACACTCCATTAATGATTAGCAACCCCATGGTCATTTACTGTGGTAGGGTACCATCCGTGCGGCCCCTTTTATAGAACTTCATCCAGAGTACCTCCTCATTAATATGAGGGTTGCTGTGAAGATAGCTGGATGGTTATCATCCCCTTTATTAGCTGACATTGGTGCAGATTTTCATAGCTGAGACTGAAGAGGCGAAGATGGAGAGGTGAAGAGAGATTGAGTCTTCCCATGGTTTAAAAATGGAAATGGCTTTTAAGCAAGTTGTTACTGTATCATGTAGTTCTGAGGCTGCTGCTGAGCATCTTGCTTAAAAACGAAAACACAGAGAAGCGCCCTGCTATCACTGTCCTCATACATCTACCACCAGACTGTCTGTTCAAACTTTGCTCGCCTGGGGCACTCTGTGGCTTTGGAGGGTTTTTCAGAGAATGAAATTAATGCCATTAATAATAAGCAGCATTATTAAGGAGCTGCAACCTCATGATGAGTCCTCCAAAACCAGTCCCTGGGCATCGGGTTGGCACTCTCAACCCAATGGCCATGAGAAGCACAAACCAGTAGAGTGAGGGGTGGTGGATGATGGGGAGTTGTGGCGCTTTGGGGAAAAGGTGATGGAGCTTGTGAACAGAATTCTTGAGCTCTCATTCCAGCTCTGCCACTTACTTATTCATGAGCCCAGGACTTCTCATCTGTGAAATGGGCATTGTTGTACTATTTGACAAAGTTGTGAGGATCACACGAATGGCTCATTGTTGGTAAAGTGTAAAGTGCTGGGTGAGTCTAAGCAATAATTGTGATCCACAGGGAAGCATGGTAGATGCCCTGAAATTGCTGGGCGTTGAGATCAGGGCTCCTTGTGGGGTCCTGCCTCAGCCTGCCCTTGAACTCAGTGTTTCCCGAGGCCCTTACTTCACTACTCTGAAGCTAATGGACTTCTTTTGTCTCTTCAATTCTGGATTGATCCTTAACTTGCTACTCTAATAGTTTTTCTACAAGAAAAAAAAAATGGTTTTGTTGTTGTTTTTTTTGTTTACTTCTATTTGGGACTCAGTTTGATAGTGATGATGTTGGACTTTATCTGAGTCCTGTGCTTTTGGGAAACAGAAATATTTCAGCAACACTTCCCATTGTGCTCCTGCACATGGCTTACTACAAAGAACTCCCCTCTCCTGTTTCCTTGATAAGTCACCGATGTCCCTGCCTTTGACAAGACCAGATTTCCCTTCCTTGTCTCATAAATGATTAACTGAACTATGTGTCCCCACTGACCAAACTGGACAAAATGCTGGCTAATTTGACTTTATATCAACTTAAGTTCAGCTTTTCTCCTTCCTTCAGCCCCTAAACTTTGACCTGCTCTTGAGCATCTTGAGTTTACACTAGCATTGGAATTCAGAACAACCACTCTTAACAGCTGCTCTGAAAACCACTGACTCTAAGGTGAAAAGGTTTTTGTCTAAAGGTTTGATCATGCCACCTACTCACCTCCTCCTCACACCCAATATTTTGTAGCCTTATTTTACTTCTTCCTATAAAAGTAATTCTCTTCTGCCTTCACTCTGAGTCACTTGCAGATATTATGGTCAGAATGTTGCAATAGTCTTTTCAAATAAAATCCCTCTCCTTACCTAAATCTGGGTTTGTTTTCATTTGACACTAGAATATGGTTAATCCCATTCTGAATAATAGAGGAGAGGGAAATATGGTTTAGGAAATTTATTATAATGATAATGACAATGATATTAACCTTTTCTTTAATTTCTTTAGGAAAATTTTTCTTAATTTTTGCATTTCCCCAAATACTGATTTATCCTTCATTACTGTGTCACAGCCATACTTCTTAAAGAGTTATTTGTAATTCTAACCTATTTTCTCCCTTGATAGTCATTCTTCAACCCAAAACTAGTTGCCCTCTGCTCTCCCACGTCTGTCCTCCAACTATTTCACTAAAAATCTTCTAGCTGTCATTACCAGTGACTATATATGTAATGATGTAGATTTGGCATCTACATATAGATGCCAAATACAATAGATAGCTCTAGCTGTTTATCTTTTTATACCTCTCTGTAGCATTTGACACTGTTAAGGGAAAAATCCGTACTTGATACTCTTCCTTTTGGTAGTATTTTATTATGATTTTCTTTTCTGGATCTCCTTCCCCTCACCACCCTTTAAATGATGATTTTCCTAAATTATTGAATTCTGAGTGGTTCCTGAGTGACTTCATCTTTTTTCTTCATACTGGTGACTCCTGTGTCCACAGCCCCAGCCCATATCTCTCCATTGAATGCTGGGCGGTTTCTCCATCTGTCTGCTGGAAGTACGCCCCCTTAAGGGTCCCATTTCACAATCTACAACTAAGCTCAAGGTCTCTACCTTATGTCTCATATTACTTCCTTCTCCCATGTTTACTTACTCACTCTATTTATTCATTCAACAAACTTTTGTTGAATTTCTATCATGTGCTAGATACTCTGATAACTACTAGTGATAAATTGATACATAAGAGAGGCATAGTGTCTGCCCTCTGGAAGTTTACAGTCTAATAAGAGAGACAGACATCAAACAAATAATTACATAGGTGAATATTTAGTTATGATTTTAATGAACACTCTGAAAAAGCAGAGAATTTTGTAAGTCAGATATCTGAGTATTAAAGATATGTCCTGCTCTCTTATCTCCTATAGAGTCTACTTCCTTAATATCTCACCAATCCATTTCATAGTTCAGACCCCCATGTGTTACTACTTAGATAGTAGCAATGAACTTTTAAGCCTTCCTCCCTGCCCCACTTAAATCCACTCTTTATACTGCTTTCCACAATGGGTATGAGAACGCAATGAAGTTCATCTTCTCCAACCCAATCTCTGATAAGATCAACTCTAATTTTTTTT
>CM053506.1:14144282-14187191 GCA_028627145.1 Eidolon dupreanum | reverse complement strand
TTTTTTTTTCAATACTTTCCTAGATATTAAATATTCAACTTGTAACTCCTTATAATAAAAACAACACACCATGCAATGCCTTACACTAGTGTTGTTGAATAAATATATAATGTGAGCTACACATGCGCTTGTAAATTTTCTAATACCCACATTAAAAAATGTAAAATGAGGCAGGTGAAATTAATTATAATGGTATATTTTAGTTAACCAAAATATCTAAAATATTACCATTTCAGCATATGTTCAGTATGAAAATTTACTAATGAGGTACTTTATACTTTTCCATAGTAAGTCTATAAAATCCTGGATCTATTTTGCACTTCCCACACATCTCAATTCATATACTAAATTTTCACCAGAAATACTTGATCGGTACTTACATTTCATAAAATATATGGTAGAAAAAGATTTACATACCCGAGTTATTCCAAACGTATTTGAAAGTTTGCCAATAATTGAGTCATGTATGAATATTTAAATTGGTTAAAATGAAATAAAATTAAAAATCAATTTCTTGGTTCCACTTGACACATTTCAAATGCTCAGTAGCCATATGTGCCTAGTGGTTATGGTATTGGACTGCACAACCCTAAATGATTATATACTTTTTCTTATTTATCACAAAATCTGTTTGTGATAGGTGCCATTCCCCATTGTGCCTATGAGAGTACAGTATGGTGCAGAAAATTTGTAATGTGGCTCAGATCACACAGCTAGTAAATGGTGATACTATGTTTGAATGAACCCATGTCTCTTTGATTAAAAAGGCCAGGCTCCTCTCACTATGCATTTTTTTCACATTAATTTTTTTATTGAGATATAATTTATGTACATAAAAAATTACCCTTGTGTTATAACAGGGCATATAGTTGTATAATTACCACCACAATTGGGATATAGAACAATCCCAGTCCCATTACCCCAAAATATTCTCTCTTATGGCCTTTTTGCAGTCAGGTCTCCTTCCACTCAAAGCTGGCAAACACTGATCTGATTTCTTTTTTTCTCTTTTCAGTTTTGCCTTTTCTAGAGTGTCATATGAATGGAACTATACAGCAGATATTCTTTTGAGTCTAGCTTCTTTCACTTAGATGCATTTGAGATTCACCCATGTTATTAAGTATCAATAGATGTTCCTTTTATTGCTGAGTAGTGTTCCCTTTTGTGGATATACCATAGTTTGTTTATTCATTCACCAGTTGAAGGGCATTTAAGTTGTTTTCACTTGTGTGTGATTATGAACAAAACTCCTATAAATATTCACATGAACAATAGTTTTTATTTCTCATGGGTAAATACCTAGGAGTAGGATTGCTAGGTTAAATGTAAGTATATGGTTAGAAAAAACCAACAAACTGTTTCTAAAGTGACAGTATCATTTTGCATCCCTGCCAGAGATATACAAGTGTTCCAGTTGCTTCACATCTTTACTGTCACTTGATATTATCAGTTTGTGTGTATGTGTGTTCCGCCATTCTGATTGTGGTACCTAATTTAATTTGAAATTCCTCATGACTGATTATATTGACCCCACTATACTTGGATGAATAAAATGTAACTCCCTGAGCCACCCTCAGTGTTCTGGTCTCTTTCCCGTTCTTATTGATGTTTCTTTGCTTTCTTTTTCCCTAATGGTTGCCTTTCACCCTCTGTTTTATCATGACCTTAGGTGACCTTTGTTTGGCCAGATGGACAGTTGGTTATATACTCCACAGGGACATTTTCCAAACTGACCTTCACTGATCCCTCACCACAGGTCCCAGTCTAGGGACAGCCCAAAGCAGACCATGGTAATTGCTTTTCTCAGCAGAGCCCTGGCTTTCTTGTCCTGAGGGCCCAGGGAGGTGAGAGACAGATGACCATGCCACCTGGACTCAACGCCCTGCCAAGGGGCCACTGTTAGTTTTCCTTTGTAATTCAAATTGATTCCCAGAGCAAAAATGGGCCATGTAGGCTTGAAACCTTGTACTGCCCTCTTCTTTGGGGACCACCACCAGATGGTGTCTTTCTCTTTGAACTGCTGGGGCCAACAGCAGCCATCAGGCCTCTGATTTCAAACAATAGTGGGAGGAAGCATGTTTAAAGCAGCTGCCAATTATCTCCTTTGGTGAAGAAGAATTAAAGAGTGTTTCTTTTTATCTAATTCCTTTATACTGCGTGTAGTGAGAGTAAGTCGTGTTTCTTGATATGTATGTATCTATGTGTGTATGCATACATGCATATATGGGTATGAGTCTACTAGGCTGCAGCATAAATAGATTTCATATTTGGGTTGCAGTAAAAAAGTTTGAAAGTTGTTGGCCTAAGTTACACAAAAGCAAAGTGACCTCCAAAGCTATTGTCCATTTATACAAGATATGAAGCCAAGAAGCAATTCAGTAATAATGTAAGGGCTTTAGAGAATCCACATACAAAGGGGAAGTGTTCCAGTTCTTTCAGACAAGAGTGAGATTACTGTGTCATTCTGTGCAACTGCAGGAGAAAGGACTTCAGACCTACAGATGGCTTCCCCGGAAGTCTCTCCTTTCTATATCATTTCAGTCTCCATTCTCCTGATTTTGTTCTCAGAATATGTGGGGCACACAGAAAATGCACATTCGAGTGGTGGAGCTCTCTATGGGAAAATATGGTAGTGACTATTCTATCTGCCAAACATGCTCATTCAGAAGAACACGAGAGACACTAAATGGCTTGTAATTCATGGTGTAATGCATTGTGCTAGGAGGCAGGGGATGAGGTAACATGAGCCCCACAGGGGCAGATACAAGAGTCTGAGTCTGACTTTATATTTTCTTCCTGGAAATGGAGAGCAAGGCCTTGGGTACATGTTGGAGCGGGACCATCTGGCTTAGGGGAGATGTTTCTTGGAATCATTATATGGTGGTCCAAAGAAAAGGTACCAGCTCTGTGGCTAAAGAAAACACCAAAAGGCAGAAGAGTCTAAAGAAACACACAGATTCCATTCTCTGTGAGGAATGACTGACAATTTTTTTTTTTAAAGTTTTTATGGTTGGTTTTAAAAACTGAGGTGATCTGAAGGCATTCTAACTCCTGGATGAGGATATAAGATGCCAGCCTTCCTGAAACAGCACTGACCTTGAGCAGCTAGGGTAGGGGAAGGGTATGACTGACATGACATCACTGCCCCCTCCCCACATCTTGGCTTCTCTCCTTACTCAGCCTCTGGTCAAGTTGAGAGTTTAATCAATTCCATTGTTGGCCACTTGTCAAAAACCCCTGGTGGTATCCTTCCCAGGTAATTCTGTTTTCCTCCTGACATTCTTTGTTCATTTTTTGTTTGTTTTTATTTTTGTTGGCATTCTTTTTCAAGGTCAGTCAGGTTACTAAATTTTTTTTTTTTTCAAATCTAAAAAGTCATGAACTAAATTATGTCATTAAAATAAAAGAGCTCACTTCTGTGGAATTCTTTCCTGCTGGCATTCTCACAGAACTATGATAAACCTCCGTTAACCATGATCCTTAAAGGATGGGAGATAAGTACAACTGAAACATTGGATCTCTGTGATCCAGAAAACCTGCCATTTAACCTCTCCCTTAAATATAGTTAAACTATTTAAATTACCTTTCAGCTTTGGAACATGCTGGGATCAAATGGGAAGTTAATGGAAACCTTTCTTTGACATAAGCTGTTGTCAAAGGAATTCTTATTCCCCAGGATGTAGATATAGCAGGAAAAAAGTTTGAGTGAATCTGTACTTACTCCAGAACCCCTCTAGATCATGAATCTCTTTTTATCTTTTAGCTTCTTATTTCGTGGTGATGCTCTACTCCCTTTGTAATATCAAGGGTATGTAGATCTCAATAATCAGGAACTCTGAAAAGAGCGCTCTGCATTAGCTCATGTATCTATTGCCAGCCAACTGAGGGAAGATGAGGAAGGGCAGGGCTTATTCTGCCGATTTCAAAGTGACCATTGGCTGAGACCCAAAAATAATACGGAATTTCTCCATAGTCACACAGTGAGCTAATGACACAGCCAGAGATAGATTCCAGGTCACCAAGCTTGGTCATTTCCCCAAAGTATCTCAACTTCCATCATTAAGGATTATACCTCGATGCCTTAAAAACCTGTTTACAAGCCTCTCCTGTGTAAAAACCCACATTCACTAGAAAGGGGTAACTCCTATAGTTGTTATCGACCATTCCCACCTTAGAAGGAATGCTAATAGTTAATTAAAGATAAGGTCCTGTGAAGCAAAGTGCAGAGACATGTAAGTGGTAAAAAGCAAGTGGGTAATAGGGGAATGGGACGTCTGGGCTGTGGGCAAAGGCTACAGAGATGAACTTAAACTTCTCTTAGAGACCACATGTCATATGACATTTTTCACCATGTTCCTCTTCAACTCAATTGTACCCCTAAGATCTTGTGGGAAATGCTGGACCTTCTCTAAGACTATAGGCATTTTGGCCCAACATGGTTTTCCATCTCTTGCCCTTTTTCCTAGGTAGCAGGTATCAAAGGGATATTCCTGGCAAACAAGAAGGTGGATGACCAGGTGAAGACATACATCACTTACAACAAGGGCAGGGATTGGCGCCTCCTGCAAGCTCCAGACGTGGACCTGAGAGGAAGCCCAGTACATTGCCTGCTGGTCAGTCACCTAGTCTCATGGGAAGTCCACAGGGCAGGCTGGTGACCCAGGAATGCTGCATCAGGGGCATTCTTCCAGCAGGGGGTCTTAGGAACTTGACTGGGGCTGGGCAATTCCCAGAATGGTGATCTATGGACTCATATAGCCATAACAACTACATGGAAAGTTCAGTTGACTCCAACAGGCTTTTACTGAAAATACCATGTGCTCTAACTCCTAGTAAGATGGAAATAAAAACATATAAGAAAAAGTGCCTGCATTTCCAGAGTCCCAGACAGAGTTTAATGTGGCAACATACCTGTTAACTGATGCTGTTATGATACAGTTTGATAAGTGTTTGATGGATATCAAAGTAAGCAAATTTGCCTTGGAAGCCCAGGAAAGGTCAGGCCGGTATGTCCACATGAGATAGTCTGTCAGCATTCCCAAGCTTCCAGCTGTATGGAATATTGGGGTGAGTACTATGGAGGGCAGGATACATAAGATGCTATTTCTGCCTTTAGTTGCTACAAGTCCTGATGGGGCAGGAAGTCAGATGATTAACAGGGACATTTACAACCCTCTGTGATGTCCTGAAGAGGACCAAGGCGAGAAATTCTTCTAAAATCCCAGAAATGGTTATGTTCCTCCTTAACACAAAGTTGCCTTTTGCCACTTATTAAAAAGGCTTATTAACCACTTATGATATTCTAGACATTATTTTAAAAACTGGAGAGAGAGTGGTAAATAGGGCAGACAGGGCCTTTTCTTCTTGGTAATATCAGTGGAACGCTGTTTTTTTTTTTTTGCTTGAGATACGAGGAAAGTCAGAGACAAATGCCTGCCTATCTCAGGAATTGGTCACAGCATCATTCCCTCCACCTACCCCTGCCCCCCCCAAAAAAAAACTTTACCCATGGCTTCATCTTATTAACCTAATTTTCTCCATTCTCCGATTTCATCATTTTCATATTTTAATTTATTATATATGTTATATATATACAAACATTATACATCCTTATAAATCCATAATTCTTTTAAAGAACACCCGAATAGGAATAAATAAGTAAGTAAATAAAGAGCATAAACTTATATGAGTTTTTGACAATGGCTTCAAACACTTTAAGTAAAATTATAAACAGGAACCAAATACATAAAGCAGAAACAGAGACAACCTGGTTGAAGAAGAAGGTAGGTGGCCTGGAGATTGTTCCACTTGGCTTCCCCTTTTCACCCCTCTCAGTGGTCCTTTAGAGCTCCAAGAAGCAGAGTATAATGATTAGGATCAGAAATGGTAGAAAGTCAGTGTTACACTGTGGGGAAAAGTAGTCAGGGAGGCTTTATAAGGCTGACCACAAACTAGATCTTGATGAATGGGATGGGGCTGAGGAAAGGAGGGTAGGACATATAGTTGTGTTGGGAACAGGGGCAGATGCTCAGGGCAGCTTCTGATGTGAACATATTGGTGATCTCAGGTAGAGATGACTCCTGCCCCAAATTAAGTGTGTGGCTCACATACAATCCTTGTGGTTTCTGGAAACCTAACATCAGGAAGCCCCATGTCAGGGGGGTAGGGTGTGTGTCAGGAGTTTCCTGGAATGAAGCTGTTTTCTTCTCCTCCATTGTAGCCCTTCTGTTCCTTACACCTGCACTTGCAGATCCCTGAAAATCCATATTCCTCAGGAAGAATCTCTAGCAAGGCGACAGCCCCAGGACTTGTGGTGGCTACAGGTAAGGAAGATGTTCCTTAGGCTTCTTCCTCACTGAGGGCTACTGGAATACATTTATAACCTCTTTGGACTCATTTGAACATTGGATGAAAGCTATGAGCACTCTCTCCAGAAAATAGGCAGGGTTCGTGCATCCTTAAGGCCATTCTAATAACCCAGGAAAAGAGTCCCAGACCCTTGTAACTTCTAGGTTAGTGTGTCATCCTACCCAGTCACAGAGCAGTACCCTGTGCTTAGCAAGAGGCTAGAGTTCCTCTCAGAGTAAGAAAGATTGTTTGCAATAGAGAATTCTCACTTTAAGAAAATGTGATACATGAATTTCCTAGCTCATCAAATAAGTTGGGGTAGTTCTTTCTTTACACAGAGAATTCTTTGCAAAGGGTTTCACCCCAGAGCTCTTTTTAATCATGAGGTCTCTGGTGCATGTAAAGGTTTGTTTACACATGATTAACCACTTGCTGAGAGCCTGGGGGAAAAGGCCAAAAAACTTAAAGTTGCATTGTTGGAATCGGTGTCCACTGAACATCAATCAGAAATGAAGATAAAGCAACTCTGAAATGAAATTCAAAGTCTCTGGGGGAAGGTGCTCTGATTAGCATGCATTTGATTTACATATACCTTTTGAGGAATACATTGATGGCATAAAGCAAGGCAGGCTTCTAATATTAGAAGTTAGAGCTCTTGTGTTAGGCAGCTTTTTTCTAATGGAAGCAGATAAATTCACAGTGACTTCCTGAGATGGAGCATTCTGTTCTTTCTCATCAACCTGAAGCATTGGCCGTGCAATGACCACTTGCCTAGACATGGCTTCCTTGTCCAGGCCTCCAGCTGTGAGAGCTTTAAACACCACCCATATCCAACCATTCCGATCAGACTGACAGCTATCATAGCCTCCTGGCACTTCAGTGAGCTCCTCTCAACCCCTCAGGGTTGAAGTCCACCATGTTTAACACCACTGGCTTTACGGAGTCCAGGATAGTGAGTGATGAGGGCAGGCTCTGTTGCTGTTCTGATGACTTGGGGAGTGATCCCCACAGTCTGTAATCCATGTGGAATTCTGGGAGTGCTGCTCTCTCGGCCTCCCCCAAGGTCTGCAGGAGGCCCTGGACCAGAGTAGAAGCAATACTGGAAAACAGTAATCAGAAATAAAAGTTTATGTTATTTAAATGTGTACTGTGTAGCCAGGCTTTGTTTGGTGTGGCTTTATCACTCTGAACTGTATTTTCATTGGCAAAGTGGAAATAATTGTACTGACATAATAAAATCGAAGGATTAAATGAAGCAATGGACTTAAAATGCTCAGAATGGTTTCTAGGACATATTGGATGCTCAATACATGTTATCTATTATCATCATTAATATTACAGAAGTTTAAAACCACCGTTTCTGCAGCAGAAGAATATGATCTGCTCATCTCCTTCAACAGAACCCATAAATGACACGTAAACACTGTGCACACACCGAATGCACTCAGGAGCCCTATCACCCGCTTCCCAAGCTGGGCTCTAACACCAGCCTTGTGAATTTGGCTTACTTCTTTAACCTCTGAGCTTCATTTTCCTCATTTGTAAAACAGGGATGTTTTCTGTCTTGTGAGGGTATTTAAGAATTAGAGATGGAAGAGTGTGTCTGTAAGGCGCAGCAGAGTGCTCAGAGCAGTAGTGAGTGGAGTCACTGGTAGTCGTTATTCCCCGTGACCAGCAAGGGCTTCTAAATTAGTCTGATGTTAAGGCTTTATAAATGAACACATGCAGACATTAAGACTTTTTCAAAAAAATTTTTTTATCCATATATTTCAGAATTGACTAATTTCTTTTTCTCTTCCTTTTGTAACTCTTGTAACTTTGTTCAGCTTTTTGCCAGACCCTGGAAACTCATAGGGACGTAACATAGCTGACGAGATCCTGATGCAAAGCCAGAAGGAGATCCCCTGGCACATGCTTCCTCATACCTAGCTTCTCCTTACCCTACCTGCTAGCTCTCCCTGCGAGGTTATTTGCTATCAGAAAATAATTATGACATTAGTCAAGGGTTTCTTCAGTGTCCTGCATGGAGCCTGTCTCTCCAGGACCCTTTCCCACATCTATACATTTCACCTGCCTTCCAGGTATCAGTGACCCTGGGCTCTTTCCTCTCCACTCCCACCAATCACTGCCTCTTCCCATCTCACCTTGATATGTGATTTGAGGGAAGCTGCGAGGATGAAAGTATATCCCGAGATCCATCTCTAATCCCTGTTAAGGACATCTCAGAAGGCAGATGGAACTTCAGGCTGGGGAGTTAGGCAATTGCTTTAAGCAAGCAGAATTGCTAGGGTTCTAAATATCCTTACTGCTGTGGTTTGAAGCTGGAATTCATGACCTTACATCTTTACAGTGCCTTGCAGTGTGCAAAACACTTTCCTTGACTTGATTACACAATGACCCTATGAGGTAGAAAAGGCTATTACTCTTCCCTTCAATTATAAATGAAGAGATGGAGGACAATGAGGAAGAGGTGTCAGGCCCACATCTCTCTTTGGCCCAAGACTGGTCTGTCCAGTAATCATTCAGCCAGACCTAGCCTCAAGCTCCTTTACATGCCAGCTCCACAACTACCCCAGCTCCCGGCCACATTGCCTGTAAACTCTAATGTTCAAACCCCAGTGTTGTCCCCTCTATGGAAGCTCTTTCTCTCCTTATGGTGGGTTGTACATTCTGCTTCCTCCTTTTCTGAGCCCTCCTTGCCCTGAATAGGATCAGTGGTGGTGAGTGAAGCATCTCAAATTCCAGAGGACTCCAAAATTCTCTCTTGTTCTCTAGTTTCCTCTTTCTCCTTCTCTCTACCCCTCACCCTCTTCCCTCTCTTTTATTTTGTCACAAGTGTTTCAAAAGCAGAAAAGGGTAGCCCTGGGAGGAAACAGAGGCAGCGAAATAAAAGCAAGTGGTTTAAAAAAAGCTGCCTAACAATGTAGTGGAACCTCCATGATTAACCAGCTAAGCTCTTGCCGAGAGAAGAAGCAGCTCTTGGTTCTGCTTCTTCTCTGTCTCACTCCTTCCTCCCTCCTGTCACACCACTTAAGTAGGAAACAGTTACATCTTCCAACCTGGCCAGCAGCCACTTTGGTTAACCTCTCCAGTTCTACTTTACCCAGTGAGACACATTCAGATATTCCTTCTCCGATACCATAACCTAGACTCTTCCTGTAAAAGATTTCCCATAGGGCCACTTAGGGACTGAACATATTCAAATATCAAATCATCCTGGGTACATTATTTCTGTCTCTTCACCTGAGAACTGACTTTCTGGTCCCTGTGTTAGCAGCATTTCTTTCAGGGCTTTTTTTCAATTGACAGAAGATATTTCTCAAAGCAGACTTTACTGTCAGTCTTGGATTCTCACCACCACAAAGCCTCCAAAATTAGTCTGGTCAAGCTTTGAAAGAGTGGCTAAGGATGTTGACAGAACCAGCTACTAAAGAGTGTAAGAAGTGATGAGATAGGTCCTCAGAAGCCAAGACAAGTATAACAGATTCTAGCCCTAGGGTATTTGTCTTTGCCTTTCTCTGTCCCCTCCCTAGTGCTTGGTAGACATTACTAATCAATGACCATACTCTATTCTGTTGAAACCAAATATGGCTTTAGAATCCTTCTCAGTCCTGTGCTCCAGGCAGCCATCGCCAAACAACTCCAGTTGATATTCTCTGCTCCACTCACCTTATCTTTATTTATATCTTCCAAGACCTGTATTTGAAGAATAAAATTCCAAATTCCAGACAGATCTCCCCAGAGTTGCTTGCCATGCCTCTTCCCGCTTCACTTGTACCTACTACCTGAGCCCTAAGCCCCAGGGTTATTTTTGGAAGCATGAGTGTCAAAACAAGTTGGCTAGCTGTGTGTTCCTGATGCTGATGGGAGCTTGACAAGCTGGAGCCTGGCTTTAATTTCTCATTTTGAAGCATTAAATGTCAGGGGCTCAATTAACATTTTCTTTATTACATTTCTATTGTGTTCTTATTTAGGCTACAGGTGTGTGGAAGCCAACATTCCCTTTTTACTTTTTTTTTTAAAGAAGAAATATCAGTCAATATGATAAATTCTTACATGTTTAGGGTACTTTCCCAGTTCTCAATATCTCCCCAAATGCACATCAACATTGGAACATGATTCAATCAATTGTTTATTCATTCATTCATTCCACAATTAATTATGGATCAGCTAATTACTGTTTGCAAAACTGTTCTAGTCTGTGAGGGGTGCGTGGGGTGTCCGTTGTGGAAACTTGAGCAATATAGATATACTGGAAAATTTTAACCACTTTCTTTTATAATAAACATAACCACAAGGTGATGAAATACAAGAGGAAGATATAGAAGAAGAGAGAAAAAAAGAGAGTGCAATGCGATAGAGGCAGCGAGTGTGGTCAGTTTAGGCACAAACCAAGTGACTTCTTTACCTGCCATACTTGATATCCCTGGCCTGTTAAATATATAGTTGTCTTAATCTGGGCACTCTATAACTTAGGTACATGGTCTGTACTACTGGATCACCAAACTGCCTAGCACTCAAGAGACTTGTTGACAAGTTGAAGTTGAAAACACACATATAGACACACACATGGATGCACACACACACAAAAACACATGTACTCACTCACGTAGTCCAGTTTTTTTAGGCTAAAATATACCTGAGGAGGGAGGTGTTCTTAGGCCCAGCTTCTCCATGCATGTTTACTTTTCCACTCTTGGCCACCTCTGGGAACAGCTGTTCAGATCAGTTTTTAAGAGATTATTGGTATACAGAATGAATAGTTCAAGAGATCCAAGCTAATCAATATTTGGTCTTTAAGTCTTATCATTTAAAGATGCATTCCTGTTATGTTAACTTTTTTCCTATATTGGGTTTAACTTCCTGGTGGTTTTTTGACATGCCACAGGAAAGAGCTTGCACAAATCAACTCGATACATCCTTTAGAAAACCTTTACTCACTGCTGCCCTCTCCCCTAACCCCATGCTTGTGTAATCTGAAAACTGTCTGATGATTTCAAATTCTCTGCTTATGTTTCAGGCAACATCGGCCCAGAGCTCTCATATACTGATATTGGCGTGTTCATTACTTCCGATGGGGGCAACACATGGAGACAGGTAACTGGGAGATTGAGGGACTGGGAAGAGGGATTTAGGGAAATTTCTGCCAATGTCTCCCCTTCCTGTCAATACCCAGGCTCGTTATTACTTTGTGCTTGCAAAGAAATGGAAGCAGCCGTTCAGTTTGGTCAGTTGGGCTGTGAGATTAGATGGGCAATGAGGTCAAATGAGAAGAGCTCTGGGCAGGAAAGAAGAACTGGAATTTTCCCAATTCCTTCATTCTTTTACTCAGCAATATATAAAGAACAGTCACTGGATACTAAGTACTGTGCTGGTTGCTAGGGATACAACTGATAAAATGGTTTCTATTATTAATGTGCCATGGGAACTTAGCAATCAGGTCTCTTTACCTTCGGATTTGTTTCTTTTTCTACAAGGTGAGGGGGGTAGAATACTAAACTAGCAAAACTGTGGGAAATCTGTGGTTGTTTAAGTATTGTGTAGGTCCAGCCATAAGTAAGTATGAAAAACTTGGTATATACATGACTACATGAGAAAATAATTCAGTTGTACAAACATTTGTAGCAGCACTGTCCAATAGAATATTCAGCAGTGGTGGAAAGTTTCTGGATCTGTGCTGTTCCATGTCATTACTGGGCACTTGAAATGTGTCTAGTGTGACAGAGGAACTGAATTTTTAATTTTATTCATTTTAATGAATTTCAATTTTAATTGCCTCAGTGGCTACTCTATTGGACAACACAGATTTATACAATTCAACTAGGTGTCAAGTACTGAAGTGAGGAGGCAGTTCAATACTTCAGGTCTCTTTTCTCAAAGAACTCAAGATTAAGTAGAGGAAAAGGTTCATAAATAACTAACTAGAGGGTGATCATATTATTTTAGTGACATGAGCATGCAGAGAAAAAGGAGGAATTGTTCTACTTGGGAAAACTGAGAAAAGCTTTGTAAGAATTGCTGACATTTTAGTTGAAGTCCTAAAGGTAAAAAGGTTTCTACCTTTAATAAAATTAGTAAAGGGAAGAGGCCTGAGTGCTCTAATGATGAAAATGAAGTCACTAGTTAGATAAGTTCCTGTTTGGGTCCCTTAGTGAAGATTGTCATGACCATCACCAACATCATCATCACCACCCCATTGTCACCACTGTCACCAGTACACTAGCAAAAAAAATTTACCAAAGACCTACTAGGTACAACCGTTTAAAGTACTACAAAGCATATAACAAAGAATAAGTTAAGTTTCCTACTCATAAGGCCATTATCAGGTAGGTGAGAAACAGATACATAAATAAAAACGTACCTTTAAAATATAAGATAATCTATTATATGTGATGAATGAGGATGGAAGCTGGAATGTGAACTCTTTTAGTATAGAAACTCCAAACAGACAAACCCTTGTTCCTCCAGCTCAAGAAATAACTCACCTAGCCAAGTGGTGACAGCAGCATTCCTTTCTTGTGCTGTTACTACTTTGGTTTTCTTTCCTTTGTTCCCAAACAGCTAAAGTTTCCAGTTTTCACTACAGTGCTGGACAGGCCAAAAGTTGGCAGCAGCCAGAATGATGGTATTGAGAGAAAAGTGTGATTATAACTTTTCTCTCCTCTCCAGTGGCAAGAATCCTCTTTTAGTGCTCATCCTCAGAATTCAATCCAGCATCTCCATTATGTTGCTTATCACAGAGCCCACCCATGAGCTCTGGAGAGAAAATGCTAGCATTATATGTTCAGAATCTATGCTTATATCTGAAATAGAAATGAATCCCCCCATGTCCTTTGCGCATTAAGATTCACCATTAGTGTGGACATTTTTCTTCCCTTAAAAGTCAAATATGAGAAAGGAAATCAATTGAGGTTTAGGCATGAGAATCCACTTTTTTTTTTTTTTTTTGCTATAGTGTTTCCTGGGGCATATGTGTAGGAGGCCCCATACCTCCTCCTCCCTTCCTTTCAAAACTGCCTATACCTCCTTACCCCTTCCAGTACTTTCCACCATCCTAACTGCTCCATCTAAGCTGCAAGAGCCACCGTTAGTACTTAAAAGCTAGAGAAATTCTTTCCAATTCTACTTTCCTCTAAAAGATCTAAAGTAGGGGATTTGTTGTCTGCTGGAGAAATGTTTTTTCCCGTTTCACTTTGTAGATTTGAAAGTCGTCTATTTCTCTGCATAATAGAAGCATTGGTGTATGTGGGATTAGGTCTGAAGTTCTCTTAGCTCAGAGCCTTGCATTATAGTAGATGCTTAGAAAGTACCTGTATAAATGGATAGATGGATCACTGAATGAGTGAATGAGTGAGTAGATGGATGATTAGGCGATGGGCAAATGGATAAATGAAAGAATGAATAACTTTAGGTACCTGGAAGACTTGTGTCCCAATGAGCACTTAAAGCAAGGATCCCCAAACGCCAAACTCAGGTCTTCATCCATCTTTTAGGGAACCTAGGAGGTGGTGACTAAGTCTGAGAACTCAGTCATCCTGTATACCATAATTTCTAGAGAAATGTCTTTAAACTTCCTAGATAATCTACAAACAGCACTATAAAACACAGACTGTTTATAAATTAGCCAGCATCTGAATAGATGAGGAAGAAGAAAGAGCTAAGCAGCAGTCAGTCTACTAAGATATAGGTGGGGAAACTTACCTAGTGAGCATGCGTCTTGTTGCCTCCCCTTCTTGTAGCACATTTGTTCACAACACTAGTAGAAAGAGCCATGAAAATGTCATTTCCTTAACCTAGGGAGAGTTAATTCATTCTCTGCAAGCCCATTTCTATTAAATGGGGATGATCGTACTTGCCAAACTGCCTGACAGGGTAGTTGGAAGGCTCAGAATCGAGAAGAAACGATGTACACGAAAGACTGTGTAAACTGTCAAGCACTGTGCAAATGTAAGGTATTGCTATGACCGTTGTTGTTGTTGTTGTTCCAGATCTTTGATGAAGAGTACAATGTCTGGTTCCTAGACTGGGGTGGCGCCCTCGTGGCCATGAAACACACACCTCTGCCAGTCAGGCATCTGTGGTAAGGACAGCTCCCTACCCTATTAATGAGAAACATTTTAGTAGAAAGGGTTGAGACAAGTTATTCTGCATGGTTTTGTGCCCCTTTACCCATTTTCTCATTCATTTATTCATCCACCATTCATTTAATATACATTCTATCATCTCACTCTTAGTTAGCAGCAATAGGCCAGATAATTTAGATGGGAAGTATGACGAATAGGGTGGGGTGGTTGGAATGGATGCTGAGATAAAGCAATTAAAAAAAAAGTAGGATGGAGTTCTGAGTTTAAATATACAAGAATAAGGATCCAAAATATGGTAGATCTTTTGAAGTTGCTTCACAAAAAAGGTTAGATGCATGTAGCAGATACTAAGTTCAATATATCTATGAGTTTGAGATGTCTGTAAGTATTAAAGCAGAGATGACCAGTAGTTGTCATATATATTCATCTGAAAGTCAGGAGAAAGGTCCAGGCTGACACTCTAGATTTAGAGTCATTTAGCCATTAAGTGGTAATTAAAGCCATGGCAGTGGGCTCAATGCCTCAGGAGAGAGGAGTGGCTACAACAAGGAGAATCCCTGGACTCCTGTAGAACACTGATGAACACCATCATGCAGAGCAGAAAAATAAATTACAGAACAGACTAAGGAGAAATAACCGAAAAGATAAAAACTCAGGAGAAATGTTTTCATAGATGCTGAAAGAAGAGGTGAAGAATAGCACCAAATTCTATAATCAGATTAAGTCAGTTATGGAGTAAAAAACACTAGAATTAAGCAATATAAAATGTCATTGGTGAGCTTTGTCAGAGTGGACTCTAAAGAAGTGGGATTGAGAAACAGATTGCAATAGATGTATGAATGAATGAGTGATAAGCAATAGGGTATAGTAGAGACAGTTTAAATAACGCTTTTCAAGAAAGTAGATTATGGAATGAAGCTGAGTGTATATGTACAAGACCCTCCAGTGAGGTCAAAGAGCTGAATTAGGATATATTATTATGATGATCATTATAATGATAATGTTACTATTGTTTTTGTGTTTGGCAGAGCTTAGATAAGTCTCATGTGTGTTTATATCTTAAAGGAAAAGAATTTCAGGCTTCAGATTTAGCTAAGTGAATGTCTGAGAGTGAATATTTGGTGGTAGAGAATACATTATCTAGAGTACACTTGGGGTTGGATTAGCCATGGTCTGGAGGATGTACCTTGGCCTAACTACCAGGCCCATGATTTGTGGAATAAGAGTTTTTAGAGTAAGAGTTTTACTGGGAAGCATCAGATTGTAATCCAGAAAAGGAATAGGATTCCCAGATGACAAATCCAAGCCGTAGCTACCTTGGCAAGCACTTAAGAAAGTTTATTTCTGGCCATTTATTAAATTAAACCATTTGAAATCGCCATTTTTGTAAGTCAAAAATAGTCACATATTGTCAGTTTCTTAGAGCTCAACCTAACATAAAGTAAAATGATTATATCTACCATTATGTCTTCTTAGAAAGAGTGTGAGAATAAATTTTAAAAAGATGTATGGAGCTGTTAGTAAGGAAAGTGCTCTATCAACTGAAGAATGAGCTTGTCCAAGTTCCCAGTATAATTGTTTATCATCCTTTTACTACTGATTATATACTTTTTGGGTAATATCAGAGGAGTAGAATTACTTAATATTAACAATAGTCAGCATTCACTGAGGGATTATTACATTCTAGACACTGTTCTAAACCCTTGACATGAATTATCTAAGTTAATTCTTGAAACAACCCTATATATATGGGTACTCTTTTATTACATATTTATAATAACATTGAAGAGCAGACATAATAAATATCTTGCTCAAGGCTACACAGTACCTGGCAGCACCAAGATGCGTCTCTGTCATGGATGCTCTTCTGTTTTTACTAATTTTCCAGATACTTTAATAAATACACAGGAATTTAGATAGTCCACATATCATTGGAAATCAAAGCAATGCCTGTTAAAGGATGTTGGTTGTATGTGTTGCTGGAATTCTGAAGGAGAATGGAGTCCTGCCTGATATGTAAGGGAATTTCATGCAGCAGGTGGCATGAAAGCTGATTCTTGAAAAAATCATTGCAGGAGTAGGAGGAGTGATGGGAGGCAAGCCAAGGAAAGAGACAATTCCGACTAAAGCCAAGAATTCAGGAAATGTAGGATGTGTTCAGATGACTGTATTTGATTGGAATCAAGAACATGAGTAAGGGTGGGTAAGACTCAGAAGAACTTAAATGTCAGTTTAAGGGGTCAGGTTGAGCCTGTAGATAATTCCTTCTACTCTGAAAACCGATCTCTGTGTAGAGGGAAGAGCTCTTTCTATTTTTTAACCAAGAAAAGCAGTCCCTATCATGATATTCTAAGAACCTCCATCTAAAACTCAATAAGAGAATTAATAAGTGCTCAGCAGACAGATATAACTGGGCAGATTTCTTCCACTTAAGTCGTAGAAGGCGGTTGCAACGCCATCTGACACTTGACCATCACCCCTCTGCTATTTCTCCTTCATTATGGTAGGAATGTATGTAGTATTTACTTAATGGTTGATTTTTAGAGACTTTTACACAAAAGTTTCCTTGTTTTAAAGAAGAAAGGAGTTTGTCATTATTATTTTTTGGTGATAGAAGTGGAGAATATATTTGGCATGGAAAGAGTGTATGGAGCAAAGGGTCTAGAGAGAGTTTTGACCTTGGTAAATTTTAGCATCTTATATATGACCATTCAATCTGTTCTGCAGTAGTTTCTCTCCAGAGACCTGATTACTTCCAAAAGGAACACTTGCCTGGGAATGTCTGAAAGGAAACTATCGAAATTGGGAAAATAATTAAATATTCATTCAGGGATATGTAGGTAGGATCAAATCATGTCTTTCAAAGTTATCGGTACAAAGTTTGAGTTTTCCTTTGTTCTATGACATATCTCTTATTGATAACAATATTTATAGAGCTCAGAAAAAATAAGCTGTATTCCCATTGAATTTCCTCTTAAAATAATAATAATACTATCCTGCATTTGTTCACCTACTTCAACCTACACAGTATTAAAAATAATTTTTCAAACTGAGCTTTTAAGATAGCATTTTCTCCATGTAAAAGATGTTGACATTGTCATTTGTCATAAATGCAACAATTGTTTCCCTGAACTTGGACATCACCCACGATTATCTGCTCACTTTCTTATCTATGAATGCCTTTCTGAAATAATGCCTGCAATGGTTAAATGCCCACTATTAAATGTGTTAGAAAACAGCAACCACAAATAACTCATTCAGGAATTCTCCTCTGCACTTCCGTTTCAAAGGCTAAGTGAGTGTTTTGTAAGGGCTTGACCACACCATCATCATTGGTGTTTCCTTAAGAAATTCTTAACTGATTTTGTCTCCTGCTTATAAATTGCAAGCATGTGAAATTCAGACAGTTTCTTCATTTCCAGTATCTTCTAATTAAGTCACAACCTTCAAGATAAACACATAGCTCATTTTAAGTGGAAGAAAGATTAAGTAATCAGTTCATTCTTATTTTCTATTGAATGTCTCAGAATGACATTATTTTGTATACAGATGTATATATATTTGCATAAGAAAAAGACATCAACCTACCCATTCTCACCCAAGGGTATAGTGGCTCTCAGATTTAAATAATAACTGCATTGCCTTTCAGAGAAAATAGGAGTCATAATTGAAAAGCTGGGGAATCTTTAGCTAGGCTAACAAGACATGCTGTTTTCTATAAATTGAAATGATAGGGAAGTAGATACGCATGAAGACAAAACAGCATACTAATGAACACATTTATTTGTGACCTTGTACATTTAGATGCATAGAGATTAGAACCTAAGTGCTATTTCAGGTAAGCTTCCCATCCAGCATTACCTTTGTACCTTAGAAGCATTAGAGTGAAATGAACAATGGAGCCCCATGAAATGCAGTGCTCTAATGAAACCTCACAATAGACAGGGCTAGTAATCGGCAGGTGGACCAGGGTCCTACTGTTTGCTTAGCCCTGATAAGCTTTCAGTGTCTCCTTTCTATGGGATGTTCTTGAAACACAAAGCGAAACATCATCTGGCCTTTTTTGTTCCTTTGTTCTTCTGTAAATGGTTGTGAGCACTAGCCTTTTGTTCAAACAGTCACATGAAAACAATAGTTCCAGCCAATACATTCTTCTGAGAAGTGAAAGTGTATGTGCTACTCTGAAGAACTTCCAGGTGGCTAAAATGCCATCACCTCCTGCATTGCAATAAAATAAAGTGGAGCAATACATCTTACCAAAGGGAGGGACATTGATTCTCAATGACCATTATAACTGTTTCTGTACTAGAGACTTCTGGGAAGGGCTCTGGTTGTTCTTGGAAGATTCTGTTTCTTTTAGTAGATCTCATCTCCGTATCATAGTCTACATGTAGTCTACTTTCACACCTAGTGTAGCAGATACCTCTGTGACATCTAAAGGGTTACTCTACTTCACCAGAATACCACAGTGCTGACCAAAGTTGCAAATACCCGAGACAGAGAGTTCTCATCTTGTATAATAGCTTTAGTTTGTTAGAAAGATTGTTTCTGTGCTGAGCAATAATAATTTCTGTCAGTCAGTTTCCGTTTTGCTTGCTAGATTTGCACGGAATGTCTGTTCCAGAATTGCAAGTGATTTTTAGAGCTTTGGAAAGAACCATAACTGGAAATGACCTCAAGAAATTTATTTGTCTAGCCTTTATAAGTTCTGGAGAAGGGTCAGATATGTAACTCAAGACAGATTCTATGCATTTGTTTGTTTACTCCTCACCTATTCGTTGAGCATATACTATTTATCCAGTGTTAATATAGAGGTTGGAAGATATCAGTGAACAAGACAAAAGACTTGTGAGCTTACATTCTTGTACATAAATATTTGACAATGATCTTTAGAAGAATTATGAGAATGTAATCTTTTCTCTCTTATTTTATCTATATTGTAATCGATATTTTCATGCATCTAACTGTATTCTCTCAGATTTCATTCACAGACGTTACCCCTTTTCAATAGTCATTAAATCATAGTGTTTGTGTTTTTGGTTTAACTATTTGGAAGCTTTCTCACTAAAAAAAAAAAAAAAAAATTAAAAGGCAATAGTAATTAATTCAGTGATATGCTTCTTTCCCCTAAGCTATTTTCAATTCATATAACCCGTTTCTAGAACAACCTATTTTTTACCTTTAATCACATTATCAGTTTTCTACAATGGTTGAAACTGAACATGGTATATAAGATCTCATAGAAGGGTAATTTCTTTTATTATACATATTATCTAGAACACATACTAGACTCAGTGGCTTAATTATCTCCCACGGTAGTGCTATTGCTGGGAAATATTTACTTTGTGATTGACAATGACCTCAGGTTTTGTGTTTTTTTTGCTGTTATTATTTTTTTAGCTTGAATTTAACATTAATTATTATTTTCCTTTCTCTTGCTGTGGAGGTTTTTTTTGTTTTTTTTTTTTTGTTTTTGTTTTTAAATTAAACATCACACTTTAATTTGGTCCTACCTTATAAGCGACTCCTCAATCTACATTCTGAGGTTTGATCACTCCTCAGAAATCCAGATTGATCTATCCAAAGGTCTCCTTGACAGTGTCATGACATGGAAGTCCAAAAATATCTAAACCTCGATATGGACCAAACAGAAACAAACAAAAATGTTTGCTTCTTCTATTCTTTTTATTTCCCTACCTCAGTTACTTAACCCAAAAATCCATGTTTTTCATAGTATTTTTGTTTTGCTCAAGCATTCTACATATATTCCATCCCAAATCCTATTGACTTCTGCTCTAAAAATACCCTAAATCTTTCCACCTCTTTCTATCTCTACTAATATAACCTTTATCCAAGCCCCTTCTCTTACTTTTTGGTCACTTACAATCACCACACGTCCCTCTAGTTTATCTCCTTGCATCCATTTTGGACCCTGGCAATTCATTCACCACAGAGAAGTAAAGTATTTTAAAGTTTAAGTAAAATAATATTTTTCCCATTTCAAGTGGGAAAATATCCTTTCTAGTCTGGCCTAAGCATATTTTCTTGACTCCATTTCCTTCTACTAATTTCCTTTCCCACCAATGTACAACCACTGACATTCTTCCTGTTCTTCCCATGCAGCAACGTCATTTCACATTAAATCTGCCCTGTGGAATGGGTCTCACCCTCATCTTTGCACAGCCAGTCCCTTGTTATCATTCAGATCTTAGTTTAAATGTCACCTCTTCAGAGAAGACTTTTTAAAACTTTCAATAAAAAGTAGCTATTCAGTCATTATCTCATTACTCTATTTTTTCTTCATGACATTTACTTCTTACTCATATTTTTGTATCCATTTATCTGCATGTTGTTTGTGTTTTCAAACTAGACTATAAGTTCTGTTGAAGCTAGAGCCTTTCTTTTCTTGTTCACTGTTATATCCCTAGATCAGAGGCCACTGCCAGATCAAGCATGTAATAGGCATCAATAAGTATTTGATAAATGAATTTTATTTTATTTTGATTTTGTCATCCTGTCTTACTACTACTTGGAAGCCAATTGTAACTTTATTCCTGTTTTCCTGAGTATTGACAGTCTTACCAATTTCAATTTCACCTGGGGACCTAATAAGGAATTCCCAATTCCTTTGTCTTGGTCATTAATGAGATATTGAACTGAGGAGGAAAAGGTGAATCTCATGAGGATACCATTCAATATAGTTACTTCAAAACATTTAAAACCTCCTAGTCATCAAAAAGAATCGCTCTCACGAATGTCAGGCTATCCAGACCCAAATTTCTGATACTTAAAAGATTAAATTTTCTAATGTTATATATTCTTTGAAGTTTTTTATGAGGTTTTCTTGCTTTGTTTTTAATACTTACCTCAGCCTGGGGTAATCAAGTGTTAGGAATGACCGATCTCAGAAAGTCACCCGAATGGCATAGTTCTGGGTTTCCAAGTGGTACATTGACTATAAATGAGTCACGGGATTCATGCCTCACATTGGCTCTGGAGACCTGACCCCTTGCTTATGCTTATCTTATGTCATCTTTGGATTTGGTTATTGGATATGCTAGCTTTCCCATCTGGATGTTGGCATTTCTCATTTTTCTTACTGATCTCATTCTTTCCTCTAACCCATGCTTCTGCTTTTTCCATATGAATTCACTTTATACATCAAGGGTTTTATTTTCCACAATTTCTCTCTCCATTTTGGCCTTAGTTTTTCTCTGGAGCTTTTCATTTTGGAGCTGGAAAGCTGTGATGGTCCATCCCTCTGGGTCTGCTGTGAGGTGACTTATCTTCACGCGTAACATAAAGATGACTGTCCTCTGCCCTGTTATTAAGGACAGTGGTATGAAGGCTCCTCCTTCCCTGGGATGCTGGTGACACTCATGACAGTTTGCAGTGCTAGTGCTAATAACTGATCTTTATGAGTGAGGAAATTCAGAGGATGAGACAACAACAGAGACCTTCAACTCACTTTGACTTGTTTCTATCGAGACAATAACCAAATTATCCAAAGTCACCAAAAAAACCCCAAGATATTAAACAAATGTTTTCTTACCTCCCGGACTTACCACACAAAGTTAACAATTTAGTGGGCATGGAACACTCTGAAATAACTGTGATTGATTTAGGAACCAAGAGGGTACATGGCAAAAAAAACAGTAGTCTACTTTCAATCATGTTTTTGTTTTCACTTTTGTAATGAGAACCTCATTCCAAGAAAAGCAGTTTAGATCTGCCCAACTTTCTCTGAGTCAGCTGAGAAGATTATTTAACCTTCAGACTATGAAAACAACAAGGCTGAAATGATCAAGTTCTTAAAAGTCAAGACATTATTACTAACTGCCCTTAGCATGCTGTGCATTAGATGTCCAACACTCATTCATCTTCCATAACTGAAACTTTATACCCTTTGTCCAACATTTCCTCCTTTCTTCCTTCTGCCACTCACTCCCTCTTGAAACCAGCTCAATGGCAGTGACCTTTTCACACATGTACATATATCAAAACATCAATGTATACATGTATCAGAACATTAAGTTATAGACTTTAAATATGCATGACTTTTGTATGTCAAAGTTATCTCAATAAAGTTGTTTTTTTTTTTTAAGTTAAGGCAAATGTTGATAATTTAGAGACCTGTAAAAACTTTTATGGCTGTCTGCTTTTTATTTCTGGATATAAACTGAGGTCCACAATAAATATAAAAGTTGTCTGAGAGACTAGTTATTCTAGCTGAGTAAAGAGATTGACTTTATAATTCTGTTTAATCAACATATTGAGGAAGAGAGGATAAGAGAGTAAGAATGAGAAACAGGCGGAGAGGCTGAGAGATTCAAAGAAATAAATAAATAGAGAATGGATTGAGTATGTTAACTAGTAATGGGGAGAGAGATTCCCACATTTAGTTCTTGGATGTCAGTATAAACCACACTTGAAAAAAATGATTGGGTGAATTAGAAGCGTACCTTACATTATTCCTTATTTTTTCATTAATTTATTCATTTAACATTTATATAGTACCATGTGTCAATTTTTCTCCTGAGTACTAAGAATAAAAAAAATGAATGTTACGGTTTTTGACCTCAAAAAGCTCACAGTTCAGTGGAAAAGTCAGACTTTTTTTTTTTTTTTTTTGATGATATATATGCAATGTCTGGAAAGAAGCACTATAATAAAGATCTATAGGTGATGTTAAGGGGTCATTCAACAAGCGTGACATACATGCCTCTCCCTCACCCCCCAAACTCCCAAGATTATAATGTTGAATTGAGACATTCGAGATATGTTAAAAAGCCATCACTCAGCACTACTATAGGAGAAGGCCTGGATGTATAGGAAAATAGAGTTTCTACAGTTTTAAACTCAGAGAATCCTGTGTTGTGGAGTCAGAGAAGAGTTAAGAATTAACCTGACCAAGAAGTATCCCAGAGAATTAAGCAAATCAAGCTGCCTTGTGGAAGGGATGTCAGGAAAACATTCCAGAGGAGATGGTCATTAGACTATGTCCTCTGGTTAAATCAGTGGCAAACGGGTACTTGGTACTATTTAGAAAAGGAGGGAAGAAGGCACTCAGAATTGCTCAAGTCTCCTCCACTAGCATCACTCCTTAAAGAGTTTCTGACGCTGTATCCACAAAGGGTCAGACCTTCTTACCGTTGGACAAAAGATTGCGCAATTTTGCCCAGATATCTCCGACACTCAATACTCATCCCTAAAAGCCCCTTAAAGTGGCATTGGGGAGGGAAAATGATCTCAACATCCATTCTGAACAAATAGGAAATTGCTTTTTTTAAGGTCTGATCTGAAAGACGTATACCTCCTCTCCCATAGGGTACACCCCACACTACTCAATTTATCTGTGTCAAAAACTCCAAGGGCTGAATTGATTGTGCTATAAATTGAACCTCGGGTTCCACTCTGAGTACTTGAAACGTGACACTTCATCCACTAAGCCCTTCTGTTTGGGTTGTTTTTTCGATTCTGATATGTTGAAATATTTCTGCAGCCCTGGTACTGTCTCTGCCTGGGCCAGGAAATGCAGTTTTGATCAAATCTCATAATAATATGGGGAGATGGTGAAGATTAATGCCGATTGATAATCCGAGCTGCCAGACAGCGAGATTCAGAGGAGAATTTAATAACCTAAAGAACGGTTACAGAAGAGTGTGGTTTCATTTTCAGCTGTCTCTTTCATGTACTTGTTTCCAACCCAGGGTGAGTTTTGACGAGGGCCACTCCTGGGACAAGTATGGTTTCACCTCGGTTCCTCTCTTTGTCGATGGGGCTCTGGTGGAGGCAGGAGTGGAGACCCAAATCATGACGTAAGTACTTCTTTGCTTTGGTCAAAAGGAGCCCAGAGACCTGGTTTCTACTTCCAAAGAGGCCAGGGATTTTCCTAAGGAGCCCCAAACCAAAGCATTTCCATCTCTGGGCCAATGTTTCCTCATCTGTAAAATGGAAATATTTTTGCTTGCACCACCAATCCAACAGCCTATTGACAGGGTTAGCGAAGCTAGGCTTCTAATTGAAATGTTAAGTTTCTCATGGAATTTAAACTAGCATTATAACAATCAATATCTACAACTCAAAGCAAACAGAAAGCTGATGTCTTTAGATGTGTTTCTCTGTTTCCAGAAGTTTAAAAGGGACTAGGGATTGGGACAGAGGAAACAAAACAGCCAACATGCTGAAAACAAGGAATATTTTAAGGGAAACTCCCAGGGTCTGTAACACACACACGCACACACACACACACACACACACACACACACACAGAGTTGTTTTTGTTCATTCTTGTTCTACTTTAATTCGCTGTGAAAATTTTCTACACTCCTTAACAGTACAAATAGGTGGTCAGAGTATACATCATAAAGCTGTAAAAAGCTCCAATATTAAAGAAAATAATAATTTGCCCAGATATCTCCGACACTCAATACTCATCCCTAAAAGCCCCTTAAACTGTTTTCTAAAAGTATATCAAATTTTTTTTTTACTGGGTGTTTTTACTGTTTTTCATATATCAAATTTTAACTCCTAAAAAGTTAATCACCTGGGCATGTGTCTGTGTGTGCGTATGTGCACGTGTGTATGTCGGGGGATAGATATGATGGATAGTTATGGCAACCCTCTAGCAGTCAACACCAACCTCCACTTCCCCTACTTCTATAATAATAAGCAGACACTATTTGTTAAGCTGCCAAATCACTTTATTAAGAGTAAACAATATTGAATGCAACTTTAATTGTATAAGACATAAATAATATTTAAGATATAGCATATTATTAATGTGTACGGTCTAAAGTTTCATCATTTGGTGGATACAGAGCAACAATATGTAGCATAAGTACAGGTCATAAATGGTCAAAGGCAGTATCATAATTATTTTTTTTCAAAAATAGAAATGATTTGGTAAATATATAGATATATATGTATGATGACTATATATGCAAGTGCACATATAGACATGTAAAAATGTATATATACTAGAGAGAGAGAAAAACAAGATAAATACAGTGAGAAATAAATCCCAAGGATTTAGGGTCTTGTCAAGTCCTTTATAAAGTTATACTATTAAAAAAAATAGTGCTACCTAATCTTTGCCGGATCCTGTTCTAGATGAATAAGTCAGAGAGAAATTCATCTTCTCTTGGAGTTTACATGTTTGCACATTAAATAAATGTGTTGTAAAAATAGCATGTTACCCAGAATACTATGCCAAGAAATTCAAAATTGTTCTTATGAATTCCAGGAAGTGAACAGAATAGTAGGGACACTGCCATCATTTTTCACGAGGATCTTTGACCATGAGCTGATTTTTCCAAACCATTTCCCATCCTTCACTTAATCACTAGCTATAAAAAGAAAACCTTCCTTATTTCTAGGACTTCCTCTGACGTGGGCATCAAAAAGTTTAAGTATTCAGTTCTAAATTCTGTAAGGAAAGGTACACAAATTCAAGAAGGTTTTGCAGTCTGCTTGAATTTACCAAGCCAGAGGTGGCTGTTCATCCCATCCAAATCTGACATGGTCCTAGCATCTTGAGTGACAGTAAAGATTTACATAGTCCTAGAGTAAGGCATTCCCTGTTTCTCTGCCAGAGAGACATACTGGTTTACCTTTGGTTTTGCTTTCTTCCTATCTCAGAATGTGATTTGTCCTGCATTCTCTTGTATGAGACCTATTGAAACACACTGCATGCTTCTCTTGGGCATTACTTCAAACAATATCACATGTATACTAATCTCCACATGGCCTGGCATTCTCTAGCAAGTTTAAGGCCACAGTTTAAATTTGGTGTTCATCTGATCTTAAATGTTAATTTTTTTTCTCAGCTTCAGATGGAGTTTAGGTGGTCACACGGATATGAAGGAGACTGACCTCAGGGTCAAACCATTTACTGCAAAGACTAGATAGCAATCCCATTTCCCTTTCCTCACTGCTAAATGCCATAAGAATATGGTAGAGCTTCTGCTCCCACTTCTACCTTGCTTATTGAGATATTTCAAATGCTAGTGAGTAGAAAAGGAACTAGAATAGTGCATAATTTTCTTATATGAGATTTGGGATGAGAGTTATTTCTTCTTTCATGAAATTAAGATGCATTTGGGAGCAGCCATTCACCCAAGTATACACAATTCAGGCTACCTGTTTTTAACTTTCTGTTGTATTCAGAATTTCTCTAATATGAAAATGATATAAGTTTTTCCAGTGCTCTTCAGACAGCCAGAAGGGTAAGTTCTGGAAGGATTATGAAGAGGCAATTGCTGTTTCCATCCTAGATTTTAAAAGGACTTTAAAACCAAGTGGCTCACTAAGGCTGACCAGTGCTTTCCACTCATGAAATGGCAATGACAAGGACTGAATCAGGAGTTCAAACAAAAATTTACATATTCCTTAGGGACTGTGAAGAAAGGGAGTCCCTTTGGGGACAAAATGCTTAACCTTGCAACTTAACCAAAAACTTATTAATGATGTAGGCAATTTGAATTCTTTATCTTTTCCCTCCCTGCCAACCCTGACTTTGTAGCTCAGTGATGGTCAGTGAAAAAGAAGAGCTAGTATATTCACCTTATCTTGTTACCTTCATTTGATGGATTTAAATAATTAACAGTTTGTGATTGTTAATTTTATGTATCCTTGACTGGACCACGATAGAGTGCCTAGAAATTTGATGAAACACTATTCTGGGTGTTTCTGTGAGGACATTTTTGGATAAGATAAATGTTTAAACCAGTAGACTAGGTAAAGCAGATTACCATCCCTAGTGTAGGTGTGCCTTGTCCAATCAGTTGAAGGCCTGACTAGAACAAAAAGGCTTACCCTTCCCTGAGCAAAAGAGACTTTCTGCTCACTAGCTATCTTTGACCTGGAACATGGCTTTTTCTTGCCTTTGGACTTCAACTGCAACATTTGCTCTTCCTGCCTGAAGACTGCTAGCTTGCAGACTGGCACTACACCATCGGCTGTCTTGGGTGTCCAGCTTGCCAACTTACCATGAAGATTTTGAGACTTGTGTGTGTGTGTATCCTATTTATTCTGTTTCTCTGAAGAGCCCTAATAAATAGTTTATTCATTCAAAAACATTCAATAAGCTTCTAACATGTTTCAGATCCTCTTGAGAGGTATTAAAGAGGTAAGTACATTACTTTCTACCTTTATGGTGCTCTCAGGTCAATGTGTTGGGAAAAGTGGTAATACTCTAATCATCAAGGAACCCTAGTTATATAATCAGGATATGAGTAGAGGGAAGTGAAGACTTCACACCTACAAAAGTTGGCCATTGGGTTGGTCTAGAAGTTTTCATAGCACTTCACCAGCAGAAAACTGATTAATAGATAATAAAACAAACACTTGAAGAAAGCAGAGATTTTTAACAGTTTTGTTGAGCACTCTAGTGCCTGAATGGGATATTGGCACACAGGAGGATGTCAATAATTACTTTTTGAAAGAATCAGTTATTTCAAGGCAAATGACAGAACACAAACAGAGGAAAGAACCACGAAAGAGCATAACTCAGTGATAAGGGGTTGAGACTGTACAGAGTTATATTTAAAATTTGACCTGTATCCAGACTATGTTCTTGAAATTGAAAATATGATAACACCACTCTTCTTCTAAAAACCCAAGGAAGGCTTTCCATTGCCTTCAGGATAAAGTTCAAATTCACTTAATGGCCTATAAATATCTACACTGACCATTTGCCTGGGACCTCTTTTTTGGCCTCCATGCTCTGACCACCCTCTTTTGATCCACTGATGCCTTCCTGATCCAGGGTCTTATCTGCATATTTGCCTGGAATGTGCTTGCCCCCTTCCCCTCCCACACACACACATAGAAAACTCAATTTCTAAGTATCTTTCAGGTCTCAGCTTAAGTATGAGTTCTTCTAGTGCATCTTCCTTTAGCCCATCATATGCTATATGCTGTCCTAGCCCTATATTTGTTTCCTTTCATGACACTTTAGACAATAAATATTAGTGAAAATGGTATTGTTTCTTCAGTAGCTACCTCTTCCACCCTTATCCACCCATAAGACAGACAGACACATGTGTGTTTGCATAAACACGCACATGCACTTGACTTTAAGTTTCCAAAAGGGAGGATCTTTGTGTATCTTGTTCTTTGAGTGCCATATGTTTTTCAGTTTTGTGCTAGCCCTGAGGACTTAACAGTATATATGTATTGAATGAATGAATAAATGAATGAATGAATAAGTAAATAAATTAACCAATGAATCATATGGTCCCTAGTAATCTTACCAGTGTTGTGATTGTGATGATTTCTCTAGCCCATGGATCTAGCATTTTAGGAAGTTGATTATAGATCCCTAGAGATTCTGAAGTGCTATGATCAAAATCCAGTAGTTGTAAGTTACAGTGCTGGAGGCTGAGTAGAAATCAGAGAAGTCTGTGTGCAGAGGTTTGTATAGGGAGTTGATAAAGCAGGCGGGTGGAATGGTCTGTGGGCACAAAAGGACAGGTAGACAATGAGGACCCTTCTGGGAATAATTTCTGGTTTCCTCCACCTTCCACAAGAATATGTCCAGTTTCTACTTTCCCCAAAGGCCAGAGCTCAGGAGCATGGAATGTTGCACAGCAGTGGCTCTGCCAGGGAACTGATGTGGGAGAAACAATCCACATCTTACAGGCACGGGTGTGCTTACTTTTATTGCTCCTTTTTCTGCTGTCTTTTCAAATGTTATTATTTCAACATCTCCCTGGTAACCTTGACAGGAACCATCTAGTCTAGCCTAATTCACAGTGAAATGTGACCATTCTTATTACTTAAGGCGGAGGATAGGGCTGGATTATTGACAAGCTGGAGGGCCCATTGCCATCTCTGGCAGTAGCTCTCCAGCTGATGAGAATCCTGTGGCGGTTAGAGCACTTGGGCTTCTGTAGTCCACTCTTTCTTGAAAGGTTTGCCCCCAGATTAGCACTTGAAGGAGAGCTCTGTTTTGCTTGGCTCAGAATTGGAATCAAATGGAAGAACACAGTTTTCCTGTATCCTCGAAGCTGCATTTGGAATTTTTTTTTTTTTTTTTTTTGATATGAAATGTTTGAACTTATTGGCTGTGATTTAGCTGATCTTTTACAGAGGCCTGGGAGAATGTAACGGCCTCCCCAGGGTGGGTGAGGGAGGGGAGGTGCACGGAAAGAGTAGCTACAAGGCTTCATGGCTATGCAGAGAGGAAGGAGAGGGGCATTCCAGGTGGGGGACCAGCGTGAGCAAACACAGAACAGCAGGGGCATGCTTGGCTTGTAGAGGGGAGACTGCCAACGAACACAAAAGCAAAATGTATGCCTGCATAGGGGCTTTTGGATGAAATTGGGATATACTGGAGGCTGACATTGATATGGGGATAAAAAAGGCTTATTTTAACCAATGGATGCTTATATGAGATGGGGCGGTGGCTTAAAGTGGGTTTTGGAGATCAACACTCCAGGCACAGGGCTCAAGTTGCCATTTACCATGCATGTGACTTTAGGTGCTTTACTTACCCCCTCCTCTGAGCTTGTTTCCTTTCCTGGATGTAAGAATTAAGTGAAATAACCTCCATTGAGGGACATTAGGGATGTTTGTTGATATCTAACAGGCCACCTGCAGAGAAGAACTTTGGCCAACTAGAGCAGTGGTTAGCAAACTTTTTTGTAAAGATTTTTGACTTTGCTGGCCACAGGGTCTTTGTTGTAACTACTTGGCTCTCCCAACTAGTGTGAAAGCAACCATAGACAGTACATGATGGATGGGCATCAGCTTTACTTATGAAAACTGAGATTTTAGTTTCATATAATTTCCACATGTCATAATATACTGTTCTCCATTCGCCCCCACCCCCACCATTTAAAATGTAAAAACTATTATTAGATTTTAGGCCATCCAAAGCAGATAGTGGCCAGATTTGTCTAATGGGCTGAAATTTGCTGACCCTGAATAAGAGTGCACATGGGGCTTAATCCATTGTGTATATGTCATCAGAATGTCATCAGAATTTTTGACACAGTTTCTACACATTTCCCTTACCCATAAACTACTTTTCCAGTTGCACCCTCTTATGAAGTATTGAAAAGAAAAATCATCTGAAATGGCTTAGAAGCGCCCTCTTTTCTGATCCAGATCACATAGACGAGTCACACCTCTTTCAGGAAGCCCTGCACAAGTCATCCAGCTCTTTCTCATTTCCTTCCAATAAATTTCTATCTTAAGCCTGGGGGTTTGGCTCGCAGGTATATTTAGTTTGGTTTGCACTTTTTTTTAATGGAGCCAATATTCGCCAAGTCAGAAACATCTGGCAGCATCAAGCCCAAATACCCATAGTCCAGCAGTCTGCTAGAACTGCATGGCGGCTGCCCACTTCTGATGGGACGTGCTACTTCTTGCCCCACCTCTTACCCAAAGTACATGCATCTGCTCTTGTTGCTTCAGCTCACTCACTGTTCCTTTAAGTTGCCCTCCCGGCTTCTGTAAGATTTTGAAGTTGTGATTCCCAATATAAATTCCGTACCCACAATTTCATACCTATATTGCTTTCTTATAGTCCTTTTTGAAAAATTTTAAAAATACAGTTAAATACACAGAATAATGTCACAAGCACCTGTGTACCAACTATCTGGAATTAATAAATATTAACATGTTACCACTTTGGCTTCAGATTTTAAAAATAGATAGGCAGGTATCCCAAGTAGAGGCCTGGTTTTCTCAGTATTGCCCATTTTCAGACATTTTCCTTATTTTCTCCACAGATCAATGACTGTCATGAATTTGATACATATACTGCTAGTACATGAGTTGATACATTTAGTATATATTTAATTTTTCTTAGAAATATAGGTGATATTGCTTTAAGTGTATTTAAAATGTATAATTTATCTAAATGCTATCATTCTCCTATGTCACTCAATATTATTTATTTTGGCATACACTCATTTGGTCCAGAAACTTTTAAGGCTACATGCATGGCATTCTGTCATATGAATATGCACAATTTATTTCTCTATTCTACTATCAACGGACATTTAGTTTGCTTCCAGTTTTGCATTATTACAAACAATATTGTCCTATTTTTGTACATACCTCCAAGTACATACACAGAAGTTCTCTGAACTACATGCCTACAAGTGGACTGAGCTATGGTGAATTGGCATTGTCACCTTTATTTTGCTCCATTTTCAAACTGTTTTACATATTGCTCATTGTTGCAGTTAGAGTATAGGTCTTTTTTAGTCTGTAAAATTCATGAAGTTTGCAAATGTCTTATTCATCATCTCCCACAGCACTGAACACGGAGGCTTGTGCGTAACTGGTGCTTAGCAGACATATGGTGAATGAATAATACTATTGGACTGGACTGCAAATTATTTAAGGGAAAGAGGTGAATTTTATGCTTTTTCTAATGTTTTTAGCTCTTAGTTCAGGATTTGACACAAAGTAGGAGACTAAGAAATACAATGACGCAGAAAAACCAGGTGTCCCTCATTCTACTGCTCTCTTACAGCTCTCTTAATTACCATATACTTCCTACTTTCTTAAATCCCATCTTGAATATCCATTTTATCCCCTTTATTTTTGTCTCTTAGATTCTCCTTCATCACCTAACTCCTAACTCATCTTTCACAGATTCACAGACCATAATTTCTAACCTACTGTTATGAACTTTAAGCTTTCAAACACATTGAAGGAGCATATTAAGCTTTGAGAAAAGAGTCAAAGTTGTTTGGACATATGATGATTTCTTTAAATTCATTTTTAAAAATCGGCTTGCTTTCTTTTTGCCTTTTCAGTTCCAATTCCTTTTAGTTTCTTAATCTTCCCTCCACCGGCCTCCTGTCCAAGTACTTATTTGCACGCCATTTAATCCCTGCCTCTGTCCACCATCCCATCGATTGTCATATCATGTAACTAACACACGCTCCACTTGGAGGATTCCTTTCTGTTCATCTCCTGCTTATTTCTATTAAGGTCTAGTTCATGTCTCACTTTCACTCAATATCATATCCCTGGAGCTGCTGACCTCTTTTATCACTCATCCCATCTACACCCTAATGGGAAAACAATCAGGCGGCATGGATGTGCACTGATAGCCAGGGATGTGGCCTGGATTTCTGGAGCCCGACAATTGCTGGCTGCTGATGGCTGACCTTCTCAGAACACTACTCTTTCTGCTTTGATTTGAAATCTGTCCTTAGCAGCTTCCTCTGTGGAAGCAGAGAAGGACTTATGGGGGGCAGGAGGCAAGAGGAGGCATAAGGAGCTTAAACCTTTCAGAGAGAACTAAACTTTTATAGGAATATTTATAAAAGAGGCCCAGTCAGGAGTCTACATGTGTCAAGTTTCTATTACAAGGACATTTATTCTATTTTTATTCAGCAATATGTATTGAGTGCCCACTACAAGGTAGGCACTGTTTTAAGAGTTCTTGTGGCTGGGCTAAGGCATAAACAATTAAGGTCTCTGCTGTGGGATGTTTACGTTCTAAAGCCTCTCCCACAGCTTAGAGAAGAAAGATCAGTTTTGTATGAGGTTTACTTCAGTTCTATTGTTCTTGGAATCTAGTCCACAATCCAGTTTTGAGATTTGAATGGTGGTGATGGTAGAAAGGGCTGGGGGATGGAGAGGAAAGAGGAGGATGAGGGGAGGGAAGGAGTAAAGGGAAAAGGAGGGAAAAAGAAGAAGAAAGAAAAAGAAAGAAAAGAAAGGAAAAGAGAGGGAGAGAGAGAAGATATTATCATAAATCCTAGAGTTTCTTTGAGTTCCAAAGATTCTAACCCTGGCTGTGGCTTCAGATTATTACTTATCTCCTCATCTGAGAAAGAATAGCACTGTAAATGAACGAAAAGGAAAGTCACAGAATATTAAAGATGGTGACCTCCAGTGGGGTTTTAAATTTTCTCATGTATAGATTCTCATAGTTTTCAAAACTTTATATTGAGAATGTGTTATTTTTATAATAAACAAATAGAAATAATTGATCAAAGTATACATGAAAAAAAAGTATCTCCTAGACAATGAAAAAGAGGGACTGCATTTGGGTGCATGTGGAGATTGTATGGGTCACATCCTCTCTACCTTTGAGGTTTTGACGCAAAGGAAAGGACAGTCTTAACTAACTCCCATCACTTCCCAGCTCTAACTAGTTCTCTGAGTAAATTAATACTAAACCATTTCAAATAAACAGACGACTAGAACCCGATCAAAGACAAGAATTAAAAATAAGTCCCACTCATAGAACGAAAATTCAGAAAATTGCTAGATAGTGGCTTCCGATGAAGCAGTGCGCTAAAAATTTCTTTAAGGTCATCTGGTTAATTTATGCTGCATTTGTAAGTTATTGTGTATTTTAAAAATTAATGAAAGATTTAATTATAGCAGGGTTGCCTGTGACCTTTTGTGAAATGACTTCATCATAAATCTGCAAGCATTTCAGAACTGTTTTCCAGGTTTATAATAATTTGCTCTCAAATTAACGACATCCAGCCAGTGAAAGGAATCGAGGCTGGGTAAAAGGATTGAGTTGGGATTTGTCGTTTCCTAGCAATGGCTAATTTTGAGTCCTGGACGGAGGTGGCGGAGAAAATGGTGTGTGACTCACCAGAACCCACAGAAGATTTAACTGTTTACTTACAGGAATGAGAAATAAATCCAATGTGTCAATGGGGAAAATTGCACGTAGCCAGACTGGCTCATTGCAAAGTATTTGATTTGGGGCACATTTATTTTCACGTCAATGTGGAAGCTACACCTGGCCCAATGGGAGAATTCTTCTTCTGCCCTGACACTTGAAGGGGTTTTCCTTCATTCATGAATTGAAAGTCTGTACCTGCCCTCCAGCTTGCTGGCCATCAATGAAGCCAAACTTAGACTTCATCCCCCTCATATCTATGGCCTTTGCCTACCTTAGGGGCTCAATGAAAATAGCTAAACTGTCCCTGGATGGGAGCAGGCTCATTTTTTAAACTACCAAGTGATCCATCATTGTCTGTATCATTTTGATAATTCATTAGATTCAATAGAGTGAGGGGAAAGACTATTCAGAGGAATGCCACATATCAGCACATCAAAGAAAATCCTCTCTCTTAGAAGAAACCGGTGGTTTCACCCACGGTTCCATTATGGCAGGCTAGAATTTGAAAACCTAGAGCACTCTTTAGATATTGGAGTCTGGAAGAAAAGCCAGAAAAGTGTAAAAAGTGGATTAAAACCCTACCTGGTTAACTATCGCCCTTGATGTGGTCACCTATCTACTCTGCATTCCTCCAGCCCTCACTCACAGTATTGTCATTTACCGTGCACTGTGACTCAACCTGCAGGCCGCAAAGGTTTCCCATGGAAAGCATTCATAAAGAGTTGGGTTTTGGAAAAACTGGGAGAGAGAGTTGAGCTTTGGGAGAACTGGTTCTTGTTCTTTGTGCTCTTGAGCAGGCCACTACCTTAACTGGGCCTTGGTTTCGCCAGCAAGCATGTGAAGAGTTTAGTCTAAAAGTTCATCCCTAAAGACCCTCCCAGTGTCAAGACTTTTTAACTCAGTTTTTTTTCTCTTCACACCCTAGGGATTCCCAACTACAGGCCAAGTCAAGAAAGGTTGTCATAGTTCAGGTTTGAGTATATAATACCCCAAATATTAGATGCTTTAGACATTGAGACAAATAGGGCCACATTTGGAACTCTCTAGATATATCTTTGCAGATTTTTCTTTTCTTCCTTTCTCTAACCATGTTTTCAGTTTTATATATTTCATGGTGTTTCTGTCTTTTATGCCTATAGCCTATTATGAGCTACGGCTGAGAGGCCTCCCCCTACCCTATGCCAATACCTTAGTGCCAAGTGTATAGCAAATGATTGGTAATGAGTCATGAAGCAAACACTTAAATAAAACTGTGCTAAGAACTGTTATAATATTAGCAATGACTGCTTAAGTTGGACTTCTGGCTATAGCACCTACTTGCTGGGTAACCTAATTATATGAGTTACTTAACTTCTTTGAAGTTCAGTTTCCTTATCTATGAAATGAGAATGATAAATAAAATGAGATAATTTATGCAAAATGGTTACCATACTATAAGTGTTCAACAGATTCTTACTAATGTTGATATTATTGTTATTTGATTGACTTCTACTAGAATATGCACTCTTTAGAAAGTTTTGTAGTATATTTCATGGAAATATAAAAGCATAAGGCATACTCTCTGTCCACAAAATTCTCACGCATCCAATAAAAGACATGAAGTAAATTATTATTATTAAGTACTGTTATATTAAAATACTCAGTATTAAATTATTTTTAATTTATACTGCATATTGTAGATATACAACACATTTAAACTTCAGAACTCTGTTAGGTACTGTTTGCACATGAGGAAACTGAAATCTAATTAATATGTGTAAGAAACTTTCCACAGGTCCAGTGTTGGGGCTCACATCTCTTCTATCTGATACCAACACCTTTGTGTTTGAGCACTTCATTCTACTGGCTCTCAGACAGTAAATATAGAACAAGCACTTACAATGTATAAGGCACAGCTTATAGAAATTGCAAACTTCTAAATATGTTTAAAATCTAGTAAAGAGGGTAAGATACTTATATACATATTCTATGACTTTTGATACCTAATAGTACTACTCAAAATACAGGAAAAAATGCTACAAAAATTCTGAGGAAAGAGGTATTTTTTTCTTTCAAGGAAGGAAAATAATTTAGGAGGAGGAAAGGTCATGGAGAACATAACAGAAAAGTTAGCATTTGGATTGAAACTAAAAAGGACAAATCAAGAAAATAGAATAATCTCGAAACCATTAGAGTATTGTTTTCACATAATGCAAAAACCTACAAACAAAACACAAGGAGAAATGGAAGATTTGTACTATCCTAGAGGAATATTTTAAGAAACTTCATGTAGAAACTACTAGACTGAGCAATAAAAAGTTGGATTTTGGATATGAAAAATATGTTTAGCTTTATTTAGAAGACCTTTATACAACTCTCCTCTCAACAAATAGAAAATGCATACTTTTTTAAAGCAAACATTTAGTATATTTTTTAAAAATTGACCATATACGGGGCCACACGCAAACTGGCCTATTTCAAAGAGCTGATATTATTGAGATCATGTTGTCTCTAAACATTACAGTTAGATAAAAATTTTAAAATGAAATGATGATAAGGAAAATAAATTAAGAGAAAAACCTCATATGTCTGGAAATAAAAACCTGGGTGATTTGAGATATTTTTGTTTCTTAAAGATGAAATCAAAATCATCACTGCAAAATATTTAGAATTAAAAAGCTTCCCCTTTCCTCCTTCCCCCTCTCAAGAATTACTGCCTATATTTTACTTGAGACTTGCAAAATGGGTAGGAGTCGGACAAGATAAGATGTGGGGAAAGGTATTTAAAGCAGAGGAAAAGCAAACACTAAGAAATCATGCTTCTTTTAGTGAAACAAAATGGAATTCTGTTTGAGCACAAGTAAAAATGATAAGTAGCAGGAGATAATACTACATAGGTAGATGGAGGCCAATGCAGGAGTCTTCTGAGTCCAAATAAAAGTTCTAAGCATGACGTTCATGACCAACTCTTGTAAGAGTTCAAGGACAAGAGTAGCTACCTTGGGAGTTTTCTATATAAAGGTTGAAGTTTCAGAAATGAATAGGATTGCCAAGGTCAAGGGTAGGGACAGAGAAGAAAAAGGGTTAAGTTATGAGAGTCAGAGATGGGAAGAGGAGAGTGAGGAAGCAAAACTTTAGACTTGGGATACTTAAGGACTGCTTCTAAAGGGAGGTGACATTTAAGGCAGAGCTTGAGATGGGATTTGGGCAGGCAGAGAATAAAGGAGAATGTTTTTAGTGAAGAGCATGGCCAAAACAAAGTGTAAATCAGGAATGTGTTTGTGAATGCCAGGGACTCTACTAAAGATTCCACAGCTATTATCATTAGTGCATGTGCATGTATACACACATGCAAGTATCTATGTAGTGTAGGCATTTGTACAAAGGGTAACAGACTAATTTGGCTAGAACAAAGAAGGAAGAAGGAAGAAAAGTTTGGAAAGTTATGTAAGGTTCAGATCAGGGATGAAATGCTAGTTTTAGAAATGTAGGCTATATTCTGTTTACTATAATTTTTGAACAGGCACATAGTGTCATTGGAATAATGCTTTAAGACAACCATCTAAAAGCAGGTGGAGGTCTCTGGAAGCAGGTCTCATGAAGATATTGATATTTGGATATGGATATTTGGTGTGGACAAATGAAAATAGTGAGGAAGCAAGAGGTATTGACAGAGTGGATTATAGTCCTCAACAGTAGGAAGTGTGGCCAGCAAGATCTTTGGCTGCACATGAATGCCATCTTGAATCCCAGCTCAACCTTGATCTTGAACACAGCTCTAGAGCTCAGTTTCTTCATCCGCATTTTCTGTGTTTCTGATTCTCAGGGTATTGCATAGAAGATTCAGGGTGATAATCACTGTGGAATATTTAGCAGAGTCCCTGGCATACGATAAGCATGCTGTCAGTGGTAGCTGCTATTATTATTATTATTATTATTATTACGTCATGGGACTGGAACTCAACTGAAGTTGGTGAATGTAATTTTGTAGACTTGTAATGAAAAAGATTGAGAGTCATGCTGGAGGTTAAGAGAGAGCATCGAGTTGAGGGCTGAGTCTGCTGATGCAGAGGTTTCTAACCTAAAGATTGAAAGTTCAGTTGAGTCAATAACAGAAAGAAGAAAGTCAGAAAGGAAATGGCAGAGTCAGCTTTGGCCTTGGTCTGTTTCTTAAGATATTTTTCAGGCAGATAAAGATGGGAGAGTTGGCAGTTAGAAGACCTCAAGATGCAGGTCTCAGTTACGGAGGAAGATAAGGGAAAGGAGGGGGCACGAGGCAGGTCGATGGCAGCTCGGTGTTATCTGAGCTGAGTTCAGTCAGCTGTTTCCCACAAAAGTCAGTCTGCACTGAAGGCCCCCTCATCTAACTCACCAAGAACTGTTTGATCTTTTTTTTTTTGCACTTTCTAGTGGCTTCCTAATCATAAATTCTCATCCTTTTCCTCTCTGAAGTGTTGTGGTCCACCACTCTCTCCTTGAAATTTCTCTCAGATTTCATAACTATGTATAAAAATTGGCATAATTGGAGATGGAAAAAAGATACAGGCCACCATGGAGGAGAGAATCAGCTGACCCAGAGGCGCTCTCTGGTAAAGAGAAAAACATCTTCATAGAGCTTACTCCTCTAATTACATTTAGTGTGGCATTGTTTCCACCTAAATTATAGCAATTATACACCAAGATCCTCCTTTGAAATCACTTAGTTAATGAGTAGGTAACCCTCTTTGTGTATGGAATTCTAATGAAGTCTTTTATTTTTGTGAATTGCCACCCTCCCTCCAATTAATCACTGTTCTCTCCACAAGGCTTACTCAGGTCTGGATGGTGGATCAGAGAAGGTTTATTATTTAGGGCCCCAGCAGATCACAATTGTTTGTGAAAATCCTAGCACGGTCCGGGATAACCAGGGGCAGTAAACCTGCTGCTATTTTTTTTTCCTGAGATTGTTTTCATCCTTCTAAAACTCAAAGGACACACCACTCAGCCATGTTCTTTGGCCCAGAAATAAGGGCAGATAAAGCTATTACCCCAATTTTTGAAGAAATGAATGATTTGATAGATTAATTCTATCTATTAATCAACCCAGGACTATTTATTGAGTATCTGTTATATGAATGAAATGCCAGTGGAGACAAAGATAAATTACTCTAGGTAAATCCTTTGTGTATGGGGTCACCAGGAGATAGATAGCTTGTACACTTGGAGGTAGACATAGGGATTGAAAGAAAATAAACTCTTGGAAATTGTCTTGAAAGGGCTACATTCCATCTAGACTATTTCTGCATCCCATCCTTTGAGTATATATGTCACTGATTAAATTCATCTTCAGTAAGGGAGCTTGAGAGGTGAAGTGGTTTATTCAAGGTCACCTAGCTAATTTAGTGGCAGACGAGGAGTAGGAAGAGACAAGTCATCTATTTCCTTGTCTAGTACTGTTGCTGTCACGCCCAGACCACCTGTATTTTAGAAGTTAAACTATAGCACAAGAGCACAGGACAACACTCTGTGACCAAAGTCACATTTGTGGCATGTACAGTTAGCATTAGAGGAATTTAAAAAAAGAAAGAGATGGTCTCTTGGTTTGTGGTACCCAAGAAAAAGGTGAATGTTGAGTGGAGCCAGAAACTTTCATAAAAAATCTGATTGGCAAGATAAAAAGAAAAAGAAAACCAGAAGTAATAAATTTTAATTGATTTTTTTCTAAAAATCCATATAGTGAGAAATGACTTAGAGAATTCATTTATTTTGCCCTGTGGTTGGGAGCAACTTCTTCAGGGAAACGAAAGTATAGGCTACCAATTCCAGACAGTCATCTGTATTTATGTATGAGGTACCTACTTTCTCCAAGGCTCTGTAGAAGATACACACACACACACACACACACACACACACACCACACACACACAGCCCCTGCATTTGAAGTTAGCATGTAACTCAAAGAAAAGGGGTTTTGAATCAAACCTCTTGCTGAGCAGGACCTTGGATATGATTCTGTGGGGTTCCAGAAATAAGAATGATGGTGATGGTAATTAACATTTGTTGTCCATTGAGATTCTCAATATTTTCACATACATCATCTCACATATTAAGGGTTGGATTATGCTGGTAAAACTATACTTCGAGTTAAGAAGTGGAGCTAGGAATACATTTCTGAAGGGGGAAGTCAAAATAGTTTATCTTGGTAATTGCAAGGAAATAAGACTGTGGATGATGACAATGGATTTGGCCATGCTAGGAATTAGCTTCTTTTTTGCCCAAAACTTGAAAGTGAAACCACCATCTAGAATTGCCTTATTCCATTGGCACTTGATAATCAATTAGCCTTTTTTTTTTTTTTTTTTTTTGTCAAGCAACTACTATTGAAAGGTTCTATAGAGTACAAAGAAGTACAAGAATCCTTCTCAGCCTCTGGAGCTTTCTAATTGGTTGATAAAAATTTTACCAACAATATAAGCAGATTAAGAAATTCTGGTTGAGTGGTCTAGAGCAGTGTTTCTCCAGGGGTGGTCCTGGCACCAGCAGCATCGGCATCACCTGGGGACTTATTAGAATTGTAAGTAATTAAGCACCTAAAACATACTATTCAGGAAGTCTAGGGGTGGGACAACAAAGGTTTAATAAACCTTCTGGGTGATTCTGATGCAGACAGTGGAGACCCTCTGGTCTAGAGATAACAGGACCATTTGAGCTTCTGAGGAAAGAGAGCTCACTGTTGCTGGAATAGTTACAGAAGACTTTCTGAAAGAAATAGCACCTGATTTGGGAATCACATTATCCTTTTTAGGATGTTCAATGTCTTTGGTTCTTCTGCCCTACCCATCGCTTGAGTTTTCATACTCAGTTAACATATGAATCACTTTATTCCCCCAAAAGATACTACAAGTGAGATGAGTATACTGTGCCTACTTTATTTGTGATAAGCTTCTTAACTTTAGAGGAACACTTCCAATGGATGAAAAACTTTTATCCGGAAAATCGATTTTTAAAAATTATTAATTAAAAGCAGTCTTGGCTTTCTCTTTTTTCAATGTAGAACCAAGGTGACCTTGTCAGTATTTATTACCCCAAAGTGATGGACATGGCTTCTGATGATAGTCACCCTAATTTCTCTGCTGGGAGCTCACTTCCACAGACCCTATTGTAAATTTTAACCTCTGTCTAAGGGTAGTTATGAAAAGGAATGAGAAACGCTTAAATTTAAGTTAGTTCTTATTTTACCTTCTGCTTAGTCTGCTGTGTTTCTACCATTTCCTCAACTTCCATGAGCTCTAACAGAAGAAAAATGGTTGAATGAAATATTGAACAGAATCAGGGAAGCCAGATCTATGCAAAATAGAGACCCTGTGTCAGAGTCAATTATGCCACATAAGAGGGGGTCCACAATGGACTTTTTTCCCCAAAACTGGAGAGGTGGGGAGAACATTAATGTTTGAAGCTTGCTAAGGGGTTTTATCCCACTGGTCTTAGTTGGAGTCTGATAATAAAATGAGCCAAGCACATAATCCTAACATTAGATGTTTAAAATTTTCATCTGGCATATGGAAGTGACCACATGGGAGAGAAGACTCGCACATACCTAAGTGAAAATATTAGTGTATCAATGTACAGTTTTTGGAAAGACCTGGTACAAACAGTGTATGAAAATCTGGGATAGAAGCCCAAGAAATATAGATGAAAGTAATACACCTGCCAAGATTGCAGAAGAGAAGAATCTGAATTTGTCCACATTTCCTAACTGGGAACCTTTTCATGTTTAGTCCTGAAATGAGTGCTCTCTGAGATTATAAACAGATATCCCAAAGAGTTGGGAAGACGAACAACATAGACATCCTTAGATGCTCAAGTATATTAGGCCATTCACCTGGACGAGACATGCATCCCCCTCAACATCTCTGGGAAATGGTTAAGCCTGAGCTTGAAGTTCTGTGCTTACTAACTCTTGAGCATTCTTTTTCTCTACTGGCAGCTTGGTCTATTAGAAAGATCTCTCACATGTTTTAAACTTATACACTTTATTTTTTTGTTGGTATTATTATTTTTAATTCAGCAGATCTCCCTACATTGCCCACTTACTGGTCTTCCTTCTCTTTCCCCTTCCTAGGTTATCTCCAGTTTAACCAGCCATAGTTTTTATATCGCTTCTTGGATAAATGGAGGAAAAGTAATTCCAACTCATATCACCATCTTTATTAATTTCCTGTGACTGTTGTAATAAATTACCAACAGTTGGGCTAAAAGAACAGAAATATATTCTTGCACAGTTCTGGAGGTCAGAGTCCAAGATCAAAATGTCAGCAGGGCTGTACTCCCTCTCATGCACTAGAGAAGAATTTATTCTGTATATATTCCATCTTCTTGTGGCTCCAGGCATTCCTTGGCTTGTGGCCTCATAAATCCAGTCTTTGCTTCTGTCTTCACATGTCCTTCTACTCTCTTCTTTACATCTCTTATAAAAATATTGTCATTGGATTTAGGGCTCACCCTGATAATCTAGGATGATTTCATCTGGAGATCCTTAACTTACTTACAAATCAAAGACTTTTTTTCTAAATAAGGTTTCATTCCTTGGTTACAGGAGATAGAGCATGGTTCTATCTCTTTGGTGAGCCACTATTATTCCAGTATACTATCTTAATCACTCTTTTTTCCGGTGACCTTTAAACTTTGGAAACTGCAAACCCCTTTGAAAATCTGATAAAATATATGTAATTTTTCCATAGATAAATACACATGCCAATAAATACATATTTTAATTTAAAATTTCAGGAGATTCAAAGTCCACTGCCACCACCAAGGCCTATACATGTACTGTATATTGAAATACTTAGTCTATATCGTTCTTGAATGGTGACATCTAAAAACAACTGCAATTTTTTTGTG
>CM053506.1:14122552-14143782 GCA_028627145.1 Eidolon dupreanum | reverse complement strand
TAAAGAGTAGGCTTTTTATCCTCGAAACTCCCACATGATTGCTGGAAATGAGATTGCTACATAGAGTGACTAAAAGAAAAGCCCAGTGCTTCTAGCTGGTTTATTTCAACTTCTTGTGTTTTTCTACCTCTCTCACTATGGAATTTCTTTTTAAGGGGGAGCCTTGTGTCATGGGAGAAAGGAAAATATTCAAGAAACGCAAGCCAGGAGCTCAGTGTGCCCTGGGCCGAGACTCCTCAGGGACAGTGGTCTCAGAACCATGTGTCTGTGCCGACTGGGATTTTGAGTGGTAAGTTCCTTGGCAACTCACTGTCAATTGTGACTAGACATTTACCTGTTTGGGGGATGAGGATGAAGATGGAGTTAGGGGAGGGGCTACTGGCCTGTGGGCCCTACTGCCCCAGTTCCTAGGCCAGATGTGAAGTCTGCATCCCTGTAGGACAGACAGGAAGAGGCATCTTCACAGGGAAGATCTCTATCCAGTCAAAGCAGCATGTCCAAGGGGACTTCTTATCTCAGTTAACAACTCTGTTGGAAAGTACCAGAGAGGTTGGGCTGGGCACTGACAGAGTTCAGAGGGCTACCACCTTAGACAAAAACCTCCAGACATGTTTATTCAAATCATGTACTTTTCCATTTAAATTCTCATCATCATTTCTTTTTTTCTCTTTCCAATGACAACCCCAAAAAACAAAGTGAAATTGTACCTATTAGCCAATGATTCACAAATTTCCAAATATTTACCTCCAGTCCTGACCTCCCTCTCCTCTCTCATGGAGACGTTTGCTTTCATCTATCTACTCAGCATCCATCTCCCCTTGATTTACTAATAAGGATTTCAAACTTAATGTGGCCAAAGCAGCTTCTTGAATCACCAATCATGGAAGCAGTTTTTTGACTCTTCTTAAATCCTCACCCCAGCCCAGTTTTCCCAGCCTCAGTAAAACACAAACATTCATTCAGTTATTTAAGTTGACATCCCAGGAGAACTTGATTTTTTCCTTTCCTTCACCCTCAAGTCTAAGCCATCTTCAAATTCTTGAAGGTCTCTACCTTCAAAAGACATTCTAACTCAAAGCCCCTTTACCCATGTCACTGCCATCTGGATTCCTCCAACAATTTACTGAGTGTCTCTCTACTTCCAACCTTGTCACCCTAAAATCTATCCCCCTCGCAGCAACCAAAATTATATTTTAAAAACTCTAATCAGAACTTATCACTCCTATGTTTAAAACACTCCAATGGCCTCCCCTCTCCCTTAAAATATAAGCCAATCTTCTTTCTTGGCTTGTTTCATTGTAGGTGATTTGGCCTGCTGCTACTATTGTGCCTTAATTTCTTACTATTCTTCCCCTGTTCACCATTTTCCAGCCACACTACCATCTCCTGTACCTTAATTAATCCAGGTTCATTCCTAGCAGAGGATTTAGCATGTGCTAGGATTTCTTCCAAATCTCAGTCTGGCTGGCACCTTTGTATCACACATGTCTCAGTTAAAAATATCAGCTCCTCAGAAATGCCTTCTGAGACCACCTAATTGCACCTATATCCTGATGCTCTCTAGAACATCAGTCTATTGTATTGTCTTCTTAGTGTTAATCACTATATGGAATAATTGTGTATTTTGATCACTTCGTTATCACCTGTTTTTCCCAAGTAGAATGGAATTGCTGTGAGTGCAGGAGTTTTTGATTGTCTTCATCGTTGCACCCTTAGTGTCTAGACAGTAGTCAGCATTAAATAGTTGTATCACGTTTTTGAATGTTGTTCTGGGAATGGGTACGTATCACTCTGATCCCAGCTGGATAAATTCTTTCTCTGCATCACAGTCAAAATTTGAAGTTCAGTTTAGATATTTTCATAAGCCATTCCAGGTTCATGGGCAAAAATAAGGGCTCAGGCATGAGTCTATAAACATGGAAGAGGCAGGACAATGACAACTGCATTTGGGCTTTTCTGGTGCTGAATAACTGAAATAAGTCTAGATGGGCACAGAACAGCTACCCTTGTCCAGCAGCCTCACTTTTTCCATTCTAATTTCATCCAACCTTTTTCTTAAGCTTGGTTTGTGCTGGGAGCCATCTTTTTTTTTTTTTCTCACTCGCTGTTAGGACTATCACTGGTAACTGTAAGCTAGCCAGATGACTATGACTGCTTCCTACTTGCTCTTCATCCCTGAACGCATGGCCTTAGAAAGCTTGACCTCAGTGAGAATTTAAATGAGATGTACTAAATGGAATTTCTATTTGAATAGCAGGGTCCTATCTGAGGCAATGTTGACTGTTCAGAAACAAAAGATATTTTTCATGCTTGGGAAGAATAATTTTCAATTATTAATCACAATTTAACAAAACAGTCAGCAATGTATAGAGTAGACCACTCAGAATTATGGTGCATGGCATATTGATGTCACCCTAAATATTCAAAATATGAGGATCAGGGTTCTTTGTGTCCTTCTGCATACTGACTCCTGTCTTGGCATATGTCATACTACATTCTCTCCTGTGTCTCTCTGAGTCCTTATAGTCCCTATCTCATTGTTGGGAGACCTCACAACTGGGGAAGAATAAGAATTACAACAAAAATATTTTTTTCCTTCAGCAATTCCATTAACATTTACCAGTCTGGAAAAAAAATTCCCAGCTCTGAATTTCATAGTTTTTGACCTTGGGAAAATTTCTTAATCTCTATGATTTCGTCTCCTCAACTGTAAAATACAAATATATAACATGTATCTCGTTGGTTCTCCTAGAGAAGCATAAATGAATTTATATCTATATCATTAAGGTGATTAAGGCATTTATCCTACTAGTGTAGGTATCCATATGGTAGCTATTATCAATTATGTACCTCAGGGTTAAGTGGGCCCTGTGGCACTTTTGGCAAGTAAACCAGAGCTTATATAGTCAAATAATCACTATCTTCAAAGGTGTATCTTTGTTCCAATATTGGTGGCATTGCTTAAAATACTGAATTCTTCTTTGAATGTATCTATAGGTAAAGCAGAATGTATCTATAGGTAAAGCAGGAGCTGCAGGGGAGTCCATGCAAGGTGTTCTGTGGTTCTTACACTTACATTGTTAGAGGTACCACCTGGACCCGATACGTTGTAAAGTCTCAGCATCATTACTGTGACATTTTAATGAGAAGAAAATGAGCATCTGGAATGTAAGTTACTTGACCAAGATCACATGACTGACTGGGAGCGAAAGAGCTGGGTTCAAGTTTCAAGTGTAAGTCTAGATAAATACCCTGCTTTCTCCTCTACATCATGGCTTTTCTCAAGAAATCGACTAAGTCTTTGTTATTTTAGATTCGCTTTATGTTTCAGAAGAAATAGGGTCTCTACGTTTAGTTATTCTAAAATTAAAACTCATCCTCAAATGACCTAAGTTAACTGCTATTGATGAGTTCGATATAAAATGTTCCATTAACTCTAAAACAGTTATAAACAAAGTAGTTTTGACCGTTGGTACTGGGATTATAATAGATGCATGGTGTTTAAGAAGACTTTGTAGAATTTGGGGAGGGGAGAGGATATTTGTTTTTCTTTCTATAGCCAATCCTACCTTATATTAAAAAGAAGATAGAATAGAACCACTTGAGTCTGGAGGAGGAAAAACAGGTACACAAGGACACAAGGTTGGATTCTAGGCTACTGGTCATAATCTGAGAACAAGAGCAAAATAATCATGTGGCCAAAGAAGTATATTTTGTGCTACCTTTGAATACGGAATAGGCAGTTTGATTTCTGAAAATTGTTGGATTTTTTACAGTGATTTTTGTGGATGACAGGACTTCAATAAGCACAGCTATCAGTTAAAAATATAACTTTTCAATCACATATAGTTTGTCTATTTATTTTTCATGCTCATGCTGGAAAGCAGTGTATAGCAAGTTTCACAGCCTTGTATTCTTCCCAATGGTCCTTCCTACCAGGAAGTGCTTTTAGCTAAGAAATCTGAAACTACCAGCTCTGGTTATATAAGCAATTATCATGCGTATTGTGCTGAGTATTTTCCCTAAGCCATACCAGGTCATAGCCATTTGAATGGTCCAGGCAACTTTTAGGTCTCAGAGATAGCAGAGAGAGGGTGTAAACTAGTTTAACTTGATTGGAGGGAGGAGGGTGGAGACTGGGGAGGATGATCAAATATCTTAATTTTGGTGTAAAAGTTGAGTGCAGCCTGGATTCACAAAGGCAGGGCATATCCACCTGTATCCCTCCCCTGCTCTAAGAGGGAAGGTTTTACAGATTCTCAGAAGTGTTTATTTTTGGAAAACCATTGGCTTTCACAACTTTCACCTTTCCATCCAGAACAGATGTTAGTCATGTTTGAATTTTGCATAAATAATGATGTTTCTACTTGATAGCTTTATAAATCCCCCAGATTCATGCTTACTCTAGAGAGCCACTTTGCAGCAACCTCCACCATGGCACTGATGAATGGCCAGGAACAAATCCTCCCTAAGAATTAAGTTTGTCAGAGACCAGCAGATAGCCAGAAAAGGATGGATCTTGATATTATCATGCTAAGTGAAATAAGACAGACAGGAAAGTTGAGAACCATATTATTTCACTTATATGTGGGATATAAAACTGAAAGCAACAAATGAACAAGACAAACAGAGACTCATGGACATGGACAACAGTTTAGTGGTCACCAGAGGGAAAGTGGAGAGGGGGGAGGTAAATAAGGATAAAGGGGTCAAATGTATGGTGACGGAAAGAAATTTGACTTTGGGTGATGAATGCATAATGCAATATACAAATGACATATGATTGTATTGTACACTTGAAATCTATATAATTTTATTAATCAATGTCACCCCAATAAATTTAATAAAAAATAAATAAAAATAAAATTAAAAATGAGAAAGTAACATAAAGGCCCTGCTCTAAAGTCATATGAGGGCTCCTAGAAATGAATTGCCCTCTGTGACAACCAAATACTTGTTCAATGAGAAACTGAGTTGGACCAGAAGTTATTCCTAGTAGTTCTCTTTTCTTGCTCACTCAACCAACCATTTACTCATCAATAACTTTTGTGAGCACCTACTATGTGCCAAGTTTTTTAGATGGATTATTTTACTTAATCTTCTCAAACAGCTCCTGGAACAAGTCTTATTATAGGCATTTTATAGATGGAGAAATGGAGACACAGAAATAGCTCACTTAAAATATTATGTTATGTTTCCAGAGTCCTAAGTCTTAGCATATCTTACTATCTACCATGTTCGGTATGGTTCCAGATCCACAGAGCTAGTTTATCAAGTAGTAATATAGAAGACAGGGTGCAAGAAATTTTAGGGTGCCACAGTACATAAATTCAGGTGTCTGAAATCTATTCAACCCTCAATATTCTGCATATGGAGCCTAATCAAGCATGTTTTTTTTTTCTGTAAATTAGGCATTGTAGAAAAGTCAAAGATGTATAAACCAGAATTATTGAACTCACAGAGAGCATAACAGCAAGTAATAAAAAGTAAAATCAGTTGCTTAATTTTATGATCCAGAACTATGCTGTCTAGTTATAGTGGGCACTAGGCACATGTGGTTATTGGCATTAAAATTAAATAAAATTAAACATTCAGTTCTGCATTTTAACTAGCCGCTTTTCAAGTGTTGAGTCACGTCATGTGGCTACCATATTGTATAGTATACCTAGAAAACATTTCTGTTATCATAGAAAGTTCTACTGGACAGCACTGGTAGGTGCTAAAAATGATCAGGACAAAGAAAGCTCTGAGCATGGAGGACTAGAGTAACGATGAAGGGCCTCCTGCAGGAGCTGGTGATGGGGTCGTGTACACTTGTTGCCGAGTTAGGTGCAAGGAAAATGGGCAGGACAGCACTTCAGGGGAAGCAAGCACATGACAAGGTCATTGATGAGTAGAGGGATAAGGGCAGATGAGGAGTTAGAAAAGGAGAAATATTTGAGGGAAGATGGTCAGGTTTTTCAAACAATTTATGCAACAGTTCGGATGTACTTATCTTTCTCTATGGCTGTATTTAGGCTTATGCCTTAACCAAATGATGATATTATTATTCTATTGTTCTTGTTATTTTTTTTGTGGTTGTTTCTGCTTGTTGAGTTTTACTCTGTGCCTATCAAAAATGCCTGTCTGCTTAATCCCAAACCCGGCATGCTGTGCTGTCTCCAAAAAGGGGGCAGAAGCATCTGTGGGACACTAAATCTGCAATCTCTACTGCCAAACAGGAGAACGGAGGAACTGAGGGTCAAGGAGGCTGTGATGGAGTTGTGCACAGTCTGAGAGTAGCATTGCCCCTGCAGCTGGGCCAGCAGAGACCATGAATTCTTGGCAGGCTCCAAGAGTCTCAGAATATCATTCCTGGGGACCAGGGGTTCTTCCCTACTGGTGATTAAATGGGTGCCCTTGGGACTGTACTAATGCTGAACCAGGGGCCAAAGTCTTGAATACCACCTCCGTTTGTCACTGTCACATATGTACAATCTTTAACAATTCCTTTCTCCTCTTTTTGCTTCTCCTTCCCAATCTACCAACTGAGGGATTGGACCCTGGGAATACAAGTGTCCCTTCCTGTTCTGACATGAAGAGGACTTTTGATTTCTGAATCTGTCCTGTCTATTCCTTCTTTAGATTATCTAAGACTGGATCCCTGGATCCCTGGATGGGATTTATACATACAGATTTCTAGAAATGGGCAAGTTTCCCCCTAAACTTTTAGAAATTCTAAATTCTTTTAAGAAGACACAGAGGTGACATTTCTTGTAAGAAATTGCTTGTGTGTTTGTGGATGCTGTGACAGCACATTTCCCTGAGGCAAATTAAACTTTTGGTACCTTCTTTGCAAACTTCACAATTTAACAGAAAAACACCTTTCCCCCAGGAAGCTGGAGCAGCAGCTGCAACTGCTTGTTTGTCTAAACCATGCAAAATCCAGAGCTGGGAGGGAGTTTGGGCAGTATGAGAGATTTTAATATACATTTAGCAGAAGTTAATGAAGAAGTCCATAGCTTGAGGGCAACCAGTGATATTTCCATTAATGTTATTAAATATTAATGAGGTTCCTTTTCTCTTTGGGGCAAAGCACCATGCTCGATGCCTTTTTTTAAATTACTGTGTCGCTAACAGGTAGCAGAGCCGAACAGAACTGCTAAAGATGTTTACATTTAGCAAAGAGCATTAAGGCACTTCTCTCCCTCCCAAAGCTGCTTAGGAGAGCTCCCTTCCTTCAAAGATTACTAAATTTCTTAAGGTTAGCAGGACATTCAACAGATTTATCTCATAACGCAATTGGAGAATTTTCTAGAAGTAATGCAGACACACCACAGCCTCAATGTTTCTACAGATAAACAATGCTTAGAAATCAGATATTCAGTGGTGTGTTTGTTCCCAGCTGTCTGGGAACAAACAAATAAATAAATAAGCCCCAGTTAGCAGCATTTGCTGATCGTTATAAATATTCCCACCATGGCCGATTTCAAGCTACCAACAGGACCTCAATGAATTCAGAACCGGGAAGCGATGTGTGGTGGCTCAACATTACATAGTGTTTCTCGTGTACAGAGACACAGATGTAAATAACCTCAAGAGCATAGATTATAATATAATATTATAGAATAACATTTTTATACAATAGATGTCATATATAAAAGTACATAGTTAAGTGAGGAATTTTTGTGTTTGGGTATTTATTAATTTTTCAATCTAACTTTAATTGAAATCTTATATACTTTAATTTTTAATAGTGGTTATATTTACCAGCCATTAAATAGCTGGAGAAATTCCTGGAATTTTAGGTTGGCTCTCATGGGATGTTGTAAGCAGGCACGACATCAAGTCCCTGTGAAGTCTCAGTTTGGGAAGTCTCTATCCTTGATCAGGAGGCATAGCAAAAGATTTACCTATCAGACATGTCCCTTTCTCCTTTTCTTTTCATTTTATGTAAACATGGCTATATCAAAGTGGGTCTTAAGTTCCATCTTTCCATGTGGCAATTTGCAGTGACTTTAGGTCACACTCACTCCACAGCCATCTGTTGAGCACTTGGGATGCTATCTGTGGTCCACACTGGCAAGTCAGCTGTGGGCTCACAGGAACCCTGCAGAGACAGACTGAATGCAATGGCATAATTTAGTGTGATCATTTTTAAATGTAATTGGAGTATCCATTCACCCAGTAAATATTTATTCAATACCTTCAATGTCCTGGGTTTCGTTCTAGACTCATATTGTCAAACAAAACCAACAGAGGTCTTGGGTTATTTATAGCCTCAGTGTTTCCAACATGCTACAGATATAAAATATTCATCTAGAGAATCATGGATAGTCTCATTTGGCCTAGATATTGAAGAAGAATATGTAGGAGGCTACCAAATACAGAATAGGGTAGAGTGTTTCAAGCCAAGGGCATAACACATATGAAGACAAAGAGGGTTGAAAGGTTGACTTGAAGTGTTCAGATGTGAGTTTGGTGTGAAGGAAGGTGGTGAGAAGTTTGGGTGGGGTCAAACTGGGAAGATAATTTATATAATCTCAACTAATCAGTTGGTACTTCTTTACTGTACTGCTTCACACTATATTATACTGTGTTCTGTTTCATACTTTATTATTCTGTCCTTTTGTTAGATTTGAGGCTTGTCATAATCCCAATCTTCAAAAGCCTGAAAACCCCTTGAGGATGGGGGCTGTGTACTTCTTTCACAGGACAGGGCCCACATTGAGTGATAAAGAAATGTGGAATTAAAATTTTATTCTTATCTCCCTTTCATTACTATCCTAGTTACACACATAGGCAATTGGCCTCTAATTTCATTAGACTTTCATTAAATCTTGGCCCAAAGAATATGGGAGCAGAAAAAGAAAGGAAGGGTAGGTCTGGAGAGAACTATTTCTTTTGCTGTTCTACGTTTCAACAGTCAGTGGATCAGTATTCAAATGTCCAGGTTATGCTGCACAGTCCGTGGGTTTCAGGAAATCCTTTGGATGATTCACTTAGAAGCATGACTTCTCCTGCCAAGCGAAGCCACTCTCAGTGACCTCTGGTTGGTTCCAGAGCAATAATATTTTGTTGCTCTTTTTCTACCCTTTCAATTACATATCTGGGAGTCCATGGAACTCCAAGAAGTAAGGAAACATCATTTAGATTTCAGATGGGGACTTTCTCTCCTACACTGGTTTGTACTTTCCCATTTTGCAATGGGGAGGAAAGGAGAAAGAAACCTGACTTTCTTTCTTCATTTTATTACAGCTAAGCTTTTAGAAAAACATGGAGAAGAGACTACAGTTTAGGGTTCGTTTTGTTTCATTTGTTTAACAGGGGATCTATGTTATATGTAATTGGGAAAAGTTTGAATGGCTATATGGGTATATGTGAATGGAAATATATATATGTATTTGACAGAGAATTTGCAGGAAAAATTAAAATAAAATCTATGAAATCAGTTTTGAAATAACACATGGAATCGTAACACAAAAACAAATTTGATCTTTCACGTCATCTTCTTGGTTGTCATCTACTTTTTTCAGTAATTCCATTGTGATCCAAAATATAACTTTAAACCTATAGCATCCTTCGCACTCACCCCAAGCCAGTGTTCCTGCCACATTATGTATATCCATACCTTTTTTAAACCTAGAATCTCCATTTGATAATCCACTATTTCTTCTATAGACTGGACTTCAAATGACTTGGGATTATTTCTGATCTTAAAATTAATTCTCAAAGTATAAATATTTTCCCTCACTGAGAATATTTTAAAGAATGTGTTACAGCTTTTTGGATTGCTATAGGGATGTGTTTCTGTTTGTGTGTGTCTCTGGGTATTTTAGCATTTGTGCAATTTTATTTTCTGGACAGTGACTATGGCTATGAGAGGCACGGAGAGAGCCAGTGTGTCCCTGCTTTCTGGTACAATCCAGCATCCCCATCAAAGGACTGCAGCCTTGGCCAAAGCTACCTTAACAGCACTGGGTAAGTACAACATTTGAAGGACCCCACTTACTGTTTTTCATTTTCCCTAAATTGGGATCAAAGGGAGCATCGCTATTGAAGTAGTATGGAGTGCAGATAGAGTTTGTTTATGGGGTGTCTGAGGATAGCTGAGGAATTATTTAGCTGAGATTAGTCTCCCTGGGAACATCAGAAGAGATTTCTAGTTACCCAATTTCAATGCCTTTTGCCATTTGACAGACCATAGCTATTGTTTTGGTCAGGCCTTCTCTTCTAGAAAGAGATACCACCTTATTTCTTGGGCCCTCGAGGAAAATAAATTAACATAAGTGATATGCAGATCTTAGAATGCTCTCTAATGATAAATTAATTGAAGTTCTCATAGACCAATGCCAAAAACTTAAAATGAAAATTCAAAAGTTTCATCCTAAGAACTCCTAGAATAAGACGGTCAAAAGCATACTTTCTATAACTGTCAAATTATTTGCGATTCTCTCATTGTTCACTTATTAGATTCTCACTTGGATGCTTGAAAAAATTTCTTTGAGATTTATTGTCTCTCCCTTTCCTTGGCCACTTCCATGGCCTGGAACAGGTTTGAAAAGTGCCTGACAGATCTGACACAGCATGTTTTCAAATTTTAATGGGCTATGATTCTCCTGAGGATCTTGTTAAAATGCAGCTTCTGATTTAGAAGAACTGGGTGGGATTGAGATTTTTCTTTTCTAAGAAGCTCCCACATGGGGTTGACATTGCTGGTACCAGGCCTACTCTGTGTGTATCCAGAGACTAAGGTGTCCGGGACTCCAGTGTCACCTCTTCTAATGGACCTTCTGCCATCTCATACAAGTTATTCCTCATCTCAGTGCTTGTACTTAACCTGGCTGCAAAATGATGGTAGTTCTACCCAACTGATGTCTATAGAGAAAAAAAAAAAAGATAGAAGAGACATTTTGAGTGGAATGAGAATGATTTTTTTTTTAAGCTAAATATTTAGTTCTCAGAAGAGATATTTTGAGTGGACTGAATTGGTATAAAAAACATTATTTTTTTCCAGCCAAATATTTAGTTCTAAGTCCGAGCTGGGGCTTAAGCACTTTTGATGTCATTTTATTGTAGGTGTCTGGTTTAGGGATTTAAGTTATTCAAGCTATAGATCCAGAAGCATGAACAGAAAGAGATGTGATATCGGAGAACAAAGTGTGATGAAATTTGAGGAAGGGGAATATAATAGGCAGAAGTGATCAGCTAGACCACTAAATTTCTAGCCATAGCATACCTTGGACATAATTGGAAGATAGTTTCATTAGGATATCTCATATGATCATTTGACATGTGTAAGTGAACCCAATATTACACAACTTAGATATACCAAAACCCCAAATAGCCAATCAAATAAAGCAGGGAGATGAAAGGGAGACTATTCATTTATTTTTCCAAAGCATTAACTACAAATGTCTACATGTACTTCTAGGTTGCTTAAATGTTGCATTAGCCTATGCATCATAAGTAATTATGAATCATAAGTAAAAACTAAATATCTTGTGAATGACCAAAGGTCAGCAAGACAGTATAAATTGATTACAAAAGTTGGATTATATAGACCAGTACTGATCAAAAGAGCCCGCATGTGTAATTTAAAATTTTTTAATTTTCTAGTAGCCACATTATAAAGGTAAAGAAAATGTGAAATTAATTTTAATAATGTATTTTATTTAACCCAATATGCCATTGCATGTCATTTCAACATGTAATGCTAACCACATTTTAGGTGCTCAGTAGCCCCAAGTGGAAAGTGGCTGGCATATTAAAAAACACAGTTCTCGACTCATCAGGAGCTTAGCTAGCAATTAAAATTGTTGTACATTTACAAGAGGATATATTGTAAATCTATCTGAGACAATAACTACATATGTTTTCTCACCATCTTCCTTGATGGAAAGTACAGCTGGTGGTTCAGCAGTGTTGTAGCGGTCAGGGGAAGGAGAAATGTTGGGTGGAGGACCAATATCACACATAAAGAATTTAGTTTCATCTGCTTTCAAGGCCACCAGAAGAAAGCAATGTAGATGGATTGGTAAATTATGCCTCATATACAGGATAAAGAAAGACATGATGTGATGATGATGATGATGATGATGATGATGGTGATGGTGATGATAGTGGTGGCACATTTATTTTATGTGATTTTACCAGAATGTTGATTTTATGCACCTTACAGTTAGTGCTATGCCTGGACATAATGCCTATCATGTGGATCAGGGCTGTGGGCAAGCTCTTGGTTTGATTTCCTGTGTGGGGGTCAGTGGTCAGGGGAGAAGATGTGGCATCACTGTGCACAAAGATACCCTTGTCCTAGGAGGTCAAAGAACTCTCTGGGAGGTTTACCTTCCTAAGGCAATTTGACCTCACCTGGGTTGAATAGTAGTTTCAAACTTGTGCTTCTAATCTGGCACTTGTGTTGAATGGGAAATGAGATATTAACAGAGAGAGAAAATATGCCATAAAATATCTCAGTGGCTCCAGAGTCAGGACTGTTAGGTATTAAGATATGGAATGATGTCCTGGGGTTGGAGAGAAGATAGGTAGTGGCTTCCTGATTAATCAGAGTTAGAAGTTGAGACTTCCAGTGGCTTTCTGGTACAGAGAAAGCTGGAAGTGGCCTTGGGAACTAGAAACAAGCCTCTGTCTCAGAGAGAAGTATCTGCTTTTCTTGCTTCCCTAGTCCAGTGGGTCTGCCTCCTCCTGTCTTGTGTGTGAGTCAGATATGGATTTTTCTTGGCTGGTTTAGACACTGATCCGATCCATGGCACACCAGGTAGGATCAATAATAATGTTTAAAGAGCTTCTCTTCCTGAGATGGAGGGGTGGATGTTCCTCAGCATTTGTTTAGCTTCCTAAATGTCTGCTTTGAGTCTCAGTTTTTAGGAGCAGCTGTGCAAAATATCTGTCTTGCTTTTTCTCCCTTGTATTCTCTTTCTAACATACACATGTATATACACACAAAACACAAAACACACCACTAACAACTGTCAGTACTCCTTAGGTATCGGCGGATTGTGTCCAACAACTGCACAGATGGACTGAGGGAGAAGTACACTGCCAAGGCCCAGATGTGCCCTGGAAAGGCCCCTCGGGGCCTCCACGTGGTGACGACCGATGGACGCCTGGTGGCAGAGCAGGGGCATAATGCGACCTTTATCATCCTCATGGAGGAGGTAGGTGCTGGCTGGCGTCTGTGAGAGTGAACACACAAGCAGATGGGAAAAAAAAATATCATGTATTGCAGTCCCTGCACCAAAGTCAATGTTGAAAAGCTGAGGCTTCCGGGAGAAGATAGGAGAGAAAGAGGGCTTGGGGTGTTTGGAGACCTTCTTCCCTTCATCTCGCGGTACCGACTCAGGCTGCAGTCGCCGCCTGCTTGTCTCTGGGCAGAACAGATCTGGATGAATTCTTTGAGGTTCCCCTTTAGGCTCTGCTTTGTTGAAGGAATGTTTATCACTATAAGACCATATACTATAAACTTTGCCAGAAGCAGGAAATTCAGATTTATCTGTTGCTTTCAGAAGCCTCTTTTGCTGTATTCTAACCCTTAACCCTACTGATTAAAAAGCCCAAAAGCTTTCAAAGGGTCTTGAAATTATAAGTGTGAGGGTGGGGGAAGATTATTGAAATCCTTTCGATTTATCTTTATGAAGACTATTGCTTTTCCATCAGCTAACTGCTCCATTAGTTCACTTTTTAGTGTCTTCTACAATCTGGGCAGTAAAATCAGACTGCATTCATTTATTCCAGGATAGAAATGGCTCTGCTGTATGCTTCTTACTCCCTATATGAGCTGTTTTATCTCTTCCCAAACCAGGGAGGTTTTCAGTCACTCCTTGCTAAGGTTGTGGGGCAAGAAGGCTAGCCTGATTTACAAAGCCCTCCAAATTTATATGCAAATTTTTCTGTGCTCTTGTGATCTTGGAAAGAAACCAAAGCAGGTCAGGAGATTTTTTCCCAAGTGTGAATACTGTAGAAACTTTTAAAGCCAGGCCCACACTGGACAGGATGATGAAGCTTCCTTATCCTGGGCTGACAGATTCTTCGGCCGTCACCTACACTAGGCACTTGAATTAAAAAACTCTAAGATTCAGAGAAGGTCATTATCACATTTCCACTAGGGAGTTTCCAGGACCAGTGATATAAAAATCTTCTCCTGAATGGATATGAAGAGCCACGATCTTATCCATTTGAATTGCCTCCAGTTCATTTCCACTTTAATTTATATTCATAAACTCAAAGGTAATTGACATCGTATGTGGGGCAAGGGAGCACCTATCGATATTTCACTCACATCTGGGTCGCCACGGGGGAAGAGACGGAAAACGAAACTATGATCGATGAACGTTTGCTGGGCAGGATTGGCCCCTAATTCCAAAACGATGTGTTTCTCTTTTTCCTTCATCAGCCATCTTTGTACATGAACAGAGATCCAACTCTTCTTCTTCATCTAGTATCTTTGTTTTGTGGTCAGGTTCAATTGCATTTATCCAAAGTGTTGGTCCGGTATAGTGGGGTGGCAGGAGGGGGGAGGACAAAGAAGGATGGGGTTCAGCATTGACCTTTAAGAAGCTGAGCATTAGAAGGCAGCACACAGGGGGCCCTAGGCCTTCTACGAGGCAGAGATATCTGTGAGCCGGGAGGGTCAGAAGAGGCTTCAAGGAAGAGGGGATTATTAGGTAAATTAAGGAAGTCCAAGGTCAACAGAGCACAGATGTAATCTTGGCTGGTATGCAGACTTTACCTGTTAAAAGGCAATAATTATCCTACCCCAGAGTTATTTTGAAGACGGTATTATATGTGTTAAGTGATTAGCATAATGTTTGGAACATAATAATACATACTAAAAAAGAAGAACAATTGTAACTATATTATTATGGTAGTTGAGGACATTAGTATTGAAACCAGACTTCCTGGGTTCAAAACTTGGCTCTTACACTACTAGCTGTAAGACTTTGTCTAATTACTTTATTTTTGTCCCCATCTGTAAAATGGTGACAGTAATATCTTCTCCATTATAGAGTTGCAAGGAAATTAAATGCTGGGAACCTAAAGAAAACTCTAAGTGTTAGCTGTTGCTATTATTGCTTTTGTTGTTATTATGACACAGGAGAGGAGTGATTAAGCCATCTCTGAGGTGCCAAAGAAGCCCTTGGCTCACACACTTCAGAGATTCATAGAGCCTTTGCTTTACCCATTAGCCAGTGTCACACCAACTCAGGCTGCCCGAGCTTGGGCATACAGGGACAGTAGGTCCACAGGGCCAGCCCCTATAGTTTCCAATGGATATCAGATAGGAGTCTGATGATTGTGTTGAGGGTGTTTCAGCCCTCCAGGGTAGACTTTAGGTCCTCAGAGGGTGATGCTGAAGGCGCAGAAGGAAGTGTCAGAAAACAATCAGACTGGACCATGTAAATGGCCCCAGGCCAACTGCTGTTCCCTCTGGCAGGGTGATCTCCAGAGGACGAACATCCAGCTTGACTTTGGTGACGGTATTGCGGTGTCCTATGCTAACTTCAGCCCCATCGAGGACGGTATCAAGCATGTGTACAAGAGTGCGGGGATCTTCCAGGTGACAGCCTATGCAGAGAATAACCTGGGCTCAGACACAGCTGTCCTCTTCCTGCATGTGGTTTGTAAGTAGTATGAGCCATCCCTTTGCTTACTTTCTTCACAGCTGATAACTCTATCTGTCCAGACCTCCTGGGATTCAGAGCTGAGACTGGATTTGTTGTGACCACTGCCCTAAATGATCGCCCAAACTAATAAATTGAGACATGTGCTCATCTTTGTTTCAGAGGTCCCTAACAGTGATGTAGATTGACTATTTTGAAAGTCTGGGTAACATGTTACCAACTGGCCTTTCCATTTCAGCTGTATTCTGTTCTGATGTATGTGCATGCAGACACACATTGAGGTGAAAGTCCCTTTTGGTTTTCTCTGTTGAAAGAACCAAAGAATGATTAAAGAAACACACTTTTAGAGTTTTTTAAATGTACAACTGAACATACTGAAAATCTTAATCGTTACATCTAAGGGTACTACAATTTCATTCCTGTTGCAAACAATTCTAAGAACTCTCTAAAATGTTTTGCTGTCCTCAGATGTATTTCATTGCTATTAGCTATTGCTTTGCATAAACCAAAAGAACAGCTGAAGTTCTGAATATTTTGTTTGCACTGGATACATTTTGTGTATTTGCTATCCTGGGACTTGACTCACATACAAAAAAATAAAACTTAAATATTATGATTTTATAATGTTGGGTCAAGGAAATGTTGTTAGGAGGCTGATATTGGTTTCCTAAGCCTCTATCAGTGAGACTCATGGTTCTAAGGACTTTCATGGTTCTCATGTATATACTCAACAGTGTTTTCTGGAGGGATGAGGGGAATATGCTACATATGGTGACAATTATATGTTTTATAAGAGTTAAGTGAATACAAGGATTATCTTTCCTATTAACAACTCAGGGATGATAGAAACTCTACTGTATAAACAACTCACACTAAGAGGTCCCTGACAAACAGTAGCTAACCTCCTAGCATTCCAGTCACAGTCACAGCGCAAGCAGTCATATCTCTAAAGATGGCAGGCTATGTGGCCATAAGATAAATTATTTCGTCTCTCAATCTTCTGATTTCAAATTTTAAGATGGCTTAATTCTAATTGGAACTTTGCCTCACAGAGCTCTTATAACAATAGATAGGAAACAAATGAAACACCAAATCATTTACTAATTTATTCATCAAATATTTGTTGAGTTCTTATTATACAGAAGGCACTGTGCTAGGCGCTGAGAATACAGATACGGCCCTGCCCTCGCAGAGTTCACATTCTAGTGGGGAATGTGAAGAAATAGGCCACCGATGGCCCATGTGGTGAGAGCCACACCACACCAACTATAATCATTCCATGCCAGAAGCCGCCAGTCAGAAACCCAGATGGGTGGTGTGCAGTATGTTCGTGAGCCCAGCATTCAGAGCAAGGGAGGCCTGCATTTGAATTCTTATCATATCCCTTTGCTAAATGTCTCATATCAGTCAACTTCCTTAGTCTTTACAAACTCTGATTCCTCATCTTTCATACTTTGATTATAGGGAGGCTGTAAGGATCAGTTTGGATTATGTGTGTGTGTCAGGGACTCCCACGATCACCCCCAGTTCTGATGATTTGCTAGGATTCATAGGGGTCAGCTTCTCATCGTACTCACAACTATGATTTATTACAGTGAAAGGAGACAAAACGAGGTCACCAAAGTGAGGAGGCCCATGGGTGAAGTCTGGAGGAAAGCAGACACAAGCTTCTCAGAGTTCTGTCCCCATAGTGTGCACAGGACATGCTTAGTCCTCCAGCAATGAGTCGTAGCAACATGTGCGAAGGGCTGTCTTGTTTGAGACTCCATGCCCACAGTTTTTATTGAGGTCTAAACAAGTAGACATCCTCTGCCTAATATAGCAAATGTCTAGACTCCCAGAAGAAGGCAGGTGTTCAGAATAAACCATTTTGTTTGCAAAAATAAATAAATAAATAAAATAAAACAGTGCGGACCGAATGAACCACTCTTTAATTGTTGACTAGAAACACTCCCAGAGCCAAATTCACAGATGCTAGTCAAGGGCCAATCTTGCACACAGATCTTTCAAAGAATGGCAATTTCAGGTCTGTGTTAACATTTTTCTGTATATTCTGCAGATAGCACTTAGCACCCAGTTTGGCACATGGCAGATGTTACCTGCTGTAGGAATCAGAGGTGACCATTGAACAGCACAGAGGTTGAGGTGCCAACCTACTGCACAGTCAAAAATCCCCGTATAACTGGACTCTCTAAAAACTGAACTCCTAATAGCCTACTGTTGACCAGAAGCCTTACTGATAATATAAACAGTTGATTAACACATATTTTGTATGTCATATATATTATATACTGTATTCTTACAATAAAAAGAGAAAATAAAATGTTTTTAATAAAATCATAAGGAAGAGAAAATATATTTACAATACTGTGCATATTTATTGAAAAAGATCTACATGTCAGTGGACCCACACAGTTCAAACCCATGTTGTTCAAAGGTCAGGTGTACTAAGTATTTCCTATTAACCCTCTGCCTGACTCTTCTGCTGCATTTAAAAATGAAGACAAAGGAAAACTTACTTTTTTCTATTCCAAGGAACTTCCCCATCCATGTTTCTAGTTCTGACGAGAGTGGGCCTTGAGTACAGGGTGCTAAGACTGATGTGTCTTAGTGGCAAAAAACATAACAGCGAGGAACAGGTTTATCCTGTGGGTTATGCCCATGAAGGAGGAAATGTTCCTTGAATCTTTTATCGTGCTCGTAATTCCCTCCAAATCAATCATGGCTGCATTTACCAGACAGTTATTATAGCAGAAACTGCTCTTGGCCTCACCTTGGGCCATTAGCTAACGAAAGTAGTTGTTAGCTATCCATAATAACCAATCTCACACAGATTATTAGATTTTTTATCAAAAAGAGCACTATTTGACAGTGAGGATTTTAGGATTTTGCCATGTTCTCTTTTGAGTCCTTTTAGCTCTCTTCTCCTCGATCCATGGTCTATCTCTAGGTTGAAGCCTGAAGCTTCTGGCTGAGCCTATTTGCCTTAAAAAGCTACTATGTATTGTTGTCCCTTAAGATTATATTTACCTGGAGACCTAGTCCTGAAGTTGGAATAAATGTGATCATGTTTGATGACGTTCCAGTTCATGGAAACCCCATCCCTTCTGAGTTTGCATGAGTTTAGAGAGAAGGAGATCTCCTTTTATCTTCTTGTCCGTCAAAGTACCTGGTAATGTAAGTTGCAAATTCATGCTGAGAAGAATTTGCAGAAACTCTGGCCTTAGTGGCCTCATCTGCTCACTATGGAAAAGCCCAGGGTTCCTATGAGCTGGCCAGGAAAATGGACTTCAGGACATTCTCCCATGAGAACTGAAACATTGACTCTGAAGGTAAAAGGGACCCCTGTCCCAGCAGAGAAAGCATGAGGGTTCTGCATCTGGGCCTGGAGAAAGACTCAGAGGCATTAATGTAAGGAACAGATTTCTCATCTCCTTTCCTGGACCTGTGCTGGCCAGGGCCTCCTTCCCACTGTCCCATGCTCTTCCCCGTCAATCAGTAAAACACAAACAACAAGAGATAAATCAGATTAACTCCTAAAAATGAGTCCATAAAGCAGTGCAAGTAGCCAGTGTTTTCTCAAAATTTGTATTTTTTTTTTACTTTCACCAATGATGAGACCATACAAAAATAACTGAACAGACTTCCTTATTGAAAATAATTAAGCTCTAGCCAAATTATTTTCTGGAAGCAATCTTGAGGTGCCATATGTCTGGGGTTGGGTCAGAGAGCTGTAGTCAGAGAGTATTTTCAGGCTTTAGATACACAGGTTCTTAAGACTCATCAACTGTTCAGAAAGTACAACCTGGACAGTGGAAAGCAGGCCTGGTCTGTGTTCTCACCCAAACATCAGTTTGTGTCCAAACAACTTCTCCCTCGATATAAATTTCCCTACAATATAGACTATGCCCTGTGAGAACCAGAAGAATGCCTACTGTCCTTAGGGGGAAAATTGCCAGCGACACACAGAAACGGTGATGTTATCGGGTGATGGTGGTGGGGGTAGGAATAGTGCCAACCCATAACTAAGTATATGGTGCTTTTAACAGCCACACTTCACTTTCATGTTCTTGTTTCTATTAGAAAGGCAGGGCAAGTGTTGTCCCTTATTCTTAGGACAGGATAAGTCTGTTCAGGGTCAAGGCTCTGTAAGATCGAAGAAAAAATCATATAGCTCAATTTGAATCAAAGCAGAAATGAGACGTAGCTATCTCTTTTCATTTCATTTCTTCAGTTTAAACTGAGCTGTCTTCAAAATGACCAAGGATGTAAATAGCAAAGGCTGGGTGTCCCACCTATGAGAAGAACTGAAGACCCTCAGACTAAAGAGATGCCCTTGCTGCAGTGTGACCTTTAGTCATTTTCACTCATCAAACTATCATGGGGAAACCAGGAAAATGTGCTCTTAGTGTGAACAGATAATTAGAAAATTTTAATTGGATTTGATTAAATAGGAATGATATAAGGAAAGGAAAGGAGGAGGAAGGAAGAAAGGAAGGAAAAGAGAGAAAATGTAAAGGAGGAAGGGAAGAAAGAGGGAGGGAGGAAAAATTAAAAGAAAGGGAGAAAATCCCAGAGATTAAAAATAACATGTCTACCTCACAAACACTACCCTGACATATCACCATTTTCCATTAGCATTTTCCTCTTCTCATTTTATTTTGGAAATTAATTAAGACAAAATTTTTACTCGCTATGCATAGAGTATGTTTCTATATGTTCTCTTGCTACTTTAGAATTTGATGCTGTTTATATCAGTTTTATGAAGAAAAAAAAGGAATATTTGCTTACCTTTTTACAAACAGCTTTTTTATTATTTGGAAATCTGGCATTTGTTTCTTAGTGGAGAGAGATGTGCTTTTCCTTTTTTTGTAAAACAGCCTTGCTGGCTCCTGAATGGCACCCATGGAGTAATGCCGGGACAGGCACAATGGCCAATGGTTGAAGAGGATGGAATCAATTAACAACTGAGGATAATGGAAGAGCTTTCCATACAATGCATTGACCCCAAGTCACTATACAGGCTAGTTGTCAGAAATGAAAGAGACTGCTATTTATTCTTCTATTTATTGGCTAAGTGTCTAGAAAACTAGCTTTGCCCTTGAATTAGAGTTTCATAAGCATTTGTGGTTTGGCTCACCAGATGTGAATTAAGTTTAAATGTCACTCAAACAAGCTGAAGACTGATTTGATTTCCCTATTAACATGGTACTTCATTTCAAGTACACACACACACACACACACACACACACATACCTCAACATTAGTGAGCTTATAATCCTTGTTTTATTATAGGTGAAGGTAATAGGGGTTAAGATTAAGAATCTGGGGGTGTGATAAAGTTTGATTGTTTATTCCAGAAATTTAAACACTGACATTGTTTTCTTTGGTTCTGCAGGTCCTGTGGAGCATGTTCATCTCCGAGTTCCATTTGTCGCTATAAGAAATAAGGAGGTCAACATCAGTGCAGTCGTGTGGCCCAGTCAACTGGGGACTCTTACCTATTTCTGGTGGTTCGGCAATAGCACAAAGGTTTGGCCCTTTCTGCTTGTTGCCTGATTAGATCCATACTGAATGCTCCAAGGTTCCAGCTTGTGTTGATGTTAGGGA
>CM053506.1:13914450-14122052 GCA_028627145.1 Eidolon dupreanum | reverse complement strand
GATCCTAGGACCTGAAATATCAGACAGTGTCTAATAAATATTCGGTAAATAAACTGAAAAGTGAATAAAGGGATTGGGGAGTCTAGCTTTTATTTCTCTGGTGATTACCTGTGTTAGCTTGAACAAATCACCTGATTTGAGTTTCAGTGTTCTTTTTTCTAAGTGAAGATACTAATTTCTAATCTATGAACATCAAGTTATTATTTAAAATATCTATCTAGCTATCTAATCTATATTATGTAATATTATGAGAGGGACATTTTAAAATTATAGAATGGCATATAGTTTTATTTCTTTAATTGATAGTGACCTGAGATATTCCTTTGGTTAGGAATTTTTCATCTATGAACTTGAGCATAAAGTGCTACATAAACACCCAGGTCTCAAAGGTCTTACTAGTTGGTTTTTATTCTCAAAGAACCAAGAGAATGATAATACATGAGAGCCATTAGAATAAAATGGTTTTGAAATAAGACAAACCTGGGTTGGAGTCGAGACTCAAATTCTTGGCTGTATACCTTCAGTCAAATAATCTAATTTCTCTGGGCCTCAGTTTTGTTAATTGCAACATCATAATAATAGCAGGAATAACTATAATATTGCTTTGAGGGTTAAGTAAAGAAAGGTATGTAAAACTCTTAGAAACACATATCAGTGACAAATCTGACTTAGTTCCATGGCTTTTCCTATCACCTCCAAGAATAGTTGCTTGGTCCATTTGAAAGCAATACATTTTCAGTGCTTTTTCCTAGCACCAGGCTATAAATACATCAAGGTGGCCAGAGCACCCAGTACTGGCCCAGTGAGGACCATGTTTGACTGGCAAATGAATCGGTCTCTTTCAGTGTCAGTGTTCTCTGATTCTAGAGTTATTTGGTTCCCTTTGATTAGCAAATGATCTGTAAAAGGAGCTGATACTAATTTTATGCATTTATTCCTAGTACTGCTTTGTACAGGTCTCTTCATACACATTATTTTATTTAATCATCAGAACATCACTGATTAAGGAGAAATCCCATTTTAAAGAGAAAACAGTCTAATAACCTTGGAAGGTAGTGTTTTGTGGATGTGCGTGCATGTATCTGTATGTATGCATGTGTGTATGTGTGTTGTGACTAGGTGAATTAGACGGGTTTACCTAAGCTGTTGAATTAAGTCAATCTCTCAGTAAGAATCAGTTAGTATCCCCCTTAAATATCCAGCTCTCTGCTTGGTCCCCTTAGAAATAAAAGAGCCCACACAACATTACTCCTACCTTCGAGGAAATTTCGCTCCACATAGAAGGCAAGATGAACGCACATGCAATGATTGGTATGCAAGTGTGATGTGTAAGTAAGTAGAAGAAAGCAAGCATCCCTGAAATCCAAATATAGGTTCATATACCTACAAACCTATCAGCAGAAGATGTGAATTGCATCAGTAGCTCCATGGATCTTTTTCAAGAGCCTCTATTTTGTGCTAGATGTTGTGAGGAATATAAAGCAGTATAAATTCCAATTGTTGCCTTCAAGATATATAATCTATTTGGGAATATGAAGATAACATCCAAGAATAGATACTATAAGGTAATAGATACTATAAGGTACTACGCTAAGGAATATAATATTACTGGCCCAGGCAGCAGCCTAGGGGATGATGGATGCAAATATTATTGGTCATGGAATGAGTCCTGTATGAAGCTGGTCCTAGGCCGACACTGAATGAGCAGTAGAATTGAGGCAGGAGGGAAAGGGATTTGTGTGTAAATGTAAGGTTTTGGGCATGGTTGTGTTCTGTGTAGACCAATTCACACAAACCAGGGGTTTCACATAAGCAGAAACTAGAGGAAAAAATGAAAGATGGGGAGGCTAGATGACAGGTGGCTTTGAATGACATAAATAGATGCTTTTTAATTTATCACAGAAACTCAGATTTAGGATAGAATGATGGACAATAGAACCAGATTCTTTTCTACAGTGATACTTTAGAGACTGAGATACTTGCGACAAGCTTTTGGAGAGAGAGAGAGAGAAAGAGAGAGAGAGAGAGAGAGAGAGAGAGAGAGAGAGAGAGAGTGAGTGAGTTTGTGTGTGTGTGTGTGTGTGTGTGTGGACTTTTTTTCCTGACTGAAAATTTTCATGTTAATCACAGTCACGGATTATTTTGCTTTATTTCTTTCTGTTCTTTGTGTGCATTTTAGAGTTTTTACATAGGGCTAATCATAGTTTATCCAAATTATACATTCTGCCTTTTCTACTTTATATGATAAGCACTTTTCACACATTACTATATAATCTGCTGAAGGTTTTAAGTAAGGCAAGCATATTGATTGTATACTCTGTCTAATTTGGGAATGGCAGTTTTCATCAAGTTACATTAAATTGTGCAGATTTTCTAATATTCAATATTACCTTGACTTACTGTGTCTGACAAACTGGTGTAGGCTGGACCCAAAGATTTCCCCAAAGTTTCCTGTTCCATTGGTTAAGTGAAAATCTCACAACTACATAGTCACTCAGAGCTTTGCCAGTTTCTTTCTAAACTCAGTGGATTATCCATGACCTGTCATACATGAGGGATTCTCTTTAGGAAATGTAATCCACAGCCGAAGCAGAGCAGGAGGTAGTATTCTAAGAAGTCTCGCCGTGGGCTGGCCCCGTAGCTGTGACAAAATACAGAGATAGAGAAGTCAATTGGCCGCCTGTTGGATTATTGTAGTTCTGAAAGGCCAGTTTGCTGGGATTAACAGAAGTCTAGCTTAATAAATGTGTCTGCTTACCTAATAGATTTCGTAAATGAACCTTTAAATGCTTGATGTAATTTAGAATTGTGGACTAGATATCGGTGGCTAACAAAGAACTCAAGGATTCTGTTGAGTTTTCCAGCTTTGCAAGGAAATCACGTGATATCAACCATGATGCCATAACAGTTGATGAAAAATAAAAAGTGATTTGTAAAACAAAATTAGCTTCTGCAATTTTCCTAGCAGAGAAGCCTATGGCTTGCCACCCAGAGACCAAGTGACAACATTCAGCACAGTTTGGTTGTTGTGGCTCAGAGCCCTGACTGGCTGGTAGAGTGGAACACTCCTTCCTACCTCAGGTGGCATTGCCTTTCCCGCCACCTTGCATCCTTGCCTGGCCCCTGAATCTCCTAGGGAAGCAGCCAGATGGAGAGGACATCAATTCTGCTGGGACAAGGTGAATTCCAGTCCCCTCAGAAAGGGATATCATTGCCCAGCGTGGCAACAGCACCTGAGTCTCTATTAAACCAGAAGAGTGTGCAGAGAAAAGAGAGGGAACCACACAGACCAGAGAGCCAAGAAAGATGATGGACAAGTAGTGAAGGTTCCCTGAAGAACTAACGATTAAGGGAGAAAAACATCCTGGTGGCAAGAGGTGGGGAGGGATGAAAGAAAGCTGAGGGCAGTCACCAAAATGGAAGGACAATGTCATAAAGTCATGCTCAGAGAGAGTAATTCATGGAATCAAGAAAAATAAAAACACACAGATTATTCCTTTGTTTTTTTTTCTTTCCCAGAATTTATTCTTATTAAACATACACTAATTTTACAGTGAACAGCCTTATACCTACTAACTAATAGTGGGTATAAGCCTACCATTAACATTTACTATACTTATTTTATCACATGTCTATCTATTTGTCCATCTTTCTATCCATCCATCAATCAATATTAATTTTTTGTTTCATTTCAAAGCAAATTTCAACATTTATATATACTTTGTCCTAAATACTTTGGCTTGCAAATTATTAACAAAAATTCAATATTTGTTTATACTTCCTCTCCATGGGATAGAAAATGAATCAATAATAAAATGCATGAATTTGAAGTGTGCACTTCCTGAGTTCTGACAAAAGCATATACCTGTACCGCAAACTTCTATCAAGATATATAGTATCACTATCACTCCTGAAAGTTCTCTCATGCCCCATCTCAGTCAATTCCCACCCCAATCCTCACAGCCAACCACTATTTTTCTCATCATAGATTCAATTTGCCCATTCTGTAACTTCATATAAATGCAATCATACCATGTGAATTCTTTTATGTAAGGCTTCTTTCACTTCTTATGGTTTAGGGATGCATATATATTGTTGTGTTCTTTTATGTTCATTGTATGAATATACTATGATGTTTTAATTCATTTTTCTATTGATGAATTCCCATAGGCTCTTTTCAGTTTGGGGCTGTTATAAACATACTGCTATGAATACTATGCTGAGACCAACTTGACTTTAGATTCCTTCTCAACACAAGGCACTAAACAGCCATTATCGGAGTTGGAATGCATCACAGTACCTACTTGTACATCATTTGTCGTTTAATTAATAAGACATATCTTGTATGTATCACCACAGGGCCATAAGTATGCGGAAGAATGCTTGAATTCTGGGGTTTATCCTTAGTTAAGGAAAAGAGTATATCTCTTTCCATATTCAACCTCTTTCATTTAGCAAGCAGAGAAGAAGGGGTATCAGAAGCTTAGAGCAATATCTCTAATCCTGCCAAATTCCAGCCATCGGCCTGGTCATAAAATAGAGCTATAGAATTTTAAAGCAGAAGAAATCAAATTATTACTTCAAAGGCCTAGGTGAAAATTCTGAGCTAGAAAAGAAGCCAAGTCTTGCAGCAAAGAAGCTGTCTGAAGACTGCATCTCTGAGCTTCTGCAAGTTTCTGGCCCACACTCCCAGGCCATGTTCAGTTAAGATATATAGAATTGTTGTGGGAGCACAGGCCAACAACCACCCTCTAAAAGGGCAGCTCTCTGCATTCCAACTGGCTACACTATCACCCTCTGTCCCATTGTTGTCTCTAATACAGAGAGGAAAAGGAATCTGCTCATCTGGGCTTGTGATATCTCTTTATGTGCTGCCTTAGAGAAGCCTGCTACTATTATGTCTTACCTTGCAAAACAGCAGGGAGCTTCAAAGAGCACGGGCCTCGAGATGACCACTGAATAGTGACTCTTCGGTCTTGGGATCTTCATTTTCTTCTCTCCAATAAGCACCTGATTTTATCAAGATCCTCATTCTCAAGGGAAAAAAAATGATTCTTTCTCTTTTTATCCTTAGTGAGTTCCTATCTGTTATGATAAAGAAAATCAAGCAGAAAAAGAAAAAGAAAAAAAAATGAATACAGAAATGTATGTTTATATGTTTTCCAACCTATTAATAATGTGAGAAATGGTTTGCAAGCACAGGTATAATAAAGTAAAAAGCCAACAATATGGTCTTGCATCCAACTTACATATATATTCTGCTGTATGTAAGACAGTTGTGCCAAGGATGGGTGATACAGAAGTAAATAAATTGCAGTCACTTCTCTGAATGGTCTTACAGTCCAGTGCAACACAGGATGAAAATTCAAGTTATGCAGAATATTAGAGAAGGAAAATGATCTCCTATTTCCAGAGGCAACAGAAATAGTTTTCAAAAGTAGCTTCTACTTTGCCCCAGGAGAAGGAAGAGAATGACAAGCAAAATCCAGGGTGTCTAATCTTATCTTCATTTTATAGGATTAACATTTTACAGTGTATTTCGAGTGTATTAATACTCTTCCTGTATACTGGATATAATCACAATTTTAGGAAGCGGTGTAATTTTCTTTTTCGAGTTGGGATCCCTTGGTGATATGCAAATGCTATGCAGATTGACGACAGTCTGGGATTTGTGGGAAAGGAGGAAATCTCATATCCCGCAGAGGATTAAATTGGTCTTTCCACTCTCTTTTAGCCCCTCATCACCTTGGACAGCAGCATTTCCTTCACATTCCTTGCGGAGGGAACCAATACCATCACGGTTCAGGTGGCCGCTGGGAATGCCCTTATCCAGGACACAAAAGATATTGCAGTTCATGGTAAGCTCTATCTACCTTAGTGACAATTGCTGACTGCTTTGGAAATTCCCCAGGCCATGGGAAAATTATGTAGGTCCACAAGGGGTATCCACACCTTCTTCCTACCTTGTTCCTGAGCAGAGACTGGGCTTATAGGAGAAGCAGGGCACAGGCAGGCATTTGTTGTCTTCTGCGATGTATCTGTATCACAACCTGATGGTCTCATTAGACAGAAACTTATCATTAGTTGAAATGATGCTAAGCTGGAAATCGAAGCATCTAGATCTTATGTCCTGGTGAGGTACCAACAACACACATGCAGCACCTACTCTTTATGAGAATTGGGACCAATGATTTTAAAAGCTGGAGGAGTCACAGTCCCTGCCTTGAAAGAACTCACAGTTCAGGTACTAAGACAAGCCACACATAACCTATGTGTTTTCTTGGTTGGTGGAGCTTCTAACATCATTGGCTGCAAAGGCTGAATGTAAGGTTAAGAATGTAAGGATGGAGCAAGGCAGGAGAGTGGTAAATAGGACCACTATCCTGCTCTCAATCCTGGAGAATCATTCTTAGTTATTAAATTTATTTTAAATGAAATTTGTGCTTTTACCACCATCCGACACAACCTCCCCCAAGCCCCTAGAAATAGCCACTGTACTAGGGGTTTTCTAGAAAGTTGTACTAAGGTCCTCTAACTCAGATCGCATCTCTTCAGCCCTCCTCCTACCCCAGGTGAATGCCTTTGGCTACATCTCTGTCAACTTGATGCTCAGGCTCTCTCATAGAACACCTAAAAGATTTTTTTTAATTAAACATTTTTTATTGAAGTATAAATTTAATACAGAAAAGTACACATCATAAGTGTTTTAGCTTCATGAATTGCCACAAAGTGAACAAAGCTATGTACCCACCAAGCAGGTCTAGAAATTGAACATTACCCGCACCCTAGATACAGACAGTTGCTAGCAGGGCAGATAAAGGAACTGAGGGCGGGACAAAGGCTCCATTCTCATTAAGCCTAACTTATTAGTGCTTTATCACTGGCTCCACATGATACCACCTGCAGTAGCAAACATCTCCTTTTTCTGGAGTTTCATACTTATATTTTATTTTAGGCAATATTCTTTTATAAGAAGAAGGGCTTAAGATCTTAGGCATTAACAAAAATGGTAGGAGCACAAATCTACTTCTGGTCATCAAATCCCACTTTCTTTCAGAAGCCAAGGAACAGGCTGTGAAGAAGGAATTACAGCTGAGGCTACACAAAAGTGTGGATCCTTTCCCTAAAGCGCAGTGGTTGTAGAGTCCCCTTGCCTATCACACCCTCTCTCAGCCTCACTCACCTACTCTCTCCTCCTACAGAATACTTCCAGTCCCAGCTCTTATCGTTCTCCCCTAATCTGGATTACCACAACCCCGACATTCCTGAGTGGAGGCAAGATATTGGCAATGTCATCAAGCGTGCTCTGGTTAAAGTAAGTTGATTTCATCTTTGCTTAAATCTTTATGAATCAAAGGCCAGATGGTGTCCTCCAGATTATATTTTCATGGATTAAAACCATAATTCTACAGTTGGATAAGGATTATTTCTCTGTAAAAAGAGAAGAAAAATGGAAGAAGTGAAGGAAGGATGAGGAGTTGGTGGTGAGGGGGAGGAGGAGGGGGAGAGAGAGAGAGAGAGAGACAAGACAGTGTTAGAGAATGGAGATTGTCCTCATCCTTATCCTAAATTTATCTAAGACAGGAACTTGACCCCTTTAATGAATGATGAGGACCATTCATTGTGCTTATACTAATATTCACTAGCTGGCTGTTTGCCTACCAAAGGGGTTTTCTTAACCAGACACTCAGACTCCAAGACTACCATTGGCCATACATGTCAATCAAGGCTTCTACGGGCCAGGACACAGAGCATGTCAGCAAACTCTATAGTTAAGCCAAGGTCATATTAGCCTTAACGAATATTTAAAATAATTTATTAATCTTTGCTCAGAGAAAGGCACTAGACTATAATGATGAATAAACATTACATTGGTCAATTCTAATAGGTGACTTGTTCTATGATAGAGGCATGGTTAGCATTTCAAAAGAACATGGAGAGAAGTGTGAGTGACTCTGTCCAGGAAAGTGAAAGCTTAGCACATGTATGTGATTCAATAAATACTTGTGAACCATTAGAATGGTCTTCAGAGAAGAAACTTGAACTCTGTTTTAGAGGATAAACAGCGGTTAACAGATGAAGGATCGCGTCTTTCAAGTAGAATGAACAGCATGTGCAAAGCCGCGTACCACTGAAAGAGCACAGCGTATTTGGGAAATGGCAGAGTGTAGCCGATCTTTAGATTTTAAGAGCAAATGTGGCTAATGTTGAGCTAGGGTGGTTAGGTTGTTTGTGAAAGGTCTGAGAAACTAAAAGAGGTTTCCTCTGTTAAGTTGCCTCTTATAGGCACTGGGAAGTGTGAGGTGTGTTTGTTTTTATTTTAGTAAAAAGGCCTGACAATAGCTTTATGTTTCAGATACCCATTCTGGTGGTAATACAGAGTATGGGCTGCTGAGGTGGAAAGTGAATAGGGTGGGGGAGAGATTTCACGAAAAATAACCAGCTAGAACACGACTACAGGTAGCTAGAGATAAAGGATCCTGGAATAGAAACATTCAAAGGCTACTCAGGAAGTTGAAGAATATAAGTGATGACTAATAAAATATAGTGCAGGTGAGAGGGAGGGAGAAGCTTTCTAATTACAAGCGTGGGTAAGAGGCGGATTTGTTATTATCAAGGTGTGGACTATGTAGGAGACACATACCAGGGGGACAATGATGGTTTGATCTTTTATGTGAGTTTGAAGTGTGTGAGAAACAAGTGGGTGAAGATAGCCAGGAGAATTGAAAGTATGGATTTGAAGATTAAGAAAAGGTTCCCACTCAAGGTAGAGATATGGGAACTCAGGCTGTGGAGGTCCTGAGACCCCCCCACACATGCCCTGCGGGGAGAAAGGAGTCAGGACAGACATGAATGTCGATGCTTCCCAAGGCAAAAGAGAAAGAGCCAGGGACAGATATTGAGAGAGAGCTGACAGAAAGAGAGAGAGAGAGAGAGAGAGAGAGAGAGAGAGAGAGAGAGAGAGAAAGAAAGAAAGAAAGAAAGAAAGAAAGAAAGAAAGAAAGAAAGAAAGAAAGAAAGAAAGAAAGAAAGAAAGAAGTAAAAGAGAATGGTATAAGAGCATTTCTGTGGGAAGTTGTCTAAATAAACTTCACCTCAAATCTTTTTACAAACATAGAAAGGGATGAAAATGAAGCTTCTCTTAAAAGCCTTGGACTGTGAAACATCCAAAATTGTATCACATTCTATATGATTGCATTTATTGAAAACATATGGGCTTTTTAATTAATAACTTGGTAATTATAATAATAATCCTAATAAATAATAATAATCAACCATGCCGATTGATGCCTGGGAAATCTTATGAAGACGAATAACTCACATGTCCCTTTGGTAGAGATTTAGTGACTCTAGACACAGGGCTCCAAGGACCCTCCAAGGTCCCTAACTGACAGGTGTTCCTTGGGACAAAGGATTGTACCAGTCACATAAAGTTAGAAATATTTCTTCCTGATATGCCTTTTTCCTATATTTTGGATCATTTCTTTGGGACAAACACTCCAAGTTACAGTTACTGAATGAAGGGTTTGAATATTTTTATGGCCTTAAAGTGAGTCTTTTGAAAAACAAATTGGCAATATGTATCAATTTTTAGTGCTGTCATCAGCAAATGAAGGGACTTCTTAATTGAAGCCTCACCAATATCAGCTATTTTAAGTTAATAAAAAATCCTGCTTTAGTAAGTAAAAACAAGTGCTGCTTTGCTTTCTTTAATTTGCATTTTCTCATGTTTGTTTATAACTCTTCATTCCTCATTTGCAGCCAGTCTGTTCATGTTTTACCCAGAAGCTCTCTCCCTCCAAGTGCAGAAAAATAGAAAATATAGGAGGAGTTTTTGCAAATGTTCCCAGCAAACAATCATTTGAAACTCATTTGTTATAGCATTTTAGTTTCAGTAAAAATGTATATAAAAGCAGAGGACATAGTCAAACTGGTAATTCTTTACCTAGCAGTTCTAAGGGACAGCAGAAAGGAAGCCTGGATATATATTGGAAACTGTGCTTAAAATGCTGCATTTATAAAATGTGTAAAAGCCTTATGCCTGTGGATACTCTGCTCCTCGTTGTTGACTAAGGGAAGCCTGGCTCCCCTAGGACCTCACTCTTCAGTCTAAACATCTTTGCAGGTAACCAGTGTCCCAGAAGACCAGATTCTGGTTGCTGTGTTCCCAGGCCTCCCAACTTCAGCAGAGCTTTTTATCCTCCCCCCGAAGAATTTGACGGAGAGGAGGAAAGGCAATGAAGAGGACCTGGAACAAGTAAGTGAAAGAAAACTTGGCTAGAAAATTTGCCTACCCCTTACATTCTAAGGGGACCTAAAGTTAATTTCAGCCAAAAAGGGAGACATGCTTTCTCCCGTTTGCTCATCATCAGCCTGTCACTATTTGTCTAGCACCCAGGCTTAGAAGAGCAATCAGCTTTACTCAGAATAACACTAATGCACGTAGACTGGAACATGCGGCCACACAGGAAGGAAAAGCGCCCTGGCGTCTTTCATTCCAACTGATGGCGTTCCTGCAACTTGCTCACTTCTTCCACCCATGACTGATCCCCAGGGAGAGAGACAGAGTGCCTCATCCTGCTTTGACTAAGGAAGTAACATTTCCAAATGAGATTGTAATTTACTGTCCTTACCAAATGTTCATGAAGTTCCTGTGATCGATCTGCACAGTATCCAGGAAGTAAAGGAGATGGCCGGTCCCATGGTTCTCCCTCTGTCACTCTCTGCTCCTACTGGGGTCTTAGTGACTGCTCTCTGCTTTCAATCTTCTTTTCCATGATGCTAAGTCAGAAGCAGAAATAAGTGAGAATGAGGCTGCTAAAAATCGACATGAATCAAACACATTTGCTCCCATACGATGTAATCATTATATAGACATCTCCTGTGTCCCTCTACTACTCACCTGGCCATCGCCACATGTCCATGTCCATCCTCAGTCCTCCTCAACAGCATAGGTGTCATCACAGTCAGTTTCTTTGGAAAATGAAGCAGATCCTTGCATTGGAGGATTGCATATTGAAGTTGGCCAGAAATAAATTTAGCTTCCTGATGCATGCATCACTTTTACAAGACCCCTTTATTCTGAAATAGCAAGTGGCATGTGTGAACTATATTTGGAAGCTACAAATATCCATCCATTTAGATAAATAGGTAATTACGGTGATGAATAGCAGCTGTGATATTAAAGCGTGTACAGCGAGATAAGAGTTAGGGACAACAGCCTAAGTCTGCCTCTGCTTTCATGTGGGAATTACGGAGTGATTAAATCGATGTTATGTGTTCTGAGACTTGCTGGGGAAAAGTAAAGAGGCAAAATTATCCCATGAAAAGGAGGTAGCTACTGCTTTGATGTTTGCCTCCCATTGTCTCTAAGAGAGAAAAAAAAAAAAAGCAGAGGAGTGGGCTGGGGTACACGTGTCTGCTTTAATCCTAGCAGGAGCCTCTCTACTCTCTACCCTGTGTATATTACTTGATCAGATTAAAGAACTAATGATGGGTTGACTTTCTTTCATTGGAACCCACAACAAGTTTTTCTATGGTAAGTTAAAAGGTGTGGATGAAAGAGCACCGAACTGGGAGTTGAATGGAACATTGAGGTCTGTTATCAACTCTAATCGATTAGGTGACTTTTAGACACACCTCTTTCTGCCTCACTATCCTCTCTAGTATAAGTGGTTAATACCAACTACTTCCTTTGCTTCACAGGGCTGCAAGAGAACCAGATTGATAAAACCTTCCAATATCCTGTCCTCTGATTGAACTAGGTCATTTTTTTGCTTATTGACCCTGATTTATTACTCCATGAGGGAGCCCTGTCACATATCATGCCTTGTCATGCAGTCTCTCTCTCTTTTTTCTAGATTGTAGAGATGCTGTTTAATGCTCTAAATCAAAACTTGGTCCAGTTTGAACTGAAGCCAGGCGTTCAAATCATTGTGTATGTCACACAGCTGACACTAGGTGAGTGCCTGTTGCGATTCAGGGGAAATGAGTTTGGTGATCTGTTATCCTGGAGAGAAAGGGGAAGAGATAATTACCAAATACTTCTCTATAAATGCCTGAAAACGGCTTTGTGGCAGGATTAAGAAAGATTAATTACATCTTTCTTGAGGCTTCCTGTTGAAGTAGCAAGAAGACTTTGTTAAAAACAGTTTTGCTCTTGAATCTCTGAATGATCTTGGGGAAAACCTACAATTTCTTTGGGCCTTGGCTTTCTTATTTGTTTTCATCTGCAACAGTTGGGATTATATTAGGTAGTCCTCAAGCTCTCTTAATTTCTGTGATTCTCTAATTCTATGAGGCCATTTCGGATAACTTTAAAACTCCCTTCAATTTACAACGTATAAGTCTAAGTTGAAACAGGATCAACTCTAGTCGGTTGATTTGTAAAAGTAATAATAAAAAAAAGACATGTCCTATTGGGCATTCACTACTGGCCCTCTGAGAGAACCTGTGTGCTAAATATTTCTTATTAATATAAAACTAGAGATTCTAAATGTGCTTACCTAGCAGTGTTTTGCCAGAATGGTGTAAAGGAAGAGATGGAAACATTGCACCAGTGTTTAATCCAAAATTCCCAATGGCTACCTATAATCTTGTTGACAGACACTCAGGTTGTCTAAGAGAAAGAGTATGCAAGCCCTCCTTCTACTCCCCTTAGCTGGATACATGTTGCTCAGTTTACACATAGTATAGCAAGTCTCCCCAGGCAGAGTAGAGGAGCCTACTTTTCCTAAGAAGCTGTGATCAGGATACCATTTCATCACTGAAACCAAGGTTTCTGTGCCCAGAGAGCATGCAGGGGAACTGGAGACTGGATATAAATATGGAGACCACCTGGCCACGTTTCTCCAATGGGTACTCCCTCCAGCTAATAGCTTCCAAGTGAGCATGCCTGTTCTTTCCTCCTAGCTCCATTGGTGGACTCCAGTACTGGGCGCAGCAGCTCTGCCATGCTTATGCTTTTGTCAGTGGTGTTTGTTGGCCTGGCTGTGTTTTTGATCTACAAGTTTAAAAGGTATGTGCTACTGTCACTCAATTTTGATCTTGGGGCTAGATTCATGGGAGCTGATTCTTCCTATAACCAACATTCCTAATCTCAATCCAAATATGTGATATTAGTTCTCCTTGAAGCTCTGTTTGGCATTGGGGAAAAGCAGGAATGGTTGAGGGTCAGGGAATAAATAGGTTTAAAAATCTGAACTCTATCCAATTTATAAGTATATTGAATTAGGGAAAAGAGGGCTGGTGTATAAAATCAATTTATTCTCTTCAAGAGAAGTGTAAGGGGTTTTTGAACCTCATTGAAATTTCTAAAGTCTGGTCTCACATACCTTTTTCTTCAGGATACCTTTCTTTTCTGCAGCTTAACAAACATTCAGGGTGATTAAGTAGAGAAAATATAGCTGAAGTCTGGTATGCACTTGCAGAAAAACACACACACAGATACACAAACATACATTTTCTTGTGTTACAGTAATGTGGTATCTCTGTTTAAGTTTTCATGTGAAAAAAATTCAACCTTTATCCCCCCACTACTCTTTTTTCTGTTTCTAAAGGGAAATTGATCAGGAAAACCAAACTCTACATGTATTCAGCAATTATTTTTTAAGGACGTAGGAGTGGTGATATAACAGAATACTTAATAAAAACATAAAATTGAAATAAATAATTCTGTACTATTATTTGAATAATCTGTAATATTCTATCATGAGTTGTACCAGTTAAGAGTATAAACTCTGAAATCAGATCTGATTTTAACTTTTGGCATTTGTAACCTTGGGCAATGAAATTTACTTCTCTAAGCCTTAGTTCCCTCATCTGCAAAATGGGGAAAACAATAGCACTTTATAGCCTTCCTATATGGTTTTAATGTAATAATATCTATACCTGGTACATACTAACTAATTAACAAATCTAAGCTATTATTAACAAAGAACATGCCTTCCAAAGGTGCCTTCTGGGACACAAACTGGCACATGATAGGCTCACAAAAATCATATCAATGGCATAGAAATGTACTTTATAGTGAGCCTTGGTAAAGTGGAAATATTATTAATTATTGTCAGATGAGTTTTGAAAGTGTAACTTGGTCCTGGAAGTGTTTCTAGGTACTAAAAGTAATGCTTTAGATTTGGGGAGAGATCAGTGGTAAAGGTGCTTCATTCTATGCCTTCTTCGGCCCCCACTAGCTCTCCTCTGGTGGATATCTCAGGCTTAAAAAGGCCAGTTTTACTCAGTATCCATCTCAGCATTGGCCAAAACAACAGGGATCCTCTGATGGAAGGACAGGATGAGGTTTACCTTTCTACTTAATTTATAAACTAGCATGCGGGTTCATGTCCTCTTGGATCAAGACATGTCGGCCCACCTGTCCATGTTCCATTTGATAAGAAAAAAAATCCTTCATATCTCAATTAGCAAAGATTCAATGCGGAAACAGTCTGATTAAGGCAGCACGTATTTATGGATGTACTTCAGTTACATGCCAAGCACACTTTCATTCATCCAAGGATTTGATTGTGGGGAAGCCTGGTGGTTACTGGGGCTGGAAGATCAACTAAACCACATTTATTCTTCTGGCACCTAGAACTCCACGGTTGCGGAGGACAGGGCCAATAGAAGCCCTGAAAAAAAATATATATTTGTGTCAGGCATCTCCAGATTAAGGCAAGACTTATCCTGTGACTTAGCAAAGTTTTCTGTTCTCTTATAAATGCTGCTAAACTCCCTAGACAGTCAACTTATTAATGTAGGCATCTCTAAATGTGTACACTTCGATACTTGAATCTGTGCCAGCACTGCCATCTCTGAATTATTCTACCTCTGTAGTCCTCAAACAGCAGCCAGCCCTTTCCACGTCCCTGACAGTGAATCATGGAGCTAAGACTACAGGACACTAATACCATTCAAACTGGATAAACGGCAAAGTCAGCGAAGAGTTACCAGTCAGCATTACCTTTCCTTTCCTTAGCCACATTTCTAAAAATTTTCCTCCCAATGCCCAAGACCTTTGATGGAGGTCCTGTTGGATCTTCTTTAATTCGTTGGTCTTCTTTCCTCCTCATCACCTGGAACTCCAGGGGTGGCTGCATGGAAGGTGTCTGGCTTGCTGAAAAGTAAAAGTCAGGTTCTTACACCTGTTCCAAGTCTCCTTTGCCTCTTTCATTACTGTGCAATGGAACTTTCTGCAGTGATGAAGATGTTCCATAATCTGTACTGTCTGACATAGTAGTTAGTAGTAGTATTGAGGAACTGAATTATTCATTATATTTAATTTTAGTTAATTTAAATTTAAATAACTAAATAGTTCACCTGGCTGGTGAACTTAAATAGCACAATCTAGAGAAAGGGCAGTTCTGTGTCTTTTTCTATGTCATTGGCCATGCTGAGTTTTCATACCCAAACTTTCTGTAATCACCAGCATTAACTCATTATACCCTTTATTCATTTAACAAACATTTATTGTGTACCTACTCTGTGCCAGGCACTGAACCCAATCTCAATGTTCCAAGTTATCACTTAACAAGGAAAGGACGATAGAGTTACCATGAACCCCTAGCTTTCTTTAAGTAAATATCACCTTGTCTCTCACACTTGATTTTGTTCTTGGATAGTGATTGTCATTATCTGATGTTTTAAGCAATATAATTAAAAATTCTTAAGAATGGCTTTTATTTTCTGAAAACTTTGTCCAAGAACACCTTCTTTCTCTACTGTAAATATGTTTTTTCTGGTTATCCAAGAAAACTTTTGAGCTTTTATATTTCTTTCAGGCTGTTTTTCAGTAAGTCTTTCATCATAGTCTGAAGCCTACTTTGCTATCTCTAAATTTCCTCCCATGGGCTTCTAACACTTATCATAGTTGGAACAAACAAATAAAAACTGAAGTTTTTATAGGTGACTTGGGTTGATCCATCTTTCTCCTCTTATTAAAACCTATGTGAATGTATAGCCCAAGACATGCCTCTAAATCTATTTCCCACCTTTCTTAACTGCAAACTTTCAGTATAGTCTTGACTTAGATTCTTAACAGTCCTACGCATGGATGTGTTAAGAAATGAAAAGCAATTTGGAAAAATTTTTTTGAAATGCTGAAAATTTTGACATATAAAATTCATTATCTTCCAACCATCTATTAAAATTTCTGAGATAAAATCTGCTTGTTTTTAGAGACTGAAATAAAATGAACATGCTTTATAAAGGCAAATTTATCCCAATCCTCATAGGTATCATTAGGAAAGCAGGAAGGGGTGGAGGCGAGACAGTGAACTCTGACTATAGCTCTGAGGTATATAAGCTTGTGTGATCAGGAATCATTTGACTACCCCTAGGCCCTAATAAATATTATAGTTGATTCAAATGTTCATGAGTAACATGTACTTTTATGATGAGAAGAAATCTAAGTGATTAAGCTGCATTTCTATTTAGATAAAGAAGAAAGCAAGGGCCATCATGAATTTTTAATTAGACACATTTAGAGAGCCTGCAGTTTGCTGCTTCACACATAGTCTATTCATTCAAGGTTCTTGTAAATTATATTAAGCTGGTTCAGACCAGTAGAAGTCACAAGGACAGGTCCTTTAATATATGAAAAGCAATCATTAAAGACATGAAAACTGAATGTAAAGGACAGGTAGAAACTGTCTTTTAGACCTTTTCTTCTGAATAGCTATAGAAAAAACTTATTAAATGCCCCCACAGTCGACCTCATTGGGGATCGAAATGGAGTGGAGAGGGGAATGTAAAAGCTTTAAAATACCAGCCATTGGTGCTAGGACAACCGAGTGATTCTCCTTTAGAAATACACAGGACTTTCTGGATTCTGGCTGAGTGTCAGATTTGTCTGGACTTCAATCCAATTTCCCCATCATTGTAAGAGCCAGAGAGATCTCTTTTAGATATAATATTCCAAGATAAAAGTGTGTTATCTTTGTTTGAGAACATAATATATGAAAGTAGAAAGAGCACAGGATTTGAGATCACTTATTCATTCCTTCAGTAAATTCTTGCTGATTGTAGACTATGTGCCAAGAACTGTGCTGAATTAAGTTTATAGCAGTAAAGATGAAAACCTAGACCTTGCATACATGGGACTCTTAGTCGAGTGAGAGAGAAAGACAGAAAACAAGTCAATCAACATTGCTTATTACATCACCCTGAACTGATACCGTATTCATGTCTTTCATAGACAATGTTCCATTACATATTTATAACAGGGGAGGTTGGGTGGTCAGGACAGACCTCCTGGAAATGATGTGTAAGACAAGAGGACACAATCATGAGAAGAGTAGAAGGGGATGTGTTATAGATGGAGGGAACAATTGGTTCAAAGTCCCCAAGGTGGTGACAAGTTTGATGTATTAATCTTGCAACTCAAAGTCTGGTTCTCAGACCAGTAGCATCAGCATCACCAGGAGCTTGGCAGAAATGCAGAATTTCCACCTATCTCGTCCAGTCCTATAGAGTCACACATGTATTTGAACAAGCATCTGGTTGATGTATAATCACACTATAGTTTGAGAAGCACTCGATTAGAGAAATTCAAGGGAGGCTACAGAAGCTGGAGCACAGTGGGTCAGGAGATAATAGAGATGAGTCAGGAGATTAATCTTTGCAAAGATTTTAATCTTTGCCTGCTCATCCAACCTCATCTGTCTACCATTTTTCCAAACCCACTTTGTGTCTTCAAAGGAAGTTATTTAGCTTCTCTTAGTCTTTGCCTAATCCTCGTGCAATCCTCAGAGGAAACTGTTGTGATTCCTATTGAACAGATGAAGAAACTGACTGTTAAAATATTTAAGATTCTTGGCCCATGGATGGTGTTCTGAAAATAGTAGCAATTGCTATAAATCTTTTATTTCTTGGCTATTCATAAAGGAAATCAATATGAATTGATTAACTTGACACAAACTTTTTCACTATAATGCAACCTTATGAGTCTCAAAGTCCAGCCCCTTTAAAAAGTTAATAATGGGTAAATGTTTTAAGGTTTTAGTGCATACCTGAATGGTAGCACTGCTTTTCTGTTTACACCTGCTTGTTGTTTGTTTGTTTGTTTGTTTGTTTACCTCAGGAGAGAGTACTTTCCTCAGGGAGCTCTGTGGTTTGCATTTCCCCAGGGCATTTGGATCTCTGGCCTTATGTTAGTTTATTAGCCTCATGGCCACAGTATGTGGATGACCACCCCCTTTCCCTGACATTGGTTTGTCCTGTAAATAGCTTCTCCCTCTCCTCTCTTATCACAAAGGATTTCCAAGTTTGACATGCTCTGTGGTCATTCTGATTTTACTCCTGCCCCATGTAGGAAAATCCCCTGGATTAACATCTATGCTCAAGTCCAACATGACAAGGAGCAGGAGATGATTGGGTCAGTGAGCCAAAGTGAAAACACCCCTAAAATCACACTCAGTGAATTCACCGAACCCGAGGAACTGCTGGACAAAGAGCTGGACACCCGGGTCATAGGTATGTGTGCTGGTACCACCGAGCTCCTGTGTCCTCTGTCCTCTAAACACTAGATCAGTCAACCCCCTCGGCCTGTTCTCCAGATAGTACTAGACTGGAGGGTAGGGAAAAACATAAAGTAACATAATCAATCATATTTGAAAATCTGCCTGCCACCTTTGTCCACATGAAATTGGCAGGATTTTTTTCACCTTAAGAGTAGATCAAGTGTGAAAGTGCAGGAAATCAGAGTCGGGAGGGATGAGGCCAACTCTCCATCACTATTGGATTTTTTTTTTCTTCTGTAAAGCAAAAGCATCATATGCCCTAATAAATAATCACATGAATGTGAGCTCTGGCATCGAATAGCCCGGTTCCATTTTCTTGCTCAGCCAATCTATTTGCTCTTCCAATATACTAGCTCTACGACCTCCCTGTGTCTCATATTCCTCATCTGTGACACGGGAATAATAGTGCCTACCTTCTGAGATTGTTGTGATAATGAAATGATACTATGTCATCAGCACAGTGCCTGTGTATGTATTGGCTTCACTGTAGTCATTAGCAGGGCACAAGATGGCAAGGTATTGCTACTACCTTGTGTGCCAGTGTGGGTGATGGCAAATGTTAAGTGTAGAGGAAATATGCCAGTGAGCGAATAGGACAGAATATCCAGATGCCTTATTAAATAAATACATATTAAGTTCAAGATAGCTGGGTACTTAGCAGCAAATAAAACAAAGACCGTTGCCCTTGTGAAATTTACAGCCTTCTCTCCCTCTGTCTTCTCTCCCCTGCAGGAGGCATTGCCACCATCGCAAACAGCGAAAGCACAAAGGAGATCCCCAATTGCACTAGTGTTTAATACCGACAAGCCACGCGGTCAACCATCTTTCTGACTTTTTATTTTTGATGATTACTATTACTATTGTTATGGGAAAAATGAAAATGTCTTTTTTAATCTTTGTTTACCAAGGGCCCCTTCATAAATAGCCGGCAGATGCTAAGCTTTGGGAGACAAAGGCATTCTTAGCTAATTAAAATGAGACAAAAAGGATAAGTGGCTTGTCTTCGTGCTGTGGGCAAAGTATGTATCTTCCCATGGCCTTCTTGCTTTATTCTGCCATTAATAGAGCAAGAACTCTGTTTTTTCTTGTAGTCTGTCTTTCTTTTTATTTTTAAATTTGGGTTGGCTTTTCATTAACCTCCCACCTCCCCACTCCCTGACCCCTGCCAAATCATGGACACCCCTCACCCCAGCACACACACGTAAAACATAAACCATTTCCTAGTTAGATCTGCAGGCAGTAGGTGGGTGGGGAGTGAACGTAGCTGCAGAAAGTGTGCACACCTTTATGAAAGAGGTCCTGCCTCGTGCATGTCAATAGCGAGGCTACTACTGATGGCTTACTGTATATAATTACAATGTAAATAGCTTTCTATTTCCTAAGAAATAATTTAATGTTTAGTAAAAAAGAAAACAGAAAAAAAGAATGATGTGTGTGTTGGCTTATGCACTCACCGTCAGAGCTGACCAACCCCCAGGCTTGATGTGTTGGGTTCTGAATGCTCTCCAGTTGTCTGTCACAATTAACTCTTGCATCTCTGTGTCCATGCCATAGCTGGTTTCTACTTATGTATATAAAGGGTGGGGTGGGGGGAAGGGCTTCTTTTTGACAATTGGTAAAGGAAGGACTATGGTGACATCGTAGACCATGGGGCTCTTTTTGTTCCATCAGTGACATGGACAAGTTGCAAGATGGAGCCCACTAGAGACTTCAAATGGGGGTACAGATGAGATCTAGATGGGAGTACAAGGCTTCTCCTCCAACAAGAAAAAGTTGAGGATATTATCAGTCTGAGAAAATGGTTTCTGTAATGAGGCCAGGCGATGGGTCTAAAAATGACAATGATTTTGCTTTCTGGTTGGATTCCAGGGAAATGTATAACGTTTATGGGGAATTCTTGGGCTATTCATAGCTCAGAAAAGTCCCCTGGGCACTAAGTTAAGCCCGATGGGTGCCTCTTGGCATGAAAGAAGTTAGATTGGGAGGGATGTGGCATTTGTGGAATCATGAGCCCCATGCAAACCCTGCAGGCCAAACAGGGGTCTAATCTTTAATGATATTAGTCAAAGATGATTTTAGCAAAGCTGTGCTATTTTCTTGTCAGATGTACACAACTTCCTTAAAGTCAAATGTCTGCCTTCAGTTGCCCTCAGATAGTCCTTGCCTCTGGGGTGAGTAGCTTTCAAAGCCAGCATTCTCTTTTCCGGCATCCCAGCTCCTTCACCCTTACACACATCAGTTGTTTTCAGTAAGGTCACTTTAAGCCATGCTGTAAGCATTTTTTTTTTTTTCAGCCTCAGCCTGTACACACTGTTTTAGAAAATGATATACTGTATATATGGGAGGAAAGGCTGAGTTTTGTACCTGTTAATATTTGTGGGATGTTGTTCACTTTTTTCTCTGTGAGACACTGAGAGGATGTGACCTATAGAAATCTGATTGGCTACAACATAGATCAGGATTAGGAGTATTTCTAAAGATCCTGCTTTTTTTGTTTCAATGGTTAAATGGGGCAGACAATTGCAATACTTGTACTAAACATTGGAATACAAATGCATGAGTCATATCTATATATACAGTATATGTACATATACTGTTCTTGGTTTTATTGTTCCATTTGAATATTTCTACTGTAAAAAAAAAAGACAGTGGTTTTGAAATTGTTGAAAATAAATGTATTTTTGTACATCAAAGCTATATAACTGTCTGAGGTTTTTCTCTTTGAGCAATTTTCTTTATTTATCGTATTAATCAACTATTGCTGCCATAATGCTACATGGCAAAAAAAAAAAAAAAAAATCCAAGTAGCTTATAACAATAGATAATTATATTTTGCTTTTAAGTCTTCAGATTACCTGTGGTTTGGCTGAGCTCATCTGGGATTGACCATGCTCCCCTGGGCTAGTTTGGATGCAGGTTTCAATTGCCCCAGGTCTGTTCCTTGAGTTGTCATCATTATGAGACCAGCAGCTACTGAGGGTATGTTTTTTTTTCATGGTGGGTTACAGAATTTCAAGTCATGTTGGCAGAATACCCTATGCCTCTGAAGCCTTGGCTCAAAATGGTTATTCTATTTACCTGCTACCTACATTGAGTAAAGAAAACCACATAGCCATGTCCAATATCAATGGACTAGGGAAATATATTCTGCCTATGTTGGTGCAAGACACTAATACGTTACATGATAAAAGGTATGAACATATAATTCCAATCTAGGAAGGGCATGAAGAATAGAGAACAATAGTTGAATCTCATATACCTGTTCATTTTCTATGACCCCCTTCACTAGATATTTGTGGCCAGGACTTCTGAGCAGATGTCTTAGTAACTTTGGTAACCGCATGGACCTCAGCTTCCAGTGAGTGGTAGAGGTGGAACTCCAACTCAGGTCTTGAAGATTTCAGCAGGATAAATCAACAACAACAATAACAACAACAACAACAACAACAAAACAGGAAAGGAAATCCACAGGACCTTTCTTTCTTTTTCTTTCTTTCTTTCTTTCTTTCTTTCTTTCTTTCTTTCTTTCTTTCTTTCCCTTCTTCTTCTTCTTCTTCTTCTTCTTCTTCTTCTTCTTCTTCTTCTTCTTCTTCTTCTTCTTCTTCTCCTCCTCCTCCTCCTCCTCCTCCTCCTCCTCCTCCTCCTTTTCCTCTTCCTCCTCCTCCTCCTCCTCCTCCTTCTCCTCCTCCTCCTCCTCCTCTGCCTCCTCCTCCTCCTCCTCCTCCTTCTTCTTCTTCTTCTCCTTCATCTTCATCTTTTTCATATTGTTTGAAGAATTATACTAGTAACATCTACTTCTCTTGCCCAGTGCTGAGTAAGCAATTTGAAGGATGAGTGGATGGTTGTTCTCCATATTAGGTAATAAGGGAATGTGAACTAAGTACCTAGACAAGGGCCGTAAGTCAAACGTTTTCATTTTTTTAAGTGTTCAAAATATGTGTTAAATTTTCGCATATCCTAGAAACACAAGAAACCAAAAAGCTTTGGTCAATAATATTTTGGATACTAACTGGCTATTCTGGAATCACATATTCTGAACTCAATTTGAACAAAAGTGGGCTTTTTTTTTTTTTGGATTTGTGAACATATTTAAAAATTACATATTATTGTTGTAACTTTTCTTGAGTTATACTCACCTTTTAAACAAATTTATATTATATAAGTAACTTCCTCAAATATTAGGAGTCACTTATGGCACCTCTGAAAAAAAATAGTTATTTTTTTCAGTCTAATTAATTGTTCATAACATAAAGTACCTGTACATCTTTACGAGAATTTTAATGGCTTTGAGCTTCCCAAATAATGTAAAGTGTCTAATATTCTTATCCCAAGTCAAAGGTGAATTTTGTAAATGCATTAGTTTTTGCTTTCCAAAGGTATCTAGGTTTTTCCCATGTTAATTTTGTGTCAGGTTGATAAAACTGATCCACAAGATTAAAAAGGACAGAGTAAAACAATATGAATTAGTTGGTTCATTTGGGCTAAGCCATACTAAAAATATAGCTTCTGTATCCACCATCAGCATAGGTCTGTTAGATTTCTCAGCAGTAGACAGGCAAAGGCAGGTGGCAGAGAGTGTATTCGCTTTGTAGCTGCTTCTGTGCTGGGTTTATCTTCAGTGAGGAAAACACTCTTTGCATCAGAATTGTCTTCGCTAAGGCAATTCTAGTCCTGATAAGTAAGCCTGCAGATAACGCTGGAGCTGAAGCCCAGCTCTCAGCACCATAGGCAGATTCTCTGAGGATTCTCATGTGCACTGATGTTTGAGAACAACTGCTCTATTTGCCACTAAAGTGGTTTAGGGAGAGTTACTGGGTAAAAGTCACCTGCCCTGGCTCCTGTTACCATGATACAAGGCATCTTAATCTGCAGAAGTGAGAACAGCTTCCAAATTTGCTCATTTCCTTCTGGGCAACAGCTGCTACTCTGAGGGAGTCACCTAATTGAGTTATCTGGAACAAAAACACTGTGAATCAAGGTGGTGATGGATTGTGCCTTGGAAAGAATATTAAGCTAAGAGATCTCTGACTTTTAGCAAGTCATTCTGGACCATGATTATCTTATTTGGAAACAAAAAGTACTTTATGGTCTGCCTCACTGGCTAGTCTTGTTTTCCAGGGGTGTGAAAAGCACATGGCCACTTCCAAAATTATTGAAAGATGACAAGTACAGGCAGTACTTAGGAGAATTCTCTTCTTCTGTAGAGGCATATGCTGAGACTCAGAGAGGAAAGTGACTTATCTAAGGTTGCACAGTAAATCAGTGCAGAGGCGAAGTTGGATTCCATGTCTTCTTTCCACCACACAACTGCCCAACAAATGCAAAGCTGATTGAACTGGACAGCATTGAGAGTCAGTAGGGAGCCTGGTGGTTATACCAGTGTAGCTCCTGTGTTTATAATGTCCCAAGAGTCTTCATTGTTCAGCAGCCCACAATCCTCCACATCCTGTTGCCCTGCTGACCAATTTGGTGAGCAGCCTGTGGCCCAATGCCCTTGCTTCCCTCACTGGGCTGAAGTAAGGCTGCTCAGTAGACAGCTGCCAGGCCCCAGCTTTGCATGCTGTGCTGCTCGCTTTTTAAAGTGTTTGGCCTTGTTCAGAGGGAAGAAAGCCAGAGAGCAAACATAAGCAATGGGGATGCCTCATCCAGACACACACACCACATCCTACCAAATTCTCTTGTCTGCTCCAATGGTATGGACAAAGGAGACCAGATGTAGCCCAACAATTTCCTCTCAAAATACTATGGCATTGTGATGTTCCTTAAACTTATTTTAGTTAGCATTAACTTTACAAAAATGGAGTGCCCTTTAAAATGCTCTTTGTCTCTGTTTTCAGACTACAGATAATGATGAGATATAGGGTCATTCAGAGAGGAATCAATGGGATGTGGTATACAAAGAAAGGGAGGACAGTCTGGCTGGAGCTCAATTTATTCAGAGACTAAAAATCTCAGTAAAACTCAGGTCCATTACTTTGTAATAATCTGAGGGCCAGATGGGTAAAGTGACGTAATCAAGGTCCAACTTCTCTATCTATAAATTGGCGATAGTGGCATCTGTCTCATGGGTTTGGAACGTAGATCAAATGAGATAATTTGGGTGAACACACACAGAATGACTAGGGCTTGACAAATAATGATTTGAATCTGAGAAGCTCTAGTTCTATTGTCTGTCTGATCCTTTCCCTGTGTCTTCCCTGGCCTCAAGTTATAAAAAGAATCTGACAGTCTCTCAACTAAGGGTGTTCTCCCAGGGACAGAATTCAGAATGACCTAGGGAGATGTACTATCTCCCTCAGGTCCCTCTCAGAAGGAAGAGCATTTGGGTTAAAATTCATTGTGAACATTGTGATTCCAAAAGTCACTGCTCCTTTTATTACATTTTTTTCAATATAATGGATTTAATTTTCCTTGGACCATATGGAAGGGATAAGAAATGGTCGCTTCTAATCAGGGCTGCCAGAAATACCTCGCAAAATTAGAGTGAAGGCTCTCAGGTTCTGAAACATGCTCGCTCTTGCCAAATGTCATGATGCCCTGAGGTAGCCATGCTTCTGGCACAAAAACAGTTTGGCCTGGCTTGTTTACAATTTTTGGCTCCGGTATTTATAACTTGCTTCCTGTTTCCTCTCCCTTCTTCTACAAAGCTTTTATGATGATGTGTGTAGTTCCAGCTCCTCAGGTCCCTCAAAGCTTCTCTGAAGGTCACCAATTTGAGTTTCTTCACCTTCACCTATTGAAAAATAATAAGGTAAAACAATTATCTGTAAAAATGTACCTTTTATATAACTATAAGTACCAAGAACATGGTTTTTGAACTTCATTCTGGTCACAGCTCAAGGAGGGCTCTTTGAGGGAGTGAGCACAAGATGCAGTTTCTTTTCAAAATGTCAGGAAAGACAGAGGAAAATAGATCATGACAAGCACACATGCCATCTGTCATTATAGCTTAGTCTCTGGGGGATGGTGTGTTTTCAGCTATTAGAAATGAACCAGATAAAGTGAAGCCTTCAGTAATTTGCTCTTGAGAAAGTACACGGTCTGGTCCCTGAAGAACAGTGACTTCCTCAGCTGAAATGTCTGTGCTCAAAGTGTCCCCTGTGCTGAAGGCTGCTCGGCTCCAGGGATTTCTTGCCACCAAAGAAGATCCCACTTCTCCCTGGAGCCTCTCCCAGAAGCCTCTTCCTTTGATGTAGGATCTTTGTTGCTTATGCTCCCTTGCAAAGGGTTATTGCTGTCCAGTCTTCCAAGAATTGGCTGCAATTAACATTGTGTCTAAGCGTGGTAGATGTGAAGAGAAAGGAGGCTGTGCAGAAGTGACGAAGACAGAACGGAATTGTTTTTCCTGTCACTAGTCTGTCTTTCTTGGTTTCTAGATAGAATCACTTGGGAAGCATATAATTGTCTCCATGAACAATATACCTTATCTTCGGAGCACCAGGATGGTTTTCTTGCACTGACCTTCCAAACTCTATGGTTTGATTAGAGGATGGCTGAGCTTTCTCCATTGGCAGTGGGGCCATTTTGAGGGAGGGGAGCCAAGGAAAGAAGAGAGATGAGTCTGGAGTGATAGAGTTAATCTTTGTCAATTACTTGACACATTCTCATTTCAACCTGTCAATTTCAGATTCTCCTCTATGGGGGTAAAATGCATATGCTCCCCAGATTTCTAATCTATTTATAATGATAACAAGACAACTCTAGGCAGCATGTGCTCATCATGAGCTAATCATCCTATGCTATGCCTTGTGCCTCCTAATTAATGACACGTTGGTTGCCTACTGATCAAGTTGGAGCCTCAACCAGGCAATGGAGGCAGGGCAAGTAGGGGGAGAAAAAGCTCTGAGCCCAGTGGAGCTCAGATCTTGGCAGACTCTCCAACACTAGGGGGACTTCACACCTTGCCTTGAAATGCATCCCTTTTAAAGAGGCAGCCACCATTTCTGTGGGTGCTAACAGGAACATGGCAGGGCTCCAAACACATGTCTCCTTTTTGTCTAGGAGCTCTCCATAGCAAGATGCTGTCCTTCCAAAACCTCTGGGCTTCATGATTTAGACCCAGCAAGTGATATCAAGTAGAATAAACATAAATATTTAAATGTGCACCTGTAGCTGATGATGGGAAAAGAACCTTTTCATTTATTTATTAAAAGTATTTATTGAAAACCTGCTCTCTGCCAGGCTCTGTTCTAGGTACTGGAAATATATCAATGATCAAAACATACTTAATATATGGTGACCACATCATGTTTATCCAAACTGGGACATAGAATAGAGAGCACTATTAATAACTACTTTGAGGAGACAAGCATGCCACAGGACTGTCTCAAGCACACCAGGATGTATGGTCATCCTAACTTAAAATTTAGAGGGAGTATAAACTCAGAGATGTTTCCGTGTTATATTTACCCTTGCATTGTTTTTTTTCCCTTTTAGACCTTGACCTTTGGATGGAAATCTAGTTCTCTGAGCCCAAAAGCTGTTTATAGAGATTCCCCAATCAGCCTTGCAAGTCTTCTAAGGGCCTCTCGTTGGAGTGGTGAGCTCCTATATAGCCAAGGTCAGTGAGCATAGATTTAGATGGTTTTTAAAAAGATATTTAATATTATCAGTTAATAAGAAAATTGATGCTAAGCCAAGCAAATAGGAATGTATGGGAAGGCTATTGAGAGCCCATGGACTCAACTCAAGTTTGGAAAACACAGCTTAGAAAAGGGGCAAGAGGTAAGATAGCTCTGGAGGAAAGAAAATCAGGAAATACAGAAATGTTTTCCCAGTGAATAGCATCTTACCCAGGGTCTCTTGTGGAATGAATGACCTCTCATCATCTCTTCTATCCCCATATTACCTGGAATTTAAAATTCCAGATAAATTTTCCAACTGGGAAAGTTTAGGTCACATGTTCATTGCATGATACAATAAGTGTTATGGGCTAAATTATGTCCCCTCAAAATTAATACATTGAAGCCTTAACTCTTAGTACCTTAGAATATAACTGTATTCAGAAATAAGGCATTTAAAAAGGTGATTAAGTTAAAAATGAGGCTATTAGGGTGGGTACTAATCCAATCTGATACCCTTATAAGAAGAAGAAATTAGGACATAGAGGAGTGCAGAGGGAAGGCCATGTGAAGGCACAGGGTGAAGATGGTCATCTGTAAGTCAAGGAGAGAAACCTCAGAAGCAATCAACCCTGCCAACACCTTGATCTCTGTCTTCTAATCTGCATGATTATGACAAAATTCATTTCTGTTGTTTAAGCCACCCATTCTGTGGTGCTTGCTAAAACAGCCTTAGAAAAACAAACAGTGAGGAAAACTGTGGGGAAGAAACCTAGAAACGTGGCTCTGGCTTTTGAAATGAGAGTGGATGCATTTGAATTTACTATTTCACTCAGACTAAATACAGTTGGAGAAAAGTTATCCCTTCACCACCACCAAAGGCAATGCGTTAGTACGTATGAAGGTACGATGGATGCTGGAACACAGAATAAATGTCTATTGCAATAATGTTTCAAGTAATTTGTCAAACCACTATTCCTTCAATATTTATTGAGCATCAACTAAGAAACTAAATGCCTAGTACTGTGTTAAGTGTTAGAATTCTAGATATGAATATGTGACCCCTTTCCTGGCCTGGTGGAACTTGTAATTTAAGGCACATTCATGTAAGTATTCAATTTTTTACCATAATTTTTTGGGGAAACAAAGTGCTTCGATAATTTAGAAAGAGGAGTAATTCCCCACCCCTCCCCCAGACCACCCTTCCACCCTCCATCCCCCACCCCTCACCCTTTTCACTGGTACTAGAAGAAGGCTGGCTTTGAAAGTTAAGGAAGAATGATCTAAGAAAATTACATTTACAGTAGGTGTTTAAAAAGTTGGAATTTACTCACACATTTTTTTTTCCACCTATAATCTTTCCCTTCTCTCTCTGGCAAAATGATAAGAGCTTTGAGAAAGTGGCAGAACTGGAGGATAAGTGGGGCTGGGGGAATGATGGAAAATGGGCTGGAAAAACTAACAAAAAATTAAGCATTTGGATTTAGAAAAATGTTGACCTTCTAATCTGTAAATGGCAAAGTTTATATTTTCTATATTATTTCATGTTTTTATAATGAGTATATATTCATTTCATAGTTTAAAACAATAAAGAAGAAAGTAAAAGTCACATCAAATGTTCATAATGGTGTTCTAGATCTAACAGATTTCTAGGTATTTCATTAGAGTTCTTTTTAATAAACTTTTAAAAAGCATAAGGAGATTGTTCCGCAGTACTGAATATTAAGCATAGTTAAAACAGGAATATTCATAGGTCAAAGATGGACAATAATTTCAAAAGAGACTTGTAGCATAATATCTGCTAGAGAATAGTTTATTGGTCTTTATAAATGGAAAAAGAAACTATAATTACTTAGTTCCTTCACAATGAGCATTAAAGATACAGGAAATCATTACTCAAGATTCTTGGCAAAGGAAATGGCTTTAATGTTGCTCTCTGCTACTCTTTTGTCTTATTCCTTTCATAAAAGTAGAGAAACTTTTTTGTTTAGCAATTTTGTTGGCAGTGTCCCATCATAAGTAATTTGCTGTTGTTAACAAATGTTGGAACAGACCGACACCAATTAAGGTTTTAAGTGGTTATCAAACGTGGCAGGCGATTCTGTATGGACCGTGAGGTAAGGATCTTAGCTTGAAAAAAGCATTGCCTGGCGTTGGAAGATATTTTTAGCAGAAAGGAAATTTGGAGCAGATTTTTTTCCCTGAGCTTTATAGCACCTACCTGACACTCTGAAACAGAGTGACAGCTAAGGGCTCAGAATTGGAACTCTGGAAGCTACAAGCCAGAATGAGATCAGTCAGCGGACTTCATGTGGTGGGGCTCAGACTAGCCTCACCAGCTTTGAAGAATAGTCTGCTCTCTAAACAATTTTCCATTTACAGTATATGCTTTTTATGAGTGTTTTTCTTTGTATTATGCAAACTTCCTTCATGAAGTCTGTCACTCTGAGCACTCAGGATTAAGGGACCACTTCCCAGTCCAGATTCGTCTAGGGCATCACCTTCACCTTTGGGGGCAGAAGCATCATTCTGCTCTGAGGATTTAGTTTTTGAAGAGCTATTGATCTGGGTTCAAAGCCAGCTTCTGCTGTTATTAGTGTGTGGTCTTGGGTAAGTCTCTAACCTCCCCAAGACTCAGTTTTCTCTCTTGTTCTTATGAAGAAAATAATAATAGAACACATAACAGGTTTGGCATCATTGAGCAGTCTCTTTGCTCCCACTCTTCCTCTGCATTTTCTGAGGACATCTGTGTGGCAGAACCCAAGAGGCATAGGGAGGCTCAGACCCCCAAGGATGCTCCCTGTGCCCCTCGGCCACATGGACCCTACTCCAACTAATCCAACATCCCAGTGCTACCTTCGCTCCCTTGTGCAGAAAACAATGAAACAGATTTAGAAAAGAGAGCCCCTATACCAACCCCACCACCCCATGGATGTTTACACCCGTTCTTTTGTCAAGTTTCAGAGAAGAACCAAGATACCAATAATTTTGTAGAGGCAAAATGAGGGCTGAGACAGTGAGGGAGACAAGTGGCCAGGCCTATGACGTGACTGGTGGGCTGTGGCAGGATAAATGCCACATTGCTAAACGCAGCCATGCCCGCCAGCCAAGCATCTCCTTTTCATTACAACAAATCGGAGACCAAGCAAGGTCCTTCCCAGAGCCTATCATTAACTTTGCTATTATGGTTATTATCAACAATGTGCCAATTTCCCTGAATCTTTTAGGAACTTTGAGTGATTACATGCTGAGTATTTTTTCCTCCCCTTCTTTCTCCTGGCCTCTCCCCTTTCCTTTTCTCCTCCCAAATTGTTTTCCTTATAGAAGAACAGCAGTGACAGGGATGGAAATGCAGCAGGATTTGGAATGTCTCTGTCTGAGGAGAAAGCAATATTTCTATATTATTCAGCATCCTCTGAGTTATTCATCAGAAGTTTCATTTTTCACTAAAGTCTTTTCCTTATCTTAAAGCCACTGACGTGAATATATATCATAAAGTTAAACAGATTGAATTACATTTCGCTGACTACTGCTAAGATTCATGAAGGCTCAAAGCCCCAGCTAGTCCCTAGGTGAACCAAACCTTGGCGTTTTACGTTTTTTTTGTTTGTTTGTTTTTTCTTTCTCAGTGAGTGAACACACACTAACAGGGTTTGTCTCTTCATCGTGGTATGCGAATGATTAAAAATGTACTCTGGATTGCTTGATAAAGACCTTTGCCAACAGGGGAACAGCTCCATCATTTGAGTATATTTCTCAGGGGCCTGAAGTGCTTGAGGCAAGTTTAATAGGATGTTTTTGATCTGCAATGCTGCCTGAAGGGCTGAGGGTAGACGCTTCTGTGTGGGGTCAGTAGCCCAGGGAGACTATGGAATTCCCACGTTTCAATGCATATTATAATGCTGGTCGGTTGGCTTGTTCTCTGATAGCTGAGGTATCTGAGTGAGGACAGCTTGGCAGTTCATCCGTTCACACTATTGTTTAGAGAGTTTCTGAGGAGCAGCACCTAACGGGCTGTGTTTGTCTCCTAGATTGCTATGGCAGATGACTGCACAGCAGGTGGCTTAAAACAGTAGAAATTTGTTCTTACAGTCCCAGGGCCAGAAGTCCAAAATCAGATGTCAGCAGAGCTGGTTCTTTCCAGAGGCCCTGGGGAGGAATCTGTGCTCTGCCTCTTTCCTAGGTTCTAGTGGCTGCTGGTGATTCTTGGAGTTCCCTAACTTGTAGGTGTATCACTCCGACCTCTGCCTTCATCTTCACGTGTCTCCTCTGTGTGTTCTCCCCTTCTTTCTTATGAGGAGACATGTCATTGGATTTAGGGTAAAATCCATTAATTGAAAATGATCTCATCCAAAGATTCTTAATTGTATCTGCAAAAATCCCTTTTCCAAGCAGGAAACCTGTCACATTGACAGTTTCTGGGTGGATATATCTTTTGGAGGGTCACCATTTCAGCCCATTCCATAAGCACATTTCTAAAAATAAAATAAACAAAGATGCAGGCAAAATGATAAAAGTTGGGATAAGCAGAATATATGTGTGGGAACCAACATCGCACAGTGGCCCCTCCTCACCTTAGCAATCAGCATCCAATGCCAGGCTCCTTGATTTATTACTTTAACTCTTCCTTCTCCATCAAAATGTACCAGGCCAATTTCCCAGGCCTTTGATTCTCTAAAGTAAATCTGGGTTGTGGGCTATGAGTTTGCTCTTCTGGTTTGCATTTTATAAACTTGATTATTATTAGATGCCTTAATTTGTATATGTATGTCCTTCGATCCCACAAGCTTGGTGGCACATTATTAAGTCATTTCCCACTGATACCCCCACCTCCACTTCCCCTTGAAGAAGGAGAGAGAGTGATCCCATTGCTCAGACTTCAGGATGCAGATTGGGTTTCCTTTGCTAGTGATTGGGGTTACCATGCCACTATGGTGTGGCCATTCTCAGCACACACACACACACACACACACACACACAAAGGGAGTTTTCTTTAATATGCATTCTTGCACTTCTCTACATTTTCATGGACTAGATGGAGCCATTATGCACTGTGATTTCACGGGTGCTTGCAGGAGAGGGGAAGGTTGGAGGAGAGGCCTTGTAAATCTCTAGGCTGGGTCACATGTATCATACGGGTTTCTCAAAACGTTCTGTATTATGGTTATGGCCCAGGTGTTAAGAATAAGAAGGTGGCAATTTGTTTTCCTTTGTCCTTTACCCTGAGACTCTTGGGGAAATCCCTTGGGTAAGGGTGTGTGAGAAAGTGGGCATTTTGAATACTTTGGCCTTTCCTAAACCATCTTAATTCTATTAAATACTACCGTTACTTCATAGAAACTGAATATCAAGTTTAAAGGTCATTATTCCTTTTTATCTGATGATGGAAAGCAGTTTCATGCAGCCCTCCACCATCAGGGATCAATTATTCAAGAGTTAACACAACCAGACACTGCAAACTGAATTTGGAAGCTAGAGAAGGGTGTGGAGGGAAGACCATATGGGAAATGGGTAAGAGGAAAGACAAGCCGCAGTGACTGAGGGCCCTCCTCCCACCATATACACACAGCTTAACACTGCTGGTGCAAATCTAGCCCCTGTCTAGGATGATCCACGTACTAATACTCCTGAGGTGCCCCTGAGCATTCTAGTCTCTGCTCTCCCTGAGCCTAGGAAGCTCCCATCCACTCATTCATCTAAATTCTAACCACCAGGGGATAGGCCCAGCTGAGCTGGAGCTCCCTCAACAAGCCTTCCTGATATCTCCATCTCAATTCTTCTCAGCCTTCTCTGCTTCCTATAGTATTTGCCCTGCTACCTATATGCTTGCTATTATTATTTTACCTTTCTCATCTTTAACCATTAAAGAGGCAAGAGACAGAGAGATAGAGCAGAAAAGACACAGAACTTGAAGTTATGTGTCCTGGATTCTAGTTACAACACTTCTCATATTATCTGGATTATTTAGAGTAACAATTTGGTCTGTCTGGGCACATTTCCTCCTTTATAAAATAGGAGTCTGTGCTGAAGAAAAATTACTTCTGCCCTGCATATCTTATCAGGTCATTGTATATATCAAATGACACGCTGTCCTAAAATGAATTTAATATACTGGCTCAGAGCTGCCACAATAATGAGCTGAGAATGAGGGCAATTTCCTGGCTTCTCGCTACCTTGGCAGAACACCCAACACCAGCATCTGTTAGTGTTACTTGTAATGTCTCACAGCTGCTTCTGCCCCAGAGGGATCCCCATATCTCCTAGAAGTAATACTCCAACCCCACTCCTTGATGGGGTAAGTCTGCATGGAATGTATGTTGCAGAGCCCCTGTGGGTCAAGTCCAAACTAAACTTAACCTAGGACTGCATCCTTGCTCGACTCTCATTTTACACTTCTTACTTCTTTTCCTTTAAACACTCTTAATAAATTACATTTCCCATATCTCTGTATCAGGGACTGCTTCTAGGAAACCCAACCTAAGATACAACCCCATGGTGGTCAGATAATAAAAGCAAGATATTCCCATCTTTGTGATTCAGAGTGTATATATAATATATGGAGGACATATATATGAAAGACATAATATATGAAGGACAGATATAATATATGATATGTGAAGGACATAATATATGATATAATATATGAAGGACAGAGCTATGCTGTCCTCCAGGAGGAAGGAAATCAGCTCCTCTGACCACCCTGGGGGCCACAGTCCTAGTCTCTAGCAGTGAGCTGGAGCAGGGGACTTCTGGGAATGGATGGCAGTGGGTTTGTGTGTGTGTCCAATGGGCTACACAGTAGGCTGGACACCGCCATCACCATCATCACCACCACTACCACCATCACCACCATCACCATCACAACCATCACCACCACCACCACCACCACCACCTAGGCTAGAGTTACCTGGGCCTGTTATAGCATTAGGCCCTAGATGATCCTCTTTCCAAAATGAATTTTCTTCCATGGCTGCCAGGCCATCAAACTCAATACTTATCATCCACACCAGCTGAGCTTTCCTGAAGGTGATCACTTAGTGGAAACATCTGGGATGTGAATGAAAGGCTAATGTGGTTTTTTGCTTCTTCCCTACGGTCAATGCTAAGTGAATAAAAGGTGGTCCTATTTCCCTCCCAGGGACTGGAGAACTGCTTCATGATTTACCTCTGTGTTTTCATCACTGTAAAAACTGTTTTTACAGAGCCCTTGCCTGGAGGGAGAGGACATGAACCGCAACTTGTAAGATTTTTTTGCTAATTACAAGTGTTCCACATTCCTGTTTGCCAAAAAAAAAAAAACAAAAACAACAACAACAAAAAAAAAAACACTGCCATATCACCTTGTTTGATTATTGCTAATTAAGTGAGACCAGCTCACCATTCCCAACAACAATAGCTATAAGAATTGCTATTTGCTTCAATATGTCAACACATATGCACAACACACATTTGTATGTGTGTGTGTATGCAAGGTCTAATCTGGGACCTTAATATGATAAAGAAGTTGAATATGCACTCAAAACATTATCTTTTAGTTAATTAAATCCAGCCTTTTCCAGGTGGCTCTTTATAGCTGTCCTTCCCAAAGGCAATAGCTCCTCTGAGGGTGATCACTGGACGTATAACTTAGACTATTCATTGTCTTGCTATTGCCAATGGCATGTGTTAGTTTGGGTAAGAAGTCTTCTGTTTGATGCCTTCTGTATAGTGTAATAATAAAGACCACAAAAATAGAACTGAGTCTTCTCTGTCACTTCTGGGTGGTGACTTTGGCAAGTTATTTAATATCATTAAGTCTTAGTTTCTTTTCATCTCAAAATGCAAATAATAATCGTAGGTACTTCATGGTACTGGATGAGGATTATATAAAATAATCGCTCTCATTTATCAAATGCTCACCTGGGTGGCTTTGTTTTGTGTTATTCCTGTGACTGATTTGGGATCCTCAATGAAGAAAAATATGTTTGACTTTTATAGGAATTAGCCAGACCAAACCAACATATCCCTCTTGGTAAAAACAAAAGGTAGTATTCAGACTGTAGGTAGTATTCAGATTGTAGCCGGGAGAAACCAACAAGTCTACCAAGTGGGCTGAATATCATTGTCTGAGGTGGTGAAGCAGTGACTATAAACACAATAAGCTGCAAGTATCTTGTGCTCGGCTATTTGAGTCTGAACTGTCCTCAGTTTGCTGACTGCCTTTGTATATAACTGCAGAAATTCTCTACTGCCAAATTGTGACATTAACTGCTGTTGTCATTTTTTTTTTCTGCCTTTTCCAATGAACTCTTAGAACAGAGGTTTTTATTTACTGTTTCCCACTCTGAGAACTATTTGAGGACAGTAAGGATAGTGTTTTATTCCCTATGTGTCTGGTATAGAGTAAGTGCTTAATAAATATTTATCGAGTCACAATGATGAAAAGACAGTGTCTTGAATAAAAGCCACATCTGTGTTAATTATGACACTTTTGTTTCCATGAATTGAGATCTCGAGTATATTGTCTTTAGAAGTGACTTTGTTTTTGGTTTCTCACTTTCCATTTCTAAGTTCCAGTTCTTAGGAATCTTTGTGTTAACCTTACTCTGTCTCTCAGGAACCACATGGTGTCTTGTCTCTGATTTTCTTTGCCTGCCTTCCTTTATCATCTCTATTTTTACTTGCTCTTCCACCCCATGCTCCTGCAACAGGAATCCTAGAGGGAAGTTTTAGAAATAGAGACTCTGATTATTTTAGCTTGTCTCTTTGAGCCAGTAAGTCACTGTTTCTGCTGCAATTTTGAAATTACCATCTGTTGAGTAGCTGACCATCCTCAGCTCCATTAGCTGAGACCTGGATAACAGGATATCACAGTACAGAATCTGACCACCCTTCTCAGTTGTACATAGATGAGGCAGCTTCTCTGAGGTGGGGATGGGATGGCTACTGCCAGACAGACAATGTAAATCTCATACTCTTTTCTTCTTCTTCCTCTCCCCCAAGCCTGCTGCATCTTTTATGAGTTAAAAAGGAGCAGAGAAAATATTCCCTCTTGGAGCATATGTTCATAGTAAGAGCGAGGTACTCCCTAAGCATGAAATTTAGATTACCTTCTGGGCAGAATGCTAGGAAGAATTCAACATGCGGGAAATGAAATTAGCCATCTGTAGAAAAATCTACCCTAAATGATAAGCAGTCGAACTTCCAGGTTCAGTGGTTTGGGTGTCATCAATCTCAGGAGACTGTGGTTGCTAAGCAGAGCTAAAACAAATGCCTTCTTTGTCCTCCAAGTGAAGAAAGAATGTGCTGATGGAAGGGTATTTCCTGTATGAAGAAATGAAAATAGGGATTCAAGAGGTGAGGCTTGGAATAACCATATCGAGCTTTCCTCTCTCCAGAAGGGAAGGGCTCCCCGCCATCAGACAGAGCTGTTGAGTGGTTCTGTAGGTTCTATATCCTTGTTATTCCCACTTCAATCCTCATCTTTCACCTTTGTGCATCTAACTTCATTCCCCATTAGTCTTTGAAAATCTTATTCAAGTTTAATGATTCTACTCACCCCAGTCACAAGATTCTTGGACACTTTCTAGTCTTCAGACAATAGTTTCAAAAGATGAACATAGCAAGGCAGAACACTTCCTTTGTGGAATGTATTACACCTTTGCTTGTGAATGTCCTCCCTGGTACTGCAAACCTGATGCATTCAATCTCTTTGGGGGCTATTTTCTCTCTTTGCTCCTCACCTAAGTATAGTTTTTTTAAATTTTGTTTTATTTGTTGTAAGTTCTTTTCTCAATTTTCTGCTTTTATCACTCTCCCTTAGGTTACTGTATCTATTCTGAGACTTTTACTACCATTTGTATGCTAATAACCCTTAAACTTACCTACAGGCTCTAAAATCCAAGGAAGTCAAAGTCTTTCTTCTGGGCTATATAGTCAAAGCCTCTGCTCCAACCAACAATGAAGCAGTAAACCTTCAACAATGGGCTCTTGAGGGGAGAGAGAAGAGGGGCTCTGATTTCAATTTTCAAATTTCTGTGACATAAATATACTGACCATGGCTGATTTTAACTATCAAGTTGACATCAATCAGCTCACAAAAATAACTGAAAATTTAACAATTGGCTTTTCAGAGCTGGCATGAGCCAGCTCCTGCACATCATTAAAAAATATCCTCTTTAAAAAATATATTTAAAAAAATTTTAATTACAGTTGAAATACAATATTATATTAGTTTCAGGTGTACAACATAGTGATTAGATATTTATATAACTTGCAGAGTGCCCCCCGCCCCCTGGTAAGTCTAGTACCCAGCTGACACCATACATAGTTATTACAATATTACTGACTATATTCCCTATGCTGTACTTTACATCTCTGTGACTATTTTTATAACTGTCCTCCTGATTAGCCCGTAGACATTTTGAACCCTACGTAGTTAAAACTGAATGTCTTATAGCTGGTATGACTGTTTTCCTCCCAACTAGCATTCTAAAACATCAGGACTGACAATGTTATCACATCACGAGAGTAGGGACCTTACTAATCACATTTACTGTCTTATCTGCAGCACTTAGAACCCTGTTGGCACCTAATACACAATAAATATTTGTGGAATAGATGAGACGTTATGTCCAATATTCTGGTCAGTTTTCTGGTCCTACTTAGCCTTATAAATAATAAGTTAGAATTCTTATTTACATATCAAATTTCTGTGCATTTAGCAAATTAGTTTCTGATGTTGGATAAATTGAGTTTCGAACCTAAGGGCTGAAAACCCAAAACTGAGCTGTGGGAATCCATCAAGAGTCTGTGCAGCCAGATGTCACCTTTTGTTATAATGCTCTATAGATGTGCCAGAGATAATAGTGTGAACATGTTTGCTGAAGTGCTATAAATAAGGAAATATCACCATCACAAAATCATTGCTAACAGGCTGGGTAATCTACTGAGGGTGGAAAGGGCATGAGTTTGAGAACATTCTAAATCTGTGCTCAAGTTCCAGGTTGGACAATTGTCAAGCTGTTGGCCTTGGGCGAATTGTTTAACCTTTGTTTTGTCAACTATAAAATGTTTATTATAATAACTAACTTGCATTGTGAGGAAAGGAAATAATGTATGCAGTACTGCTGGTGCTTAATAACAGGTTCACAAGAGATGGTTTATAATATTATCACTTAAAGAAAAGAGCATTGTTCTGGTTTCTAGTATATCTAGATATTAGTATTGATTTCTACCAGAAATATATGAGTGACTTGTACACAGTAGGTATACATTCCATTCATTGAATAAATGAATAAATGAATAACTGGAATATGAGGTTAAATGACTTTTCTTGCTCAAGCTGCAATGAAAGTTTTTCTGGAGAATAAGGATTGTCAGGAAGATGTCTTGAGGCTAACAGGAATGATGTCCCATGTGGACCCTTATCTGGGGTACCTGCTGATCTGGCTGCCAGTGACAGAGAAGCTGAATCCTCTTTTGTTTCCCCAACTGGCACTGATTCTGTTAGTGGAGGGAGGGTCAAAGCCTCTGCAGCTGGCTCTTCTCTGTGCCAGGGCTGAAGCACGCTGTAGGAGGGATGGAGGCTGGTTTGCATTTCTATGCTGTGGGCGCTTCTGTTAGAGGAGACAGATTCTCCCCTGCATTGGCAGTTCCTGGATTTCTGCTCTGCCATCAGCTATGCCGTCGTGAGAGCCCTGAGCTGAGAAGCTAGCCCCACAAAGGCCTAAGTGGGCCCAGGAATGAAAAAAATAAAAAAAATAAAAAGATGTGATTAGAACGATTTTCTTCTTTCTCAGATGTGATAAAGTCATGTCTCTACTCTGGGGCTGCCTAGAAAATTCCTCAGGGGATTTTCTTTATCATAAACCAAGGGAGTCTCTGAGATTTATATATAGCTAATCCTATTGGCCACCACTAAGAAACTCAAGGCAATGACTGATAACAGCATGGGCCCAAATATACAGTCTTTAGAATCCTGAGGACTAAGTCCTGTACCTTAGAAATCCCTGTGCCTTGGTAGGGTCCAGTGCTAGAAAACTCAATGACTCAATGATTCGGGGTGGGTTAAGGCAGTCAACCACGGAAAAACAGGTCTTCAGAAGGCAAATTCTCCTCAAGTCTGCAAAAAGAATGCAACAAGGAAGGAAAATTCCCCAATTTCCCACCTGCCTGTCATAGGTAGCCCAACTTGCATCACTATGTGACAGAATTCTAATTATCTCAGAGTGTCCTTCTGACTTTTATGATAATCATGATGTCTGAGAATTCAAACTGTTGGACTATGGCCAGGCCTTTCTGGGTGGAAGATGTGCTTTGTGGGCCATATAATTGTTTAAACTGCTTTATAGAGATATAATTGAGTACATGATTGTATATGTTTAAACTGTACAATTTGATAAGTTTTGACATACATGTACACCTATGGAATCATTATCACAATTAAAATAAGTATTTCCATCACCCTAAAACTGTCCTCATGCTAGTTTATTTTCTATCTCTCCCTCTACCCCCAGACAACCACTGACCTACTTCTATCACTATGGATTTGTTTACATTTTATAAAATTTTATATAATCTTATATTACATACTATTTTTGTCTGACTTTTTTCACTTAGCACCATCCTTTTGAGATTAATCCATTTCGTTGTGTGTATCAGTAGTCTTTTTTATTGCTGAGAATATTCTATTATACAGATATACCATCATTTAAAAAAAATTCAACTGTCAATAGGCATTTGGGTTTTTTTTTTCTTGCAGTTTGGCTATCACAAATAAATCTACCATGAAGATTTATGTACAACTCTTTGTGTACACATAAGTGTTCAATTATCTTGTGTATTTAAGAATGGAATAGCATGACCACATGCTTCTTGTCTGTTTACCTTTTAAATTATCAAATAATTTTCAGAGGTATACTTTATTGTTTCCCTACCTGTAATATATGAGAATTTTATTTGTGCTATGATATCCAGCTATTGGTAATAACTAGTCTCTTAAATTGTAGCTATTCTAATGGGTACTCAAAAATATCTCACTGTGTATTTAATTTGAATCTTAATGAGTAATGATACTGAACATGTTTGCATGGTTGTATTAGACATTTACATATCTTCTTTTGTGAACCATCCAGATCTTTTACCCAAGTTTAAAATTAGGTTGTTTGTTTTCTTAATATATAATTGCAGGAGTTCTTTATGTATTCTTGATACAAGTTCTTTGTTTGATATATGAGTTGCAAATATTTCTCCCAGTCTAAAGCTTGCCTTTTCATTTTAACAGTGTCTGTGTTAGTTTTTTATTGCTGTGTAACAAATTACCATACAGAGAGTGGCTTAAAACAACATCCATTTATTATCTCACAGTTCTGTAGGCCATATGTTTGGCACAGTCTGGCTGGATTTTCTGCTCGGGGTCTCAAGAGGCCAACATCAAGGTATTGGCAGGAATGTGTTCTTTTCCAGAAGCTCTAGGGAAGAATCTGCTTCCAAGCTTATTAAAGTTGTTGCCAGAATTTAGTTCCTTGCAGTTGTAGGACTAAGGTCTCTATTTCCTTAGCACATGGCCCCTTCCATCTTCTAGCCAGTAATGTTGAATTATTCTTATGGTCCAAATCTCTTCCACTTTGCCTTCTGTCTTTCTATTCAACTTGTAAAGGCTCATGGGATTACATTGGGTCTACTCAGAAATCCTGGATAGTTTGCTTATTTTAAAATCAACTGATCAGTAACCTAATTTAGGAATTACATAATTCTTTTTATCACATAAAGTAACGTATTCACAATCATCCTAGGTATTTGGGCATACAGTTTTTTTTGGGGGGGGGGCGGTGAGGGGTCATAATTTTGTTTCCTACAGTATCTTTCAAAGGAAAAAGGATGCTAATTTTGATGAAGTCCAATCTATGAGATAATTTTGTGAGTGTGTATTCTTAGAAGTATCTGCCTACCTCAAATTCGCAAACATTTTCTCCTATGTTTTCTACTAAAAGCTTTATAGATTTTGTTTTGTATTTAGACTATGACTCATTTTAAATTAATTTTTACATACATGGTATATGATAAGTCAATTTCCCCTCCCCCTCCAATAATTTTTCTCTCCAACTATCCAATATGGATATGCACCATTTGTTGAAAATACTTCCCTTTCCCCTTGAATTGAATTGGATTATTTGTTTATGTATTATTGAGTTGTGATAGCTCTTTATATCTCCTGGTTACAAATGTGTTTTTTAAATATTCTCCCAATTTATGACCTGTCTTAATTTTTGTCATGGTGATTTTTAAAGAGATGTAATTTTAATTTTGATAAAGTATAGTATATTTATTTTTTTCTCTTATGGTTTATAGTCTTTGTGTCTTATGTAAGAAATCTTTGTCTAACACAAGGTAACAAAGATTTTCTTCTATGCTATTGTGAAACATTTTATGACTTTAGATTTTGTATCTTGGCCTATAAAGTACTCTGAATTAAATTTTATATTGGTGTGAGGTATGGATTTAGTTTCTTTTTTTCTTTTTTAAAAATATTAATATCAAATTATTCCAGCATCATTTATTAAAAACACTATCATTTCTTGGTTGAATTGTCTTAATCCCTTTGTCAAAAATCAATTGACCAAATATGTGTGGATCTGTTCTGAACTCTATCCTGTTCTATTAATCAATATGTTGATTACTATAGCTTTATGATAATCTTGAAACTACATAGTGTGAGACTTTCAACTTTGTCTTTTTTTATAAAAATTGTTTGAGCTATTTTAGTTTCTTTGCTTTTCCATATAAATTGTAGCATGTTCCCATCTACATAACTGAAATTACATTGAATCTATTAATTATGGAAGAATTGGAATCTTGGTATTATTAATCTAATATAGCAACGTACCATATATCTCTGTTTTTTAAAGTATTTTTTAAATTATTTCAATAATGTCTTATAGGTTTCAGAATAAAAATATTGTACATATTGGGCATATTTATATCTAAATATTTCATGTTTTTTGTGCTTTTATAAGTAGTACTGTTTTTTAATTTTAATTCTCAACCATTCTTTGCCACTATGTAGGTATATGTAGCTTTAGTGTGGATTCTTTGGGACCATCTGTGAATATAGTTCCTTCCTTATCTCTGATATCCCATGCTGTAAATTCTAGCCATCGCAGCTTCCCTAACTCTAATCTTTGCCTCCTCGACTCAGAAAGATTGCCAAGGCTTGCTTTGACTCTTGCTCTGTGTGCCTTGGTCAGGAAATTATCCCCAGGTAGAAGGCTGTGCAATTATGGGCCTCACATTTAGTGTCTTTTCTCTCAGACATTACAGTCATGTGTTGTCTGTTGTTCATTGCTGAAAAAATTTTGTCTCATTTATTTTGTCCATTCTTGTAGATATTTACGGCTGGACAACTGTCTTATACCAGTTACTTCATCATGGCTGGAAGTAGATGTTCCTCCCATAGTTTATTTACCAGACAACTATTAACAAATGTTTATGTTGTTTTCCATCTTACTTTTACCTAACACACTGCAATGAAGGACTTACAAGTGTGTTGTGCTGCACATATGTAAGTGGGATTGTAAGACAAATACATGAGAGTAGACTTGTTGGGAATGAGCACCTTAAAACTTTTACTGGATATTGACAAGTGGTTGTGCCCATTTATAATTACTCAATCATTATATGTGGGTACCCGTTTCATAGCTCGCCACAACAGTTTGTAGGTCTTTGCCTCATGGAATGAATAGAGAGTTCACAGAAAAGGAAATACAGATAGCTCTCTAATATTTGAAAAGATGATCAATCTCACCCATAATTAGACATTCATACATTCACACACTCTAAAGATACCATTTCTCACGTATATCAAATTAGTAATATCATGTGAAGCTTTCTCTTAAAAGCAAATCTACATATAGATGTAGAAAGAGTAAGAATAAAAGATATAACCTAAGCCTTGGCAGGCTGAGGGAATGGCATTCCCGTTTTCTCCTGCCACTTGCTCTCAATGGTTATTTGAGAGGAACACTAACCACAGCCAAAGTGCCCGTAAAGCCTCTATAGCTCACAGCCAAACCTTAGCTACCAACTTGGTTCGGTTGTCCCTTACTGCATTCCAAGAACTGACTTGTGTCACTGGCACTGCCAAGCACAAATGACGGATTGCCTGAACTGCTTCCACAAACACAAAATCTGCAGAGCGAAAACAGAACCATGTCCTGGGCCAAATTCTCAGCACACTTCTTAATTACCCCCATTAAATCTTGTGCAGGGCTGTGGTGAACTCGCTCTGTTCCTGGCAGCTAGCTGCTAGGAAGAAAAAAACCTGTTGGGAATTTAGAAATTGAGTCTTATTTTGGGTAAAAGAGTCTGGATTCTTTCCACCTGCTGGTTTTCTAGTTCCCTTTTTGCCATTAGACATGTTCAGCTCAGGAGAACACAGTTAAATTTAAACACATGATTTGCAATATAGACCATCTTTAAATTATCTCCTAAATATAGCTATGCATTGCCAAATATCTCTATTTAGGTTAGAGTGTGTATGTGTGTGTATGTGCATGTGTGTGTGTGTGTGTGTGTGTGTGTGTGTGTGTGTGTATATATATATATATAAATTTTAAATATAGCTTTTCTTTCTGGGGCCCTTAGTGAAAGCTCTCTTGTCTCATAGAAACTCAGGAACCAAAACTAGACAATCTAGATTTGGGAGATTGGTGATTAAGTATACACAGGCTCTAGAGTCATCATGACTGCATTTGAATCTCAGAACTATTCCTAATGAATATATAAGCCTGGGCAATTTAACTTCTTCTGCCCCAGTTTCTTTATATAGAATGTGGGAATAGTAATATGTTCTTATAAGATTATACTTAAATTATTTGGCTCCTGTTGACTATTACTAAGAACTTATTTATTAACAAGTATTATAAAATTATTTTTGTGATTATTATTTATGCTTTGATAACCATGGGTAGAGAAACTTTGGAGAATGGCTACAAGCACAGAAGCAGAATGGCTGCTTATAGATTAGTAAACTAGCCAAATATTTTGAATTGTAACTATATCCTCAGCACTTTGCTAGTCTATGATCCTCAGCTTTGTAGAGTCAGTGGCCTAACTAAAATTCAGTGGATAATGTATATGAAGGTCCAATGAAGGGAAGAAAGTATGAGAAAAAAATGCCAGTTACTGTTGTTATTATTAATTGTTAACAAATAAGAACTGCACTATTAACATCATCAGCAAACAACCTAAGATTAGATATATAATGAAGTCAGATTTCTATTACTTGGACTCCTGCAATAGACTCATAACTGCTTTTGGAAGGAATTAACAGGGCAAGGCTTAACTTAGATCACTGGCATGGTGCTTGTTGAATCTATCCTGCTCCTCAAACTGACAGATTAATCCTCTTAAAGTTCATCTCTGATCTTTCAACCTACATTAAACACCTTTAAAAACTTAGCAATTACTATGTGACCAAATTTAAACTTCTCAGCATCTCGTTTACGTGTTTGTCCTACGATAGTCTTACTTGTGCTCATCCACCTTATTCTCATGCTAAACCAAACTACTGATGATTACCCTGTTAAGGCTCATGTCAAATGCAAAGATCTTTATTTCACATGAAGTTATTTTGCTCCCATCTGAAGCTTCACAGAACCTTGTCTGTGCCTTTCTTATACTACTTTCTTATACTACACATGACATTTGAAATATAGGTTTCACTATATATTTCCCTAAATGACTTTATCTACAAACATATACACTATATGGAAATGCATACATATAATACAATTAACCAAAGATATAATACTCTAAAGGCCAAGCGCTTTGTTTCTGGAGTTAGTGCTGGGCTTATGTCCTATCTCTGCCACTTACTAGTAATGTGACATTGGACCTAAGTGCTCCAGTTTCATCATCTATGAAGCTCTCCAGGATTGTTGTGAGGTGCCAATAAGATGACGCATGTAAAGCCTTTATATCATACATGGTTCCTGGTGTGTGGTGATTCCTTAGTGACTGTCCTCTGAAATGGTGTTAGTTCTTTGGAGCAAGATCCACATGTGATTGGTTCTATATCAGCAGGTTATCAAGCCCAGAAATATACACAAGAAAGTTATTCTAAAATTTTTGACAAGCAAAAGAATGAATATAATTGACTTCCAATATTGCATCCTCCAGATTGTAAAATTCTTTGAGTTTGGGAGAAAGAGTGCAGTGTGGAGTAAAATTGTAGGAGACGTCTCTCTAGAGCAGTTGGGAGAACTGAGTCCAGTTTTCCAGACTGAGAAAAATATAAAGAATCAGAGGAAATGCAAGAGTAATACAGGTAATGCATTTTGCTTAAGAAAGTGAAGATTTAGAATACTGGAATAATTATCTTTGACTGTGGTGTGGCCAAACAGAGCAAATCATACATAATTTAACCATGAAAGATTCTCCTACTCCGTGCCCATAGAAATAAATAGACTAGGGACAATAGCGGCAGTTCTAACTTAGGCATTTCTCAATGAAAATGTAAATCTAGTTTGAAAACTGCTTTGCCCTTTTGTAAAAACATCTTCATTGTAGTGAAGTTAGGAACCTTGATCCTCATCAAGGATTTTTATGTTGTGAGTCAAATCTTAACAGGAGAGAGAACATGGAGTAAAGAAAATTGGATCCTGGACTGAGTGGCCCATCACTCATTACCTAGATACTTTTTAGCAAATCACCTACCTCTCTGTGTTTTAAGTTTCTCAGGAGCAAAATAGAAAAAATGAATATCTGAGCTATGTCCACTGAAAGTCTTTTAAATATTTTAGTTATAAATGCACTCGAAATAATTAAAACTACTTACAATTTTATTATCATGGTTGGTACCTTTCACAAGCACTAATGCTGAGGAAATATCTGCTTTTGCAGATATTCAAACACCTGTTTCCTGAAGTATTTTAGACCAATGTTAAAGCTAAGAGGTTGGTATAGAGTCTGTTTTTGTGTCTGGATGTTTAATGGTAGAAGTGTTTCTCATGGAAAACTCAGATATCTTTGAAATTACCATGGACAAGAACACTATTAAAACTGACAGTGTGGTGAAGTAAAGATGTCCACAATGCTTTGGCATTCCTCTCATTAAGAAGTGGATCTGTTTTTCCTCCCTTTGCATCTGGGCTGGCTTGTGACTAATTTGACCAGGAAAGTAGAATTAAAGTGACTGTGCCTTTTCCGGGTCCAGACTTTAAGAGAACTGGCAGCTTCCGTCTCAGGCTCTTGAAGTGCTGGGTCTCCATGTAGCAGTTCAACAACCCTGCTGGAGAGACTGATAAAGAGGCCCAGAGATCAGATCAAAAAGGAGTCAGCTGAGTCATCTTCCATGTAATCTGAAAAGGTACTGGGCATGTAAATAAAGCTATTTTGGACCTCCAAAGCAGTCAACCCAGCTGAATACTACCAAATGACCCTATCATATGGAGCAGAAGAATTTCTCAGTTGAGCTGTTCCCAAATTCCTGATCCACAAAATCATGAGATGTAATAAGATAATGGATTTTTTAAGCCATTAAGCTTTGGGATATATATTTTTGATGCAGCCTATATTAATGAGCAAGGTGCATGCATAGAAAGTCATATGGCAAAACTTGGGAAATGATGGATAAAAACTTGACACCTTTGTAGTATCTGCAACTAGTAATGTGAAACCATCAATGAAAAGTTTATCAATATAGTTGTAAGTGAGATGTTTGCTTCATTAATACTAAAGATCATTTAAAATGATTAAAAGAGACAATATGTTCTATAATTCTAAGTTCAACCAATCCTCATTTCTGATAATTTTCTTATTAAATTTAAACAGCAAATATTGTAGCATAAGGAACATATGATGCCCAGATTTTACTTTGAGATGCAGGCAGGTGCAGAACTCTTTAAAAATGCTTAATAATAAATGTCTGCCATCTTTACCACAACCTCGTGCCTTGGAAGCTGTGCACATCTTAATTAATTAAGCCTCAGAATACCTCTGTGATAGCAAAAAGGAATAACAAGGAATCATTTTACCCATGACTGAAATGTAGTCACCTCTTGGGTTGAACACAACAGCTGTTTAGCAGCTGTAAGGGAATCCTAAACTATCATTCTGGGCAGCCATGCTAAGGAGGATAACATATCTGATTGAAATTGCAAAGGAAATTTGAGCAGACAGGATGCAATTACCTGAATTGGAGCCCAGCCAGCTCACGGGGGTTAAGTGGCAAGCAACTGGAGCTGAAGTGAGTGCCTTCTGCATATTTCACAGATTACTGGGGATGCTCAGCGCCCTGTGTGGACAATAATCAGAGGCTGTGCAAGTTTGCGATCCTGAACCTGCATTACGTCTCCCTTAAACACATGTCTTCCTAGGACGATACAGCCATTCTGTTAAATCTACTTGAGAATAAAGGCTCACAGGGACCAGAAACTTGAACGTGGATGGTCAAGATGAAACACTTTGATATTAAACCTTCAAACCGCGCCTCCTAACACAGGTCAAGGCAAAAACTTTTAGCATTTGAAAAACAGTAAAGAAAATGTCACATGTAGGTACATAAAATTGTTGTATTCTACACTGATATACTTACAAATATTATGACTATTTTAATAAGCCAGAAGTACATGATATAAGCAGAACTTAAGTTTAAATTCAAGAGGCACGGAGGGTCTCACTTTCTTTTAAAAATTTGAAAAAACGTTGAAGATATAGGAACTGAACATTTGTGAGATACTGGGCACACAATATAACCAGGGTTTCTATCTCCTTATCTGAAAAACAAGAGTTTTAGAGAATAGATTCTCGAATAACCCGCTCAACCAAAAATTCTATGTCTGTAAACCTAAAGAGAAATTGCTTTGTCAGTTATATAAATCTCTACCACTATGCTGTACACCTATATACCTGAAACTTATACAAAATAATATTAAATGTCAACTGTAACTGAAAAATAAAGAGATGAAAAATAAATAAATAATACATAAAACTAAAGAGCAATTGCTGTTTTCTCTCTTAAGTGAAGCAACTCATTTTCTGAAAGCATGCTTAGGTGAGGTCACTAACTAAACAACATTAGTGAACTGAAATAAATTTACCTAAAGAAGATACATTATTTTTTTAAAGTGTAAAACAAGGATCCCTAAGCCAACATTAGATTATTTGGGTTACAGAATTCTGTACTTGATTTTCCTATGTAATTTGCCTAATACTCTATAATGAAAGACCCCCCTACTAAGTACTTAGAGGAAGTACAGCCAGAAAACAGACAAGAGGCTGGAATTAAAGGATCATCCTACTTAGTAAAAGTAAGTCTTATGTATAAAAATTTGCAATAAAATAACCTTAAAACTTTATACTTTTTTCTCTTCCCACAAAAGATCTGTGATATTAAAAATGTTGCACTATGTCTATTTAACTTTCTCACATAAAGTCTGGATGCATTCTAGCGTTTGCCTACTCAAAGTGTGGCACAGACTTGCAGCAGTCATTACATGGAGAACTCGGGATTCCAGGTCCCATCCTAGACCTACAGAATTGGAATCTGCATTTTAACATGATCTCCAGGTGATTCGTAATCACATTAAAGTTTGAGATGCTATACCTTAGAATATTACATTTCTGAGGAGTCCTGTACCCATATTTGACTTTGTTTAACTCAGTATCTGTCTTTGACTATTATTAAGGATCTAGATCTGAATTTAAATGGAATTTTATTTTTTCCAACTATACTCAAAATTTTCCATAAATTTTACACTTGTTAAATTTTGAAATAGTTTCTTTATCTCCAATTTTTCAGGGTGTTGTGTTTAAGAGAGAATTCAAACTACAAGTAGTAGTTTTGAAAACCAAAGACTCAGTAAGTTAAAGACCCTTTTTACTCTGCCTTCAATTTCTCTACCACAGCAATTATTTCCCTATGCTAAAAGATTTATGTGTTTGTGATACATCACCACATTATTTAGTTCTATTGCCAGTTGTAATTTTATACAAACTTATTCTATTTAGCTTAATAATATCCAATTATAACTCAGTTTACAATAATACACTCTCTACTTGAGGGTAATGTAATAAAATCACATTTTGTTAACAAAATGTCTGTAATTTAGCTTTTTTACTGAGTCATATTAACCTCATTATTCAAAATTAGTGAGGCTTTACCACATATGTCATGGTTGTTGACGTTAGCCAGAATGGTGTGAATAATATCAACACTGAATCTGAGATTTGGAATTTGTTTAGGAATTGCTCCATTCAGAGGTGTGCAAAGCATACCTCTTCAAGCCTCAGATGGCCTGAGAAATTCTCTTGAGGTCACAGGGTTGAGAATGTGGAGGAGTCTGACTTAGACTATTCTTAGTGTTGGGCCTTAGTGTCAGCTTTTACTTGAAGCAAGGCTTCTACAGCTAAGGAATTTGAATCTCACTTTCTCATCTACTATGAATATGCCTTGTTGTGGAGAGACAGTGCCTAATGCAACATGTTCTGTCACACCCAAAGGCTTCAGAGTTAAGACAGTCCTCAGCAGAAGCCCCCTCACCCCAATGCCACCTCTGTGCTGCCGACCATATTACAGCCACTAAAGAGAGCATCTCTGAAGGTCTCTTGGCTCACTTTTTGCTTGACATACCCCCGAGCATCAAGAAATAGTAGGTGTCCTGCTTAACTTGGTTACTATATCCTTCAAAGAGATTACCCAGGTTAGTCCAATCATGTCCCAAATCCCTCTTCTCTGTGGTCCTCACGACACCTAAATTATTCATTGCCAGGACCACCCCCTTCATACTAATCTCTATAGTTATTAATTAGTTCTGATTTCCCATAGAGCTTTCCATTGAGCCCTCTGAATCTCTGATCTCTTCTCTGTGTTCTACTACCCTATACGATATCCCTGTCTCTAAACTTCCTCTTCACCTTCTTGCCCAACAGAAGTCTGGATGTCCCCTTACAAATAATAGTCTCCTCTAGAGAAAGCTGCATGAGGGGCATTGCTTTTACCTTAAGAACCTCAGAGCATGCATATAGCCACTTACAAACCACTTCATTAGTCCTCCTTCAAAAACACTGCTTTTGTGAATTTCATGCCATCAGATCTTGTTACATATTCCACTGCCATTGCCTGACTCCTTCATTCCTTGAAAACTTAGTGCCTATGTCATCATCTTCTCTTCCACCTCTACTCTTGAGACCATTTGTAATGACTTCGATGTATGGTTAGTAGATTTCCTCTTGGTTCTTAGACTTTCAATAGCTCCCTCTTTCTACTCTTGCCATCTGGAGAACCTTCTTAAAAAGTTATATCACATCACTCCCATGTTCAAAATTCTCCAGTGACATATCATTGCATTTAGAATAAAAGGAAATTCTTACAACCTAGTAATGGAAAAAGTTTTAGACTGATAAATATTGATCCATCTGGATTCTGCCTAATTCTCTCCCTTACTTTCCATCCTTCCCACAAATCTAAGACATATTGGCCTTCTTTCTGTTCCTCTAATATGTCAAGCTTCTTTTTTGCCTTCAGGACCTGAAAAGTTATGTCCTCGAGTCATCACAGTCTTGATTCTTCTTATCAATATCTCCATTTAAATATCATCTTCTTGGTGCCCCCTGCCTCTATGCCTGATCTAAAAGAGCCCCTCAGTCACTCTATCACATTATTCATAATAATGTGATAGAGTGACTGCACAGCTAATATTACCTTTTATTTGTGAGGTTATTTATTATTTGTCTGTCATTCCTCATTAGAACATCAGCTTCATACAGTGTCTTCTTTGTCTTAATAATAATCCCCATTGCCAAGGACAGAGGCACCTCATTGTAGTTGCTCAATAAATATTTGTTGAAAAAAGTTTTAAAATGATATCTTTCTATGGCAATATCACAATGAAGCCAATCTTTGGTCTATTTCCTCCCAGATCTATTTAATCTATTGTACATTTCTCTTGGTTGTCATACAGGCTATGCCTGCTTTGGATTATTAACTTCAGAATTGAACTTATTCCAGCCCTTGGGTTAGAATACCACCATATCCCTTCTTTTTCCTCATAGCCTAGGATAGGTGATGGCTTTTTGTCATAGCTAAAATCTGGATTTCCTACACCACTATTTGTGTTTCTCTTTTAGTTTTTCCATAATCTTTGTCACTAATTGCTTCTATTAAATTAAAATAAAGTTCTAAATACATATAGTGACTTCTGTTTTCTTGAAAGAACTCTATCTGATACACAAGGATAATACAATTTTATAAACTTTGTTTCCAGATACATTTTTTCATTTTAGATTATTGAATCACATTAGATTATAGAATCACTGTAGGTAAAACTATAATGCATATATAAGTATAATGAATTATTGAAATCCTAAAGAGAGTTATATATACAGAGATAATTTAATACTGATTTATATTTCCAACAAACCCTACTATGGTTAAATTATGGAGGAAGGGAGGATACCTAAATACCAAGAGAGAAAGGAGGGAAAGAGAGAGATTTCCTCAGAGAACAGATTGGTATAATAATTTTCAAAGTGTGGCCTATAGACCTCTGGAGGGCCCACGAGGTCAAAAGTATCTTCATAACGTTATTAAGATGGTGCTTGCTTTTTTCTGTTTGTACTCATGGTGCAGAAGCAATGGTGGATAGAACTGTTAGCACCTTAACACAAATCAAGATGGTGGCACCAAACTGCACTAGTAATTATGATATTTTTCACTGCTATTAAAAAAGGGGATGGTAACTTAAAATTTCCTTGTTAAAGCAGAAAAAATATTAAATATATGAAATCTCAAACCTTTAGTACATGAATTTTAAATAAAGCATTTATTGTCTGTTGCCTTCTGAAGTACTGTCGTTGCTTCTAGGAAAAATACTTGTACAACTGAGTTGCAAGCTGAAATAGCCACTTTTTTTCATAGAACACAGTTTTTACTTAAAAGAAAGACTGGTGGGAAAAAAAAACCTAAGATTATTCAGCTTAAGTATTTGGCAGACATTTTTTGAAAAATAAAAGTCGTATGTCACTTAAATGAAAACAACTGACAATAATTGTTACCGATGAAAATTTTTAAAAAATTGATATTTGAAAAAGTTGTTTAACCCACTCTCACCTTGACAAATTAACAAAATTTAAAGACATTTCTGATGAGATCAGTGGTGATATTAATGAATGTGATTTGTCTGTTATTTTATAAGGAAATATGTCAGCATTTGGAATATTGAACCAATATTTTTCATTCAAATGTATAAAAAGAGCTACCCAAATGCAAGATAGATTAATTAATTTTAATCTAATAGAGTAGTAAAGTTTCCTTGATATGGTTTCATATTCTACATTGTAACTAATATTTAGATAATGAGTTTCCTGTCACCGATGGTGTCCAAGAATAAAAGGGAATGCTTTAGACCAGAGCTTCTTAAATATTATCAACCATAAGAATCACCTGGTAATCATCTTACCATGTAGATTCTGATTCACTATGTCTGAGGTGGGGCCTGAGATTCTGAATTTCTATCCAGACCGCAGGTGATGTTGATTCTCCTGGTGCATGGAACACATTGAGCGCTGTCCAGTAATTAGAACAAATTGAACCTATCAGGGCTTCCCAATTTGTTTTGGTTATAAGAATAACCTAGTATCTTAATTAATCTAGTTCTCTAGGTTCCTCTTCTGAAGATTGTCACTAAGTCTAGAAAATCTGTGTTTAAGAAGAAAATTCTTATGATCAGTAAATTTGGGAAACACTAACTAGATGATCATTATCTCTCTATAATGCTATTTCTCTGTTTCCCATAAGGCTATCTATTGATATTTATATTTTTGCCTTTTTTTTTTTTTTTCAGAAACAGTAACATTGCTACTAGATGGGATAATCCCTCTTCTACAGCCAAGAATAACCAGTTTATTTGTGAACATGTTATCATTTGGTGTTAAAGTGATTTTGGTAAGTGATCTGATTTTATTTGTGTGACGACTTTATAGGTTTATATTATTCCCCTCATTGTCGGATTAGAAAACAGAAGTCTATATAGGCCAAGTGAATTGCTCAAGGTCACACAGATGGAGGAAGTCATGGGGTCCAGATGCGACTCTCCTATCAGTCCAAAGTCCAGTCATTCAGACAATAGTCACTCAGAGTCCTGTGGTGTCACCTTCTCCTGCATGCTTGTGAGGCATGGTCCTTGCACACAGTTTTCATCTTCTGCTCCTCCATCCTTAACTCAGTGTCTTCAGCTACCTGGGCTTTATGTCTCCTGCTCAGAACTTTTTGCTTTTAGTTTTGAATCTGCTCCCCCCAGGTTTTCCAGCACTGACCGTTTGTCTTGGTTCTGACCAGCATCAGGTTCAGATTTGCTCTTTCCAGTCTTTCTCCCTGGTCTTTGTGAATATCCACATTCATCTTGGTCTGGAGAAAAGCCAAAGTGTGATGCAATGCAGTTCCTCTGATAGGCTCTTCAGAACAGCAGTAAATATCCTTTCCCTTAACTCTTCTCAAGTCTGAACCAGCTGACCTACACAGAACCACGTTGCGGGGCTGATGGTGGTGAGGCGGATGTTAATTCTCATAGATGATTAATGATTAATTTTGCTGGTTTACTTTCTGTACTTTAGTGATCACTAGTATAAATTCCATGGAGGTCATTGTTTATTTAATTAACATATATGAATTGAGCACCTACAATGTGCCAGACTTTGTATTAGTAGCTAAAGATATAGTAGTGAGCAAAAGCAGACGTGAATGCTGTGCTCCAAAGGTGATGATCCAATGAGAGACAGATTTTAAGCAAATAATAACAGTAATAGAGTCTAATACAAGCCATTATCAGAGTCATGAAGAAAAGAAATCCAGTTTTGTCAATTTCCATGGAAACTGACTTAATGTAGAAGGTCAGAAAATAATAATAAGTAAAACATAGGTGCCTTGTGCTTTACTATGTGCCCCACGGTGTACTAGAAGTTCATATTGTGATCTCATGATATCCTCAAAACAGGTGTACAAGGAAGTTACCTCATATTATAGGTGAGAAAACCAAGGCTCAAGAAGTTAATACCTAATTCCAGAATGTACTTCCACTGAACACCAAAGCTTCCTGGCTGGCCACTCACTCCATCTCGTCTTGACAAAGACAAATTCTGCCATCAGGGATTTGATGCAAAAGAGACTGCTCTTTCCTGCTGCCAGTTGGGTTCTCTGCCAGGGTTTTCTAGCTCTGAATGACATTGAGGCTAAAGTTAAAAATAAGAAGCCTAAGTCATGGCTGACCTAAGATCATATACAGTGGTTGCTATAGTAGGTATACTCAGAGGCTAGTAAGATTGAACCAGTATGTGCAAAGAAGCTGAGAAAGGCAATGGAAGTGGTCTCTAACTCAGTATGGGGTGAGTCTCAAGCAGATTTAAATGCAAACTAAAAATTACTACTTCGATGGTCAAATCCAAAATAGAAGCACTCCCCCTGAACCAAATTGCCTCATTTCAGTTTGTGAATTGGCTTTGCCTTGGTCCTTCTCAATCATCACGGGAAGATTAAAAGTAGAGTCCATTTAATAATAGGTACACTTTATATCTTCCTAATTCTTTAGCAAGTTTCTGTTCATGCAATGCATATAACAGTAACTTTTCATTTGTATAGAACTTTGAGATTTTTCTCAGTGGGATTGTGTGGGTCAAGTTTGATCCTCAAATCTTGTGAGTATGACTCTACATATTTTAACTCTGAGTCCTAAAGAGGTGAGCCAAGGTTTCCAAACTCACATAGCAAATTATGGTCCAGCTGGGACTGCCACATACACCTTCTGATTTTTGATCCTGTGTACTTCCTACTAAATAAAATTGCCTTAATTTATTTCAAATCAGTGAAACTACTTTATTATCCATACTACCTTATACCAAAGACTTGTCTGAAAATGGTATAATTATACATAAACTTTTAGGTGATAAAATGTCAACAAAATATATAGCAGAACTGTATGCTGTTATACAGATTTGAATATCTGTCAGGGCAAGTCATGTTCATTGATATAAAGTAACAGCAATGCATTGATTTTGAAATATCGGAATAACCAATTTCCCTGCCAAATTCTATCAATAGGGTGAAATAGTGTCATGCAGAATGTTATCTTAAACTCAAAAATTCATGACCCACGTGTTTCTCTCCCATAATTGTGACATTTTTAAAAGAACACAATTCATAGAACAAAATTATTCACAAACTAATTCAATTTTCTAACTTGCTTCTAGACTATTATGAAGGTGAATCATAGTCCCATTAATGTCTCCAGTAACTTCCCATTTCAGTCTCTCTTCTTCTGAATCATTCTCCAAAAAATCAGCTCTCTTGCCTTTTAACTTAATTTTCTATTACCAATATCCCAAAAACTGATCTGGCACATCACAGCTGTCTTTCATGTGGTGTGATTCAAAAAGAAAAAAGAAAAAATAAAAAGAAAAGAAAAAAAGACTAAGCAGGCCAAGCTACCTGATTCAGGAATGGGAAAAGGCTGGGATCGTCACAGATTGTATTTGATTTTTAGCCCATCAGAAATGTAATTAGAGTTTCACTGAGCTTATGTCATGCATTTAAGGCACAGTTCCACCTGATGCTCCCCAGAAATTCAGCATGCTGGACAGGCTCTGGATGGGATCTGGGTGAGAGTGGGCTGGCCAAGGAAAAAAACTTAAGTTCACAAACATCCAAAAATCATGTCATCAAAGACCTTCTTCTCAAAATTTTGTAGCTTTGAGACATTTTTCTCTTTCCTTTTTTCTTCACTCATTAATTTACTAGGAATTTATTGCACACAATAGTTTTCTAAGCTCCTTACATGATACTATAGGGGTTGTCTCTAGTAACCATGTCTACCTCCAGATGCCACTGGCCTCAGTCAGTGCTGGGTCTGAGATCCTCTACATTTTTCACCCAGCATTCTTGTGGCCACGTTACCAGTCCTTACTCACTGGATAGACAGGTGCTGTGAGCAGTTTCTGGCAGTAATTCAGTGCTTTACAAAATACAAGTAGTTATATCATCTGCTCCCTGTTTCGTTTTCAAGTTGCCTTTTAATTTTTATTTCTATCCTTGTGACCACTTTTTTATTTATCAGCCTGTGCTCGTCAGAATTTCCAGAGGCTAATGCAAATTATTGCTTAGAAATGCAACTATTTAAATTCCAAAAAGATGTGATTAAGTAACAGTCAAGAACCTAAGCACAGGACTCTCATTCCGTCTGAGCTCTATAAAGCATCTAGGGTGACCAACCATCCTGCTTTGCCCTGGACTGGGCAAGGTGGTATGGTGGGGCAAGGGGTTGTTGCATGTCACTTACTGTGATAAAACAGGACAATCCTAGGCAAATTGGTATTCTTGGGGGGTCATAATGCAGTTATAATGAAGGACCCTAGGCTAAAACTGCCCTATATCGCATTCATGTACCTGAAAAGGGGGGTGGCTGCTTTTTAAAATGTCCTGGCTCTGCTTCCTACCTGGTGTGGTCTCTTGGACTGGAATTGGTCTGTTCTTTAAATTTTGGGGCCTGAAATAAGGGGTCCCTTGCTTTTTACTTATTGGTCCTTTAATATTTACCACATAGATTCTTATTTACACAGAGAAACCCATGAGAGAGAAAAATGCAAGTTAGCTCATGCAACAACTACAGTAAGCCCTCATTTAACATAGTCAATAGCTTCTGTGATTTTAAGCAAAATGACTTATAATGAAACCAATTTTACCATAGGCTAATTGATATAAAGAAGAGTTAAGTTCCTATGGCATCTCATCATCATTGTAAGGAAACAACATTGAACAAAACAATGTTATTCGAGGACCTGCTTTAGTCCAGGAAACCAGTCCTCTCTGTGAAATGCAGACTACTACAGGGAACCTGCTGGAAGTCTCAGGGAGATGTGAGCTCAGCAGAACTAGAGCTCATTTTATTCACTATTTGGGGCTTGAGACTGGGCCTGTGCCCTTTTATAGGTAGAAAGCTGCAGATCTAGGTCTTTAGCAACTAGAGAGAGAACAGAGTTTTAGTCTTGATTCTGGCCCTATTAGTATAATGTGGGACAAGTCATTTCTCTCTGGGCCTCTGTGTCCTCATTTGTGAAATGAAAATGTTGGAGTAGATCATTTCCTTTTCACTTCAATTTTGTATTTATATGTGAACTTGTCATGTGACTGGTATCAGTCTCAGTACCTTACCTGCCTTACTTCTTGTAATCCTTCCAAAACAACTCACAGAGGTAGGTAGCACTATCATCCATATTCGATAGATTTGTGTTTGTTTTTAGATCCATTTCCATTATTCCCCACCCTGTTGGAATACTTGAGAGGCTAACCTATGTGACTGGTATTCTTTCTTTCTGGCTTCTGTTACAGTCCTACCAAGGAAGAGCAGGACATTATAGGAAAGAATTAAATTGAGTTGCGATACTCATTCTCCAGCTCCCTCATTGTGCATTCTCTAGATGGATGCATCTCTCGACTGAAGCTCACTTCTTCTGTCCACCAGTCCTTTCCACCAGCCCTCCCTCTCTGTGGGTTTTGGTATTCTCCCTCTTTTAGATTCTTTAACCTTGGGGAAACAGCGCTTCCTGATACTGTTATTTGCTGGGGATACCATGTCTTATGTCTTATCCTAGTGTTTCCAGAAACCTATTCACACCTTTGTAAAAAAAAAAAAAAATCCCTTCATCTCCACAAATCTCCACAAATTCCCCAGGTTTTTCCTAGCAGGACTTTGACTCACATACTGGAGAAACTAAGACTCAGAGTGATGAAATGATGCACTTAAAACACACAACTGGCAAGTGGTTCATTTAGCATGCAAAATCGTAAGGAAGGATTGATTTCAGAGCCCAGGCTGGTAACCACTGTTACATTGCTCTATAAAATCAGTAATTACTTGATTTGGAACAGTTTAAACTCATCTCTTGTAGAATAAACTGTGCTCCGACAGACTTTACAAAAAGGAATATTAACATTTCTGGGGATTTTATTAGACCCCACCTATATGTAAATCTTGTACCAATGAGCAATTCATAGAGAATAATGGAAAGTGTTGGGCTTTGGATGCAGTTAAACCTGGATTCCAACCCCAAATCTACCTATTGGAGGTGAGACCAAAAGAAAGTTACTTAATGTAATTAAACTTTCCTGCCCCCCACCAAAGGGCATGCAGAGTTTAAATTCCTTTTATAACTGAAAATATTGTGATGTTAATTGACCATCCACCTCAATGCCTTAGACAAAGGAGGGGCTCAGCAGATGTTCATTCCTCTTCTCTTCTCCTAAACCTTTATTCTTGAAATTCTCAGTAGGCTGCTATGCCATGATCGCATCCCATTTGAGTTTTCACTAGCACTCTCAAATTTGAGTGCCCGTGTTTCCCATCTCAAAGCGAAGACTGGGACACGTACCATGCAAGTAGCAGTTACTCAAACACTGCTTGCTGAATTAAAAAACAAGTGACTTTTTGTACAAGTTTCTCGACCAGGAAATAGATTTCAAAATTTTCCTAGGTTTTCTTCTATTTCAGAAGGGACTGTTTTCAAACAAAATTTACTGATATATATATTCCTTAACTGATTCCCCACCTCCATTTGAACACCCCCACTACTATTATAGCGAGAGGAAGAAACATAAAGTATATATTTTTGTTATCATAACATAGTCATGTGAAGTATCAACTTATTCACCTACCAATAGGTATTTCTACAAACCACTATTTCATAGCCAAACTGAGGGATTGATAATTAAGAATGAAACAGACATATGTAGAGATTTGGGAGTCATGTCATCTGGGGTGGCCTCCTTCTTTTTCTTTGAATCCCCTGGCCTGAGAAAGGCCTGTAGAAGGTCACAATTACGTGGTGTAACATTCTCATCTGATAACTGCTGCTGCTTCTGCTAAATCCTTCAAAAGTGTCCTTTTCCCAACTGTTGTCATAAATGGGAATTGTGCATCTTCTTTTCCTCTTAACTAGATTCAATTAGTTCAAGAAGTCCTGATTTATTTTGTTCATAAGTGGCCCCCACTCCAAACGTTGGGTTGTTAAAACCAAACTGAATTAAAGAATATATCAGCTTGAAAAAATTAAAAAGTAACCTGTGGGTGAATCAATGCATCGCTCTTTTCTGTTTGGTTGATATGGGGTTTATAAGGCAATGAAAGTCTAAGAAAAATATCTCCTAAGTACTTGCAGCGTCTTAGCATGCGAGCTGAATATACTCTCTGAGGATCAACATCTCTCTTCTAAACATGCAGAAGTTGCATTCGATGATCTATAGCATTGTCCCCAGCTTCCATTTGGAGAGTGTATGATTCTTGCAGATTTTGCCCTGAATAAACTGTTAGAGGACCATAAAAGAAGCACAATAGAGGCCCCCTACCAACTGGCCCTGAAGATTAAAAGAATCTCAGCAGTAGCTTTCTTTGAAAGCATTAACCATTTAAAATAACCACTTTGTGAAGGACAGTTTTGTGGCTATGTGATTAGAGGCTAAAGGAAAGAAATTTGACCCCCTGCAAGCATAAAACTGCTCTCCGCAAGAGAAAACCAATGGCTGTCCCCATGCTGTGATCCCCTCTCTGAAGACACTCCCCGAATGTAGACACCAGGCCAGGAAATTTAAAGAACCCACTCCTTGTTCTTTGGGGCTCCTCTTCCCCCCCCCTCGGAGCATCTCGCACTGGAGCTTCTAATCACAGTTAACGCCTTTGCAAGCTGGTGACATCTGACATCCAAAGGTTTCTCTGTATTTCCAAACCCTTTAGGGCCTTAGGGAGGGTTATGTAACTATTGCTATAAAGTAAGGCGCTGCAGTAACCTTGGGAATTTGAAATCACTACAGGAAATTGAAGAGTAAATTCCTCTTAATAAAGCAGTGCACAGCAGGGTGCGTAGGAGCAAGAAATTAACTCACAATAAGTAGCATTGTTGCTTGGGAGGGCAGTGAGACCTCCGCTGCCCGAACTCACCCGCGTAGGTAGCGTGAGATTCTTTTTCCACCAACAAGCCCCTGCTCTGTTCCAGAAGTGGCCTTATTACATTCTCGATAAAGAATTTTGGAAACAAAATTATTTCTCTAGCTTAAGTAGCCCGGGCAACAAACTGTGGGCGGGGGCGGGGTGGGGGTGGGGGTGGCTCAGGAATAGTCTTCAAGAACCCAGAGTCTAGTCTAGGGTTTTCCTCTGTGACTTGGTCTTCAATGTTGAGGACTCAAATCATATCTTGCCAGCCTCAATTTCCTCAGAAATCAGTCCAACATTAGAATGCAGGTGACTTTCCTTTTTGCAGCACCTGGGGAGAAAAATAATGTCTGTCCTGCTAAAAGTGTGATATCTGCAAGAGAGAAAATATGTAGGCAGGCACTACATCAATACAAATTACAATATCGGTGTGATAGCTCTGCTGTTCCTAGCACTTTGTATGCGTCCTGTTAGTCCTTAGTGATTTTTTTTTTTCATTAAAAACTGAGTGCAGACAACCTGTTGAGACAAAAGAAGGTGAAAACATCACTCAAGCAGAGTGATATTGCCCTGAAAAGACATGGATGCGCAGTCGTGCTGGATACATTTGCCTAAGGATTTTGAAGTGTTATTATTAAAGACCCAACTAGAACCCCCAATAAGGCTGCTGTTAGCTGGAGGTGGTTATAGCCAATGCTTTCCAGGTGCTGCCACATTCCTGACCATTCTAGTGACACGTGATTCTTCATAGCACCACTCCCAACCCAGGCGACTTGTATCTGCAATCTGACTCATTACTAGCATCTGCCAATATCTCCCTTTGAGCAAATACCTCTCTTTTCCAAGCCCCAGTGTCCCTGCCTTCCCACCCAACCTCTTGGTTCCATCTCTTCTACACTATTAGAAGCAACAAAGTGTTGGCTATTAGCATAGTTTCTGGACCCCTAACCCAGACATGGCTGAGTCTCAGTTCTGCCATGTATAAACACGTCACTTAATTTCCCCTAGCCTCGTTCTTCTCATCTTTACACTGGAAAAGGGATTGTTAGGAATATTAAATGACACCAAGCATGGAAAGCATTGAACAGAGAGGCTGTTATATAATGTGTTGCTCTTATTATATAATAATTTTTATATTTTTACCTATAATTATTTTTGTCTCTAGGTACCTATTTGTACTGATTTCTGATTTGCGTTTTGAAGCTCTTTCTGAAACCTTTTACCTATTCTGCTTTCCCTCTCTTCTGATTTATCAAACAAGAGCTTAACTCACACTAAAGTTATTAAAACTTTCTAGACCTCTGCTATCTCATCTGTAAAGTGGAGACTAACAGCAATTATTAGTTGGAAATGAATTAATCTCTTCCTTTGTTCAGTGGGTCTCATCACCACTCCCCACCACAACTCCCAACTTGATGTCATGTCTCCTCTTCCAGGGCAGTCACATGCTAAAGACAGCTGGTCAACTACTCTGAATCTTATCTACCTAGTTTTATTTATTCATTTAAGTCTTAACTTCTCTTCATATAAAATTATTTCCAAGCTTTTACCATCCTCTCTTCTCTCCTTTAAATGACTTGATTGGTCTATATGTAACCTCACTGTAAGGTGCCAAAACCATGTAGAATGTCTATTTGCATAAATGGTAAGCTCAGACAAAGCAACACGATCTCTTACCTCCACTGTCTTTTTTTTTTATATATATTTTTAAATTTTTTCCCAAGCTTTACATGTCTTAGAGTGAAGCACAGATCTCATTCAGGCTTTTACAAGTCACTTTACACTCTGCCTCATATTGAGCATTCCAGCCACAAAATCTTTACATTGAAATATTAAGTATCACCTCTCCAGTTCTGTATTTATGCAGTTAATACCCTGAACTCAAAAGGTAAGACTTCACTTTCATTTGTATTAACTTTCACATTTCTACATTAATAGATGTAGAAATTAACTTCAGTTGATAAGGAATTTTGTGAATACTGGTTTGGTCAATCAACATATTAGCTCCTCCTCTCAACATTTTCATCCACAATTGTGATGACCGTTCCCCTTCATACATTTACCAAAGTCCATAGACAAAATATTTCAGACAGGTCTGAGGACAGAGCCCCAGGCCATGCTATTATAAACCTTGCTTCCATTGGTCATCCATCAAAAAATCCCCTTTGGGTCTATTTGTTCAATCCATTATTAAACTATCTAATTGTTCTTACATCTTGCCACTCTCTCCATCCTGGGCCCAATTATTACATGAGACAATTTGTCACAACTCCTACTGGCTCTCAATACCCCACATACACCATGATTCCCTAAGGTAGTAAGTGATCCACTTACTGGAGTCAGCTAGACTTGTGTTCAATTCAGCACCCACCGCTCACTGGCTATATGACTGTGGGCAGGTTACATAAGCACTCTGTCCAAAATTCATAAATGAAGAAACTGAAGTGGAATGAGAGTAGCTATATTATAGGACTAATATGGTTTATATGTGGCTATAATATGATAAAGCATATCTAGTGCTTATAAGAAACCACTTGTACATAATAAGGACTCAATAAATGTTAGCTCTTTCACGTCCATAAACATTAGAACTCTACTAAAGAGGATAAAAGGAAAAGTAAGATTAACCTGACCAGTCTTTGCTTATTTCTACCACACGTTTGTGATTTTATTCTAATATCTGTGTTTCTCTTCATCATAGTCCTGATTTCTATTTGTAATCACATGTGAATTATTATAACTGTTTAATTTAAATGGTCTTCTTCATTGAATCAGAAGCTCCACAAGGACACCATCCATATCAATTCATGCTTAGCATGCATCTCCAATTACCCTGTACAGTGCAAGGCAGGTGCTCAATGCATATCCGTTAAACAAATAATCTCCATGCAATTTGTACTAATGATCACTGAGGCACAGAAAAGAATCAGCAAAAGTCATCATTAACTACTTAGGAGGGTTAATTTCCCCATCCCACCACCCCCACCATGTGGCTCTGGGCAGGTCAGCTGGTTCTGAATGAGGACTAGTTAAAGAAATATATTAACTGCTGTTCCGAAGAGCCTATGAAAGGAACCACATCACATCACACTTTGGCTTTTTCTCCAGGCCAAGATGAATGTGGGTATTCACAAAGACCAGAGAGAAAGACTGGAAGGAACACATTTGAACCCAGTGCTGGTCAGAGCCAGGGCAAATGGTCAGAGCTGGAAGACCTGGGGAGAACATTTGCGAAAGAGTCAAGAGTCCTGAGCAGGAGACATGAAGCCCAGGCAGATAGAAACACTGAGTTAAGGATGGAGGAGCAGAAGATGCAGACCATGTGCAGGCACCGTGCCTCATAAGCATGCAGGAGGAGGTGGCACCACAGGGGACTGGGTGTCTAGTGTCTGGGTGACTGGGCTTTGGACTGAGAGGAGAATCACATCTGGACTCCATAACTTTCTCTGTCTTGTGTGGCCTTGAGCAATTCACTTGGCCTCTATAGACTTTCATTATCTAATCCACACAATGAGGGAAATGATACAAACCTACAGAGTTGTCACACAAATAAAACGATCATTTGATGAAATCATTTAATGACCTAATGATGATGACAGATTCATGATAAAGTGCTTATTCTTGGTTATTAAAAATAAGAGAATGATATTTATGATAGATGAAATCAATAAGTACTGTATAGTTAGTTCAATCTTTACTAATTATTTGAATCTCCTTAAGTTCTTACTACTCAAAGTGTGATCCTTAAACCAGCAGCATCAATATATATCATCTGGGAGAGTGTTACACTTCTAGAACCTCAGATCCCATTCCAGACTTACTGCATTGAAATCTGAAGTTTAACGGACTCCAGGTGATTCTTATGCATGTTAAATTGTGAGAAGCACCAGCCTGTCATCTTCACCTATTCCTGGATGCCGTCAGTGAAAAGGAAATCTCTCTACCGGGAAAGCTTTTTCTACCTCTTGGCACTTCTGACTATATAAAATATAAGAGCCGCTCCCTTCCCTACAGAGTCAACGCCATTCGGAGTACTTAGGATCTGAGCCTCAGCTTGCAACACAGACTGGTAAGTGCTAACAATTCCAGAACACCTAATAAATGTTAGTATGAATTCACTTCTACAACATTAATCCTCAAAATGAAAGAGGCTTTTGTTCTTCCTGTTTTTTGGATGTTTTAAAAATAATGATAAAAAAACATGCAATGTAAATTTAGCATCTTAACCATTTTAAGTGTATGTACAGTTCAGTAGTGTTAACCGTATTCACACTGTTGTGCAAAAGGTCTCTAGAACTTTTCCATCTTGCAAAAGTGAAACATTATACCCTGTGAACAGCAGCCCTTCATTTCCCTGTCTTTGGAAAAATAAGTTGTCCTATTATGCGTGGGTCTACGAGAAGGTCACCTGGCAATTAACTACAGGTGGTTTCCAAAGGAAGGAAGCCTTATTGACACTTTAACTACAACACTGTGAAACCCTATATTGTATGTTGTGTGTCATTTTAAATCACTGAATTTGTGGTAATTTGTTATGCAGCCATAGTATTCAAATATATCTTCAAAGTGATAGTTTGGAACTGTATAAAAATCCCATTCCCCATCAATTTCATCTAATGATTTTTATCATTATCTTTTACCCTTTATATAATTATTCAAAGAATTGTTCTACATTCTTAATTGCCAATTGCAGAGTGTGAAATTGGTATAATAATAACCTCCAATGGTAGTAAATGATTATTTTCCTTTTATTATTATTATGGATTTATAGGTTTGTAGTCACTAAATATATAGCATGTAATTAGTCACTTTTTTTGTTCCACATAGCTTTTGAAACATCATGTCATTTATTTAACATAGATAATATGTTTATTTTAAGAAGCAGAATTTGCCCACTTTAAATGTAAATGAAGTCACAGGTCTTGGACTAATTGCCCCTTCCTGGAAGAGATTATATACATTTTCTGTTATTTAGAAATACCTAAATTCCTTGCAGACCTACAAATACAGGCAGACTTTTAGCAGACTCCAATAAATCTGGCTATTTTGAATTTGTTAATGAAATTCTTAGCATTAGTTTTTGAAAAACTTGTGAATACTGTGGTTAGATCAGCTAGAGCAATTCTGTCAGAATTTCTTTAAATAAGTATTTCTTACAGCAAAAAGACTCTCATCTAGTTTCATAAAGCATATTTTACTTTAAAACACACAATAAGAAGTTGAGGGTTGGTTTCTTCTTTTGAGAGAGACCTTTACTTCTGAGCCTTTATTCTGCCATGTGTGTGAATATAGGTGCCTGTTTTCTGGAGCACCATCCATGGACTTCTTAAAATACTGCCCCCCTAAAATGTACTCCTCTCTCCCAACTCTTTCATGAAACTGATGAACCACTACTCTATAAATTCTGACTAACTTCCCCAGTCTGGAAAAGGAAGAAACTCTAACTTTCCTTGCAAATTGTAAATCTTGGCATTGGCAAGCATAGTAGAGAGCATCGTGAAATGTTAATAGTCAAAATGCAATGAGTAATTTTGCACCAAACACAATGACCATATGTCTTGGGAAGCAAGCCTACTGTATATTGTTAAACTAAAAAGATGTTTACTTCTAGTTTCAGTGACAGTAGAATCTAAACTTTAAGAGCTGAGAAGAGATAGGCTGTTTCCAAAGATCTGAGAAAAGCTTACAGAAGAGAGAAAAAAATATACAGTATTTTTACATAATGTAAAGTCATTGAGAAAATGAAAAAGATTTCTGTGAAGTTCAAGAAATTTGTATTTTTTTCTTCTTAAGTGAAAGAAGGCGTGGAGACCCAAATCCTTCAGTGATGTCTTCATTGTTGATTAATGTACCTAAGAAAGGGTAAAAATGGTAAACATAGTAGTAGAAATAGTCCTGGGCTGTGACCTACGGGATCTTACTTCTAGCCTTGGCTTCCTATCCCTAGTTTTGTGTTCTCTTTCTAGAAAACCATTATCTTCTCTTCCACTGTTCATTTTTATAATCCCACATGATTATTTTGTTACAACTGTCAAAATGGTAGAGCAAACACAGAATAACAGAGTATTAGAACTAAAAGAGGTCTAATAAATCCATGAGTCGAATAAGTGGTCCTATTAGTCTTTAAAAATAAGTGAGTGAAGTGGGCTGAGTTTATTTCATTGTGGTGACTGACTTAAATTATATTACTTCATTGCCTGCATATACACGTGAAAGAGTGTTCTTTATTTTCACAAAGACATAAGTGCTGAGCCTCCAACTCTTCTCGAAACATATGGACACTCAGTCCTTTTTTTTTTTTTTTTTATTTCTTTGAATAGAGCTCTGGGGCAAAAGCCAAAACGCTTTCTTCTATATTAAATGACCACTGGTATGCAATCAGTGTCCGCAAGACAACAGAGACACGGGACTATGATAAACATGGAAAATAGGAACATTAAATAGAGCAGCCCCTTTTCAACTGAGCAAAATTTACATAGGATATGACATCACTTGAATTTTTAAGATAAAGCCGGACATTTAAAGATTAATGTGAAAATGATAAATTTTAAAATGTTGACAATTTCAATTGTTAAAGACACTGAAGAGACCAATACTGTATAAGCTAGATTCTATTCAAGGGCATCAAACCAACATCTGTCTTAGTTTGCAGGTCATTTTCCCATCTTGGAAATTTAAATGTCCTAAAACTAAGGAACTACAAAACCTAGAGCAGCACTTTGTTCTCTAAATTCTGTGTGTAGGGAAACATACAAATACATATACACCCTCAAAAGAAGCAATGTAAGATGTGTCCTTCATGGATTCTAAATCTAGCTCTATGATTTGTTATTCCATTTATTTGTTCTGAGAGATAATCTGGTCAATCGTGGAGCTATACTTTTATTAGGTTTTTAAATTTTAATGTTGATTAGTCAAAAAATAATGTATCTTTAAGTCTTGTATTATGGCGGTAAATATTTAAAGTCTCATAAATCCACTGTGACAGAGATTCCCAAGTCAATGAAAATGAAGAGCAAAATGGAAATGCACATACTTTCCCTTTGGAAGTGTGATCTAAGAAAGGGCAGTCCTCTCTCCAAATCATTCTCTTTTTTGCCTTAGTTCAGGATTTCTCATTTTTCTATGCAGAGGCAATCTTGGATATTCATAAAGGAGCTTCTAGTCATCTTAAATTCTCTCCAGTCTATGGACTTTTCATAATGAAACATATTAGATGAGGGGTCTCAAATACATTCCATAGGAAAGATTGTAGCCATCAATTGAGTTTTCCCTTGCCCTTTTCATCTGGCCCAAAGGACACTCAAAACAATTTTTCTGCTTCTTCTCAACATACTGAACTGTATATAATTCATGATTTACTTTCATTCAGATCTTAGCTTAAGTTAAAATTTAAAATACATGTTATATAAACATATAATACATATTTATGTGTAATTTATATATCTATATATGCCATATATTAATATATAAAAATATTTAATATATTTGTTTCTGGTTTTTCTATATATAGTCTATGTCAGTATGTCTTTTTAGCATGCTGGGTTTTTATTAAATAATTAAATATTTCTCAAGTACTGGTGTGCATTGTGGTGGTTGTGGGGTACACTTAAGAAAGAGATTCCTTTCTGGCTTGATGATTCATCATACATGGTGCTGTACAAACTTAGAATTTTCCTGGAAGATAAAATAACTAGAAAACACAATGGAAGAGAATGTAATTGTGCAAGGCAACTTTTGAGGTGTCTATGCAACTTACAGAAACCATCTTCTTTGGAGAACATTTCCACTGCACCCCGCACCCACCCCATCTATTAACTGGGATGAACAGGGACAGCCGTATATTTGGGCCATGAGTGAATATCTGACCCAAGCTGAAACAGTTAGAATTTCTCCCCTTGTAGTTTTGAACTGTGCTTGCTCAACAGTAGTTGTATGTACTTTAGGGGCTGTGGGGCATCGTCCTGCACCATGGGAATGGAGGAGAAGAGAGAAAGAGGAAGCAGACATGCGGAGAGAATCAAAGACCAGAGCTCTAAGAGTGAAGCTGAGAGGCCTCAGACTTGGTGTCTCAGCTCTCTCCTATCTTGGTTTTAGTCTTTTGCTAATTCTTGCAGTATTTCTTGCTCTTGGGTTTTGAGACAGCTGCTTATCTTAAATATATAAGCACACAGATCTCTTTATTTGCCTATACTTCTTTGAAATCAGTTTTTTGCTTGCAACCAAAAATGCAGTAGGCAGGAATTACATGTTATGTATTATTTTTAGCTCAGGAAGACTATAAAATATGGTTGTGCAGATTCATAACTGGATACAAAAAGTCATCAGGACTTTGGCCTTTAAAATAAAAAAAATATATTTATGTATATAAATTTATTAAAATGAAATGAAAATAAACTTGGAAAGAGAATAACATCAATCTGATATTTATATAGCGATTTGTGGCTTACAAAAAACTCTTTCTAAATCTTCATTCTAACCCTGAGGGTTCAAAATAATAATTTCTATGATATAGAGGAAAATACCAAGGCTCAAAAATATTAAGTGAATTCTATAGCCTCTGTATAGAGCCCGACACAGAGAGAAGTTCAACATGCACTAACTGAATGTATAGTGTTCTGTATAATTATGTACTTTATTGCTTTTTCATGGGAGGTAATATGATTCTCATGGGTTTTCTGTTTGTAAGGCAATAACTAATCAAATGGTAAATAGTAAATAAGATGAAAAATGTAGAAACTTGTGTTTTCAATTATATGGTACAAGGTCTTATGTGCAGAAAGTAATTTTTTAGTCACAAAAAGATAACAAAAAATACAAGGCAGCACAGGTTAAGTGTGAAATAAGCAATGGAGTTGAAGACAGAGTTAAAAAGTTACCCTACTTTAGACACAGATATATCCTTTGGTGTACACAATTATAAGTGTAAAATCAGGTCTGCCTAGAAAACCTTTTCCCAATGTTGTAAGCCTGTCCATTACATGGGCTTAGATCTCACCTTATGCAGAATTATCCAGTGAATGTTTGCATTTGTGGGGAAGCCAGGTGTTCACTTGATTACCTTGTTGTTTTTTTTTTATAAAGAATAAATGAACATGTGTGCATGACAGAATGAGGATTGGACTTCTCTGGCAATGTGACTTTGACTCTAAAGATCCATGTGGAATTTTTTCTTTTGGATGTGTGGACTCCATGTGCTTCAACTAGCCATTCATTTATCTGAAAAGAAGAGAATGTAGAAAGTGTCTGGTTATTTTGGAACAGTGTACAGCAAACAGTGGCTACTCAAGTATTCAGTGAGAGCGGGTTTAATTTTGAAAGTAAGTAAAAACAGAAGAGAAGAAAATCATCAAAAAGAAAACCACAAGAAGGAATGAATAAGGAACTATTTGGTAATCTATGTGCTCTTCCAAATGGCAAATGTAAAAAGAGAGCCCAAGAGTGTGTGTGTGTGTGTGTGTTCTTTGAAATATGGCTAACCCATAAAGTTTCAGAGGCTCTGATTATGGGAGATACATGGTAACATTTAGGAATAATGCCCAAGGATCCCATCAGGCTGTCTAGATATGGCTGAGGAAGAGAATAGGGCAGAGAGTGAGAGAGACTGCAGAGTGACAGAAACTCCATTTCCTGAGCGAACATAAGATTTTCTGATATGGTGGAGAGTTTGAACTGGAAACTTTTTTCTTTGCAGACATTTTTCTGATACCAAACTCCCTATATATTTGAAACTGAGAGATTAATGGACTCTAGAAAATAAAGTTAAGTGACATTTTTTAAAAGCATAATATATAAGGATTCCATTAGACATAATGACTCAGCCTGACAATAAAACATCTCTAAATCAGAATTAATCTCTTTACCATAGGTTTGTGGTACTTCACACTTATGTTATGAAACTCGTCACAATCTGCGGTATATTATAAAGAGAAAGGGAATTGGTATTTGTTGAGAGACCATGATGTGCTGTGCACTTTCACACTTCTTATTTCTATTTTACAGAGAAAATAATTGAGGTATGAGAGGTCAAATAATCTCTTTAATTAGTAAGTTTCAGTGCCAAGGTCTGAATTCAGATTTGTCCATTTCAATTTTTCTGTATGGTTCTGCATATGCATGAGCATCTAGTGGGAGGTAACTCATACATTTCTCAGCTTAAAAAACCTGTATGAAATAGATGCTCCATAAAGTCTTATTAATTGACTCTAGTGAGCACATGGCAATTAGCTGTATCATTTTGCAAGCTGAAGTCTCAAATAATAACCTTTAGAAGCTTTATTCAAGTTGCAATGCAGCAATGGATTACAGATAAGAATCAGCTTATTTTTTTTTTTTGGACAGAAAAATTCCTGAATGTTCACAAGAGAAATAATGATTCAGAACTTCTCAGTGTTTACATCAAGAATGGACTTGCCATATAGATAAATTAAATAGGCATTATCTATTTTCTAGTCATTTTGATGAGTTCTGAAATGTCTATCTCCAATTCCTTTTAATGTGACCCTAATATCACTGGAACGCCTACAATTTCCACTTTTGGAGCAAAAGTCATCTAGAGACTTTAATTGTTCATCTGCATTAGGCATAAATAAAACATAAATCTCTATACTAGTACATACATACATACAAATCAAAAAAATGATTTACCCTAAAGAGAATCTAGGAATCAAGGAAATTCTATCTGCAGATTTGAAGGGAAGAGAAAGGAGTGAGATACCAAAGAGAGACTTGCTAACCTCATAATGTTGCCCAAGGCTGGTTTTGAATTAGAAGCACATTCACCACATCTGAATGATGTAACTAAATAGAATGTGAATCGATTTGACTGTAACATAAATGGTCCTCTTTGCCTCCTATGTAATGCTGTTAGAATGCTAGACCCGGCAACTCTCCAGGGCCAGACCTATAGGGTTCCTGAGTCATCAGTGGGGTTGGGGTCCCCTGGGAAATAAAACTTTGATGGTTAATGAAGACAGGGACCCTGATGTTTCCGTATTCAGGAAAGTCTGTTTGTCAACTGATGACCTAGCAAAGGTCCTAAGCAATAAAAATTTTTGAAAAATTGTGGGAGAGAAAAAAGGAGGAGTCAAGATGGCCCCTGACTTTGAGAAACTATAAAATCTAATTATGAAGAGGCTGTGTATGTCTAAGATAGAGAGGGACAGAGAGAAGAATTATAAGAATGAATGAGAAGAGTGGAAAATATTAGGACAATATCTTAAAGTTACAAAGATTTTTTATGTTTCTTCCTTGGACCTTCCTAAGAACTTTAAGAGAAAAATATTGTTATGGTAGAAAACTAGACCCAGAGAAGTTAAGTTGCCCTGAGACAAACATCTAGAAAGTGATTGCCTAACATAAACTTTCCTCTCGTGGGTCTACATCTCATCTTTTCAGGTGGATTATTCTCCCTGCTGTATAGGAATACAAAATGTAGACCAGTCTATAATTTAGATGCTACATTATGGCATATAGAAAGGACTGGAGTAAAGGATTGTTTCCTGGGAAAAGTGAGATTTGGGGTGATTTGTGCAGAAACTGGGAGAGGAGTGGCTGAGGGGAAGATTTTGTAGTGAGACTATCTGAATTTGAAGTTCTCCACTGCCACTTTACTGCAATGTGAACTTGGCAAGTTAATTAACTTCTTTGTACCTCAGATTTATCATCTGTAAAATGTGAATGACTGTTGTGAGCATATGTGGGTTAAGACTTAAAAAGCATCTAGAATAGTCCCTGACAATTGTCCACACCCAATAAACGATAGCATCGTTGTTATTACCTAAGGGGAGAGTAGGCTCTGGAAGAAAAGTGTGTGTTTATTCACATACCCAATCATTTATTATTTATGAAGAGTCCCAGTGAAGTCTAGACAGGCAATGCTCATGGTAGTTAAATTACCTAATTTAGGCTCTGATGGCAAATCATGGAACAATGTAGAGATATGGCTGTCACCACCTGAACCCACAATCAATCCTAGCATCACTAAAAGTGACAGACATTATGTGCCTCCTGGTGTGATGCAATCTAAACTACACAACACTGCCTGGGAAGCATTCTCACCACATTCGTTTAACCTGAATCTATTGAAGACTTCAGAACTAATTTACAGTCTACAATCCATGTAAGAAACAGGATAGAGGGAGAAGTAGATGACCCTATGAGAAAATAGCCAGATTCAGAATGTGGAACTTTCCCTAAAGTAATTAACCCAGTTTATTCAACATATATTTTTTAATGTGGGGGGAAAAAAAAAACAACAGGAAAATAAGGACAGTTCTGGATTAAAAGTGACTAAAAAGAGACTTGAGACAAAACAACTAAATATAGCGATGGGTCTTTTCTTTACATACCAATTGAACAAACCACTTGTAAAAAGGTTTTGTAGATAGTCACGGATGATCATAGGTATTATATGCCATTTTAAAAATATAGCTAATGCTATTAGGTACAAAAATAGCCATGTAGTTATGTAATAAAATTTTTCTTTTTGGAATAAGAGGGTCTCAAATAATTTTTTTTACTTTGTACTTGAGACTACATTGGTAAAAGAAAAATTAAGTGACACTGGATTTGAGAAGTATGTAGAACTATTTAAATTAAGCTGGTTCTCTTCTTCCCTCCAGACACTGAAGAGCCCCAGTGAGTATCTGGACCTTTATAGAAGCCGGCATCTTATCTGTGACTTCATTTATTTGAGAATCTTAAATGTTTTACCTGCAGAAAGGAGCTTATCTCAATGTAGAAGCCAGAAGAAAGATAAAGAAAATGAGAGAAAGATCAGAATGTGGCAGGAGGAATGAGAGCAACAAACAAACAAACAAACAAAAACAATGACAAAACCATTGCAGAACGTGTAAGAGATAGCAGATGAGAAATAGAGGTTTAAATAAAGGTGAAGGCAAAGAATCAGAGCACTCCCAAATACAAATTCCTAACGCTTAACTATTTACCAGGCAAAGAGAAGCGGAGTTTACCAAAAAAGGAGAAACAAGATGAACAAGATCAGAAGAAGCCAATGGGCGAAGGGGCAGTCACTGTTCTAGATGCTTTATTTATTCAGTACCACAATACTTTGAAATGTGTATTATCCTTACAATCTGTAAAACACTTGCCTGAGGTCATGTGGAAGTCTAGAATTCAAACCCAGGTTGCCTCTCTCCAGAAGCTGCACTCTGAACCACTGAACTACTACAGCTACTACTACATAGTACTACCCACAACCAGGCAACAGAATGTGTGATTTAAATGCTGCACATTTAAATTTGCCTTTCTAATTAGACTGCTCACCATCCCTGCCCTGGTGAGTAGTCATTATAGGGCATTCCACTCTATCTAGGACAAGGTAGACAGAGCATGGGTGTGGAATGTGATTACAATGGGTAAAACAAGTTTAGTTTTTTCAGCAGTATGAGAGGCCCCACAACTATAAGTGTAGATCATGAATTGTTAGTGCTCAAATAGACTCAGGTAATATTTAGTCCAACTTCTTCTTTTAACAAATGAGGAAACCAAAGTCCAAAAAATGTAAACTGAATTGTTAGTGCTCAAATAGACTCAGGTAATATTCAGTCCAACTTCTTCTTTTAACAATGAGGAAACCAAAGTCCAAAAAATGTAAAATGTGCTTAAGGTTACGTGGCAAGTTAATGATACAAATTTGATGAGAGTACATGTTTTCTGACTTGGACTTCAAAGGTATTTCCCCACAGGGTAGAGTCAGATATCCCAGCTACCTCCTAAGCTTCACTGTTAAACAAACAAAAAAGATCCATATGATCCAGCAATTTCACTTATGGATTATATTCAAAAGAATTAAAGCGCAGTCTCAAAGAGATACCTATACACCTATTTTTATTTCAGCGTTATTTGTGATAGCCAAAAGGTAGAAGCAATTCAGTGCTTGTTGATAGATGAATAGATAAGCAAAATGTAGTATAGACATACAATAGAATATTATTCAGCCTTAAAAAGGAAGGAAATTCTGACACAACTTAAAGAATGTCCAGAACATTATGCTAAATGAAAGACACAACAAAAGGACAAATAGTATATGATTCTCCTCTTATGAGGTGGTTAGAATAGCCAAATTCATAGGCACAAAGTAGAATGGCTGTTGCCAGGGGCTTGTGGAGAATGGGGAGTTGTTGTTTAATGGGGAGAGCTTAAGTTTTGCAGGATGAAAAGAGTTTAATGATGGATAGTGATGATAGTAGCACAACAATATAAATGCAATTAATGCCACTCGACTGTTCATTTATAAAGGGATATTCACATGGCAAAGTGTATGTTATGTATATTTTGTCACAATTTAAAAAAAAAAAAATAAAGCCAATCTAGGAATTAAAAAAAAAAGTTAAGGCACTTTAAAAAATTGATGCATTTCAAGAGTCAAACCAGAGTCAATCATAAGGATTTTACTTTTGTTCTGATATCTTACCTTATCTTCAGTTACATTGTAGAAACAAAGATTCCGTATTGAAAGAACTATGTTAAAATAATTCAACATCTCTATGCTACATCTGCTTTAGTCATTCTTACCATAAAAAGTATAATCTTACCTTTTAAAAAGTATCTACAGGTTTTTACAGCTATTGTTCCCTCCAAGTGGGATCACCCCCTTCTCTTCTGAATGTGTGCCTTTGGGCGTATAAGAGACATACACAAATACACAATACCACATTGCCTGCTTTTCGATCTCCTCTCTCTCTCTCAAAACCCTGCTCAGAACCTTCCAAATCTTTCTGGGAAGCCAGAAACCTCTATGTTTACTTGACCCAGATGGATATAATCTCGCATGTCCTGTGCCTTCATAAATACTGCTCTTACCTCAAAACATTTTAATTTATTTGTTGATATGTTTGCTTCTATAATTATGCCAGGGGCTCTTTCAGAGTAGGTACTGCCTTTTGTCCTGTCTCTAACATTTAGAATATTATACTTCATAGAACTAATCTTAGCAAATTAATTGAGTGAATAAACAAAAGAAAAGAAAATTCTGAAACCAAGCATTGCATTTCTCTTTAGTGCCTAGCACTCACACCCCTTAAAAGGCTCTTGTCCCTTGAATCAATCCATCAGTGTCGGTTGAAATCGTCTGCAACATCTAATAAACCCAGAATCCTGCCCTGTGCTCACACAGTGCTGCCTTCAAATATGCAAAAATGTCACGAAAGACAGCTTCCCCTTCTGGAAGAGAATGATTAAGTGCATAATTAAAAATTGATGCAATTTTCTTTGATGCAACAGTGTTTTGCTGTTTCTCTTCCTGCAGCATATAAATGAAGAAGAACACTGAAAATGAATTGGTTCCTAGTTGTTGGTACCCTTTGCCCTCCTTTTCTACTCTGGGTGGGGCAGATACCTTGGTTTTCTTCTCCTCACTTTCAGAAAGAACCATGCAGTTATTGGTTTGCAGACTCTGCTCAAATTCAGCCTTTATTCTGTACATGTTCCATGGTGTATATGGTTCTTAGACACACACTTTGCTATTTTCAAGCCACATAGAGATGGGCAAGCTGCATAATGGGCAAGGTAAAATAAAAAACACAAGTTTTCTGTCCAACAGTGCTAATTTTTTTTAAAACATATGTTTTTGTAATTTGAACTTGGTAAGTCAAATGTAGGAATGTCAATTATATAAAAATGTGATAAAGGAGGAAGTATTCAGACGTAGACTTTACTGTTGTTAAGTCACACTTCTATCACTTGCATTTTCTTCTTCAATTACAGGTTTTTACCTACCAGATTTGTTTGAGGAAGAGAATATCTATTTTTCACTCTTAGAAGGCTATAAGTCGGGCAACAGAGAGCCAGTAGTGTGGAAAACAAGGGTTGGGACAAAGAGAGTATTATCAATAAAAAGAGTAATATTGGAATAAGCTAGAGGGGTTTTGTCCTCATCCATACAATTCTGCCAATTAGTGTTTCATTCATTTTCATGTAGGGTTTCCTTCCTTCATTCCTTCCTTCCTTCCTTCCTTCCTTCCTTCCTTCCTTCCTTCCTTCCTTCCTTCCTTCCTTCCTTTCTCCCTCTCTTCCCTCCCTCCTTTCTTTCTTTTTGTATTTTAGGTATAGCTGGAGTATGTACTACTAACTAGGTCATCTCATGATGTTGGTAAAAGAAACTAAATGATAACGATAGAAAAATCCAGTAGAATAGATCCTGACTAATGTCTGTCTAACTCCAAATCATGTAGCATTTAGCATGACCCCAGGAAGTGCATGCGATCCCTTTGAGCCTTACATTCCTCATTCATCAACTGTTGAATAATAATATCTGCCTTGCTCACATTATGAGTTTTGGTATCAGCTTTGGAAGCTGTGGTCAAGGAAGGGGCATCACTTGTAGGTTTTGGCTTCAGGAAATACTTTTTAGGGAGGCCATCCAGGGAATTGGACTTCCTTGATAGGATCAAGTTTAACAGAGGGAGAGGTGAAACACAGGGGAGCTCATTCTGTGGCTGGGAGAATAACTCAGCATATCAATGAAAATAGGCATTCTATGAGTTAGTTTTTAAAAATTAAGAAAATGGCAGTGTATCTATTTGCATGTCAGCTTTTATTCACATCTATAAAAAAAAAAAAAAGTCACCAAAGCTAAAATAAAAGGATATCAAGCAGCCCTGTTATTAGTTCAACACATAAGGAGGAAACAATGAAGGCAATTAAACTGTCAATACAGTTCTCTTTACATTTGGCCTTTCAATAGCATCCCCCCTGTGCTGCCTCCTTCTGCAGCATTGATTGAGTATTGTTAACCTTTATCTATCTCTTGTTTACATTTCCCTGTTAGGGCCAAACATCAATATGAAGCTTTTAGAAAGGACAGAGGCAACCAACAAAGAGACATTGGGAAAAGGTCAAAAATCTCCAAGATGAGGTGTGCTGTGTTCAGCCAAGGCTGGGAGACAAGCTCTGGCTAAGAGAGCAAGGTCAGGGCTCAGCGGCTGGCATCCTGAGTACCTGCCTTGTGGAAAGGAGTCATCCAGGCAGCAGTGATCACTGCCTCCTCTGTCAGGGCAGCTGATGGAAGCAGACACGCAGCCTGGAGGAGAAGCGGTAGCAAAGAGGCTGCATTGCTCATGGACGGATGTCGAGGCAGTATGAGAGTGTTGGACGGTGAACCAGAATGGGGAGGAGGGACAAATAGTGAGTGATACCTAACCACTGCATGGCACTTTACCCCAGAGCTCCTCCATGACCATCCCTGATCTGTTCTGCAAGGCTGGGATACAAATTTTCATTTCAAACAGGAGGAAACCGAGGATGTGAGAGGTTAAGTGACTTTCTCCAGTCTTACAGTGGCAAAGCTATACATAGGTTTCTCAATTCTGAAAACCTACATCTGTGTCTGAGAAACGTAGAAAACTCCTTCCCTTTTGCAAAATCTGGTATGTGCCATATATCCCCAGAATCCATAAAAAATTTGACAGTATTTTTCTTCTTTTGTGCATTACCAAAATAAATTGTATATTTACAAATAGTAAATTATAATCTAATCTAGTAATAATTATAATATTGAGTACACTCCCTTCCCTCCTCCTATTACCTCTTCATTAGGATTCACTACTCTATGGTTCTATTATACCAAGTTGAGCCTCAGCCAGCTGTGTGGCATAATCTCCCAGGTCTCAGTTTCTGAATGCTAATACTATGCTAACACTATTACTTATAGGCCACATACTCAGATTTCAGTGAAACTTAGACTCAGTCCCAGGACTGTCTCACTCAAGGCCCCGTGTCCTAAATTATTTTGCTAAAGCACCTATAAGTTTGGGCAAGCTATCTGTGCTGCCTTCTTGATAGGACACTGGTGAGCATCAGAGACAAAAATAAAGGTAAACAGCATTAGGGACTCAGTATTGTGATGGGGAGAATGGAAAGGAAGAAATAGGCCTCAGAGCAACTAGAAAAATGTAGACAGACCAGGTATGATTTTTCTACCTGTACATTGCCTGGCAAGAAGCACGAACAAATCTTGTGATAGTTCTTTAAAGGAAGCTGAAAAGTTTCTTAGCAACCACATAGTGCACCCCGTCCCCATGTTTAAGATGGAGAATCCAAGGTCCAAAGCCATCACCTGGAATGCCCAAGATCACCCAGCTGACTGTTGGCAGAGACAGATTCCAATGAGTCATTTCATGACTCGTGCCGGTGCACTCTGCTTTCTTCAAAAGGGTGATAGAGTGTATTTTGGGTAAAATCATACCCTGAAATAAATAACCAACCAACCAAAGAAAATAAACACAAGAAGCCCACCAACATGTAAGTTGGGATAACTGAGTTCTTATACTGGGTCCACCAGCAGATGCCGTGTGACTAAGCCACTCTCATCCTCATTCTTCTTATCTGTTTAATTGAAGTGATGACTCTATCCAGCTTAGCATATTAATTTGTTGTAATCAAATGTAATAAAAAGCATTTTTTAAAATGCCATACGCACTTTTTAAAGGCATTAATACGGGACTGCTCTGTTCTTAATAGATGAGTGACCTTGGGCAAATCACCAGACTGACTACAGAAACAAAATGGCACTAGGAGATTTTGAAATTCTCTTTCCCTTATTCCTCACCATTAGGAACAAAAACATCCCTTTGTTAGATGGCTTTTGCTGAGATGTTTGCTGACGTGGGATGGTGCCTTTGCATCCTGAGCCCCCCTGTAGACTGGGCTGCACATGCCTAGATTTGTTTACCTGGGGGCTGCTAATCTGATAAAGCAAAGGCAGTCTTTTCACTCATACACAGATGCAGGAGAATCCCATACCCAACCTTTTCCAGGAACGTCTAGATTTTAATTATCCCAACCTTATGTCCCAAAGTCTGCCTCTACTTGTTAGACCACATGGTGTGATTCTGAGACTGGGCACACTCATGGTTGTAATGATGGCACTGCTGAGGGCTGGCCCTAGGCAGGGGAGGATGAGGTATTTGGTTGCATAAAAACACAAATGGGAAGAGATCTCCCGCAGTCCTTCACCTTACATGGGCAAAAATTCGAATATTACAAACAGGTGCTTACGCCATATCGGGAGGTCTGTAGCTTGGTGACAGGTTTCTTTTTGATCAAGAAAAGAATAAAGGGGACTTTTTATGGATGTTCTGGTTCACAACTAACATTATACTTAAATGTCTTGGGGATAGGTGGGTGAGTGGTGGTTGTGATTAGAGGATGCTATATAAAGATTCAGTTAAGGCACTGATTCAAATGCAAATATCTCTAAATGGGAAAATATATTAAACTGTGTTGGTCATTAGCAGTTTAGTGCTAATGGGGCTGAGATTATTTATTTTTTTTCCTTACCTAGATAGCCAGCTGCCATTAGTTTTCTGTTAGGAATAAGATACATATCCGGTCTGATGACTATGGGAAAGGGAAAGAGAGAACCTAGAGATTGAGCCCTGTCTGAGAAATTCTGTCATGAGCATATTAATAGAGCATCCTGGGACAACATTAGGAGGACATTAATGGTTTTTTTATTCAGATTATTTTTAAGTGTCAATTATTTTTAAGTGCACTGCACATCTATCCATCCATTCATCTAATACATATTTTTGAATATTTGTTAGTTACTATGTTGGTCCCTGAGAGATCAGTCTAGAACCAGTTTCTCTGCCATTATAGACTGAATAGTTGTGTTCCCCCACTCAAATTCATATGTTTAAGTCTTAATCCCCAATGTGATGACATTTAGAGGTGCAGCCTTTGGGAGGTTTTAGGGTTAGGTTAGGTCATGAGAGTAGAGCCTCCAGAATCATATTAGTGCCCTTACATGAAGGAGAAAGGACCAGAGCTTTTTCTCTCTGCCATGCGAGGCTTCAACAGGATGATGATTATCTGCAAACCAGAAAATAGTCTTTCAAGAGACACTGGATGGGCTGGTTCCTTTTATTGTTTGTTTGTTTTTTAAAGAGAAGCCAGCCTTTATTTCCTTGTTTCACAAATAAAGCTGGCTGAGCTAGATCTACTGGTTCCTTGATCTTGAACTTCCTAGCCTCTACAACTATGAGAAGTAATTTTGTGTTATTTCAGCCACACAGTCAGTGGTATTCTTTTTTATTTTTATTATTATTTTTTTTAATAGCAGACCAATATGAGTAACATACCTGCCCTAAAGGAGCTTAGTCTCATGGTTTTGACCACAAGTACTCAGACAACTGTGATAAAAATTGGAAAGAGTTACCATGGGGGTAGAGTGATCCATGAAGTTATGGGATCAGTGTCTTTCCAAATCAGAAAGTCATAAAGAATTGTTTAATTGAATATTCACACTATTTCTACATGGTAAACTTTTAACCTAATTTTTACAGGTGAGAAAACTGAAGCCCAGAGAACACAGCATCCATAATTGTAAGAGCAAAAACAGCCAGCCACCATTCATTAGTCACTAAACCTATTATAAGGGTCAATGAAATGCCTAAAGTTGCAAAGCCTGTAAGGTAGAAAGTCTAGATTTGAATTTATGGTGTACATGACTCTAAACAAGTACTTAATCTTCACATCCCAACCTTTTTGGCATCAGGGACCGATGCTCCTATGAGAATCTAATGTCTGATGATCTAAGGTGGAGCTGAGGCAGTGATGCTAGCACTGGGGAGCAGCTACAAATACAAATGAAGTTTTGCTCTCTCGCTGGCCACTCACTTCCTGCTGTGCAGCCTGGTTTCTAACAGGCCACAGACTGGTAGCGGTCTACAGCTCAGGGGTTGGGGACCCCTCCTCTAGTTTGAGGAGAAGAGTGAAAGGGAACAGGTGAGGGGCTGGAGGCTGAACCAGAGAGTAGAGGGGTCCATCATTATCTTTAGCCCTAATGATAGTCATATGGAAAATAGGTACAAGAAGGATTTATCATCAGGCATCTTTTGTGTAAGTGTCTCAAATGTCTCAAAGAAAGAGCACAGCAAGCCCACATTTTCAAAATGTCACATATTCCCTAACCACTCTCCCTCTGGCCAGAGCTTTGCTATTTTCCTTCTTTCGCAAAGCCAATTGCCTGATTGGGTTTGGTTTCCCTGCTCCTTCATCTTCTCAGCTGAAGAGGTCATGGGGCGGGGGTGGGGAGGTCCTTGAGACAAAGATTAAAAAGAGATATAATTTCTGTACTTGACACAGAAGACGTTAAATTCAATAAGGCTAAAATAATGTTCACCTACACCATGCACTGCCCTTGGCTAGGCACAGAAGGCTCCATATTAATGAGGTTTGCTGAGACCCAGACTTCTAGGAATAGAATTTCTCTCCAGGCTGTCAAAAACCAAGTCTCAGAAGGACAAAGAACACAGAATTGCTCTAAGAGGATTTGAAAGTTTCAAGAGAAGAAAACCTGACCTCCTTCCTTTCAGGGCTCAGAGGAGGCCCCATCTTTGTAAATATCCCTGCCATGATGGCTGTGAATAAAGTGAGATCATTAAGTCACTTCCTGCTGACACAGGCTGTTGATTGCTATACTGGTCTTTTTGTGACTTACTGCCTGGTTTCAGTTGTGTGTTTGCTCCCCCAAAACAAGCAGTTTGCCAAGGGTTCAATTTTATAAATCACAAATAAATAAACACAAGAGTTTCATCCAGGAGGCTGAACAAGCAAAGTTTAAGCTTTAGTGTTGGTCATGAGAGGTGATATAAGTGACTGCAGGTTTGCAGTGGTCTGGCCCGCCTTCATCATTACAGGCATAAATAATAATCAAGGCAGAAATATCAGAAAAATCCAGCTCTCATCCACCATCATACCCTCTCTTAACTTCTGCTCTATTGTCCTTTATTGCTTAGTATTGAAAAGATTGCTGAGTAAAGAAATAAGAATGCTACGCTTATTTTGATACTCCGTAAGCCTGAAAAATCATCTCTATTTGGGCCCATTTAATAATCATTTTAAATCATGGGAGGTAGGTCTGAGGACTGGGAAAGCAAACCAAAGGTCAGGGCTGAGATGTTTTCATGAAATTATCTGAGGCAACGTCCTGCTACCCCGACTGCCTGATGTACATAAGCAGAATGTCACCCTCAGCCTGACACTTTATTAAAGGTAACATAGAAGACAACATCAAATACGACACTGTAGCCTACAGAAAGGGGCCAAGGTCCAAGGTTGCGAGGCAAATGGCAGAAATGACATTGTTTTCTTTGATTTTTTTAAAATAACATCTTTCTCAACTCCCAAAGCCAGCATACAGTTAATTGAGATAAAGCTATCTGTTGGATGGAGATCATGGAAGGCTAAAAAACAATGACTAAAGGATACATGGTCATGTTGTGAAGTCATTTAGGGGTAGAGATGTGTCTACTTGAGGTGAGAGAACCAATACAAAGACTGATGATTAAAGAGAAAGGAATTGGCTATTGAGAAGATAAACTGTGAATGAAGACTGCCTGCCTCCTGTTTCTCCCAATCTAATAAAAACAGAAAGTTTAATACTGAATTCCTCTCCCCATGCTGAATTAGAAAACAAGAAACTTCTGAGGATAAGTCAATGTTTGCAAAAATTATGAATACAAACACAATCAGATCCATAATGCATTGAATATGCATGGCCCTTTTATTTTGAGGAGCTTTATAAAGTGACACAGGATGTCTCAATACTTCTCTCTCTTTCGTAAGGTGAGCGGATTAGAAAAAATGGGGCAAAGAGTTGAAGATTAAGACAATGTGAGTGTCTGAGGAATCTTCATTGTCCCCATCTCCTTGGCAAAAACAACTGGATAGTGTTCCAGAAAAGTAACCATTATGAGTTTTACACCTTTGCCCAACAAAGGAGACTCCTGTGTTTATGCCTCAAAAGAAGTATTTTCCGACATCTTTCTCCTGTCTTATCATATTTTCATCAAATTGTAGCAAATGGAATAAAAATATTGCTTTATAAACTATAAAAGTTTAGCATTTCAAGAATAAGTTATTTATACAGTTGTTTCTACATAATCAAGGAAAATGTCCCACAAGTGTCCCTTGCCTAACAGGAAAATGACAAATACACACTCATCTTGTACAGCTTTGGGGCTTTCCTTCCACCACTTCCCAAAATAAATTTTTAAACAACAGTTTGAAGAATTTGAATTGATATACCTCGAGAGTTAAGATAAAAAGAAATAGAATTATTTGACCCCAGGAAAAGAAAAACCAGGAGGAACTTTATAACATAGATTAGATAAGGAGAAAAATCTTGCAGAATTAATGGTGATTAGCATTTCTTTCTCCTCACTGAACAAGAGACAAGAGGAAAATTTCTTAAGCATGTGTATAAGGGATTCAGATAGCAGTACACTTTGCCACTAGGGTTATCAATATTATGATTGCCCATTTCTCTCCGTCATTGTCACCTCTTGAAGTCCAAACCATCATCATTTCTCTCCTGGACTGCATTAACCTGCTAACTGGCTGCTAGCTTTTCATTCTTTTCTCCATTTTATTCTCTCAACAGCAGCTGAAATTGTCTTTTGAAAATGCAAATCTGATCATTTTATTTCTTTCTTAAAATCCTTTAAGCATTTTCAATGGTTGTGCCAAAACATTGAGTTGTAAATGGCCTGCAAGTTCTGACCTATGCCGACATCCTCTCCATCCAAATCTAGCACTCTTCTCCACCCTACTTTTGGTGTTCCACTCATAGTGACATTCTTCTAGTTCCTCAAGTGAGAGCATGTCATATGCCTTCTTTTTTTAAGTACTTTGTATATGCCATTCTCTCTTATAATGCTCTCTTATCTAGTTTTCAGTAAGCCACCACTACTCATTCTTCATATCCGAGATTTGATATTCTGCTGTGTAATTTATTTATCCAATTAGATGGAAGCTCCCTGAGGAGGTATTTGTCTTATTTGCCACTACGTTGCCTTAGAATCTGGTCGATGCCCTGTCTCATCATAAGATTCCAATAATTCATTGTATCAACAAGTAATTCTAATAAGTGCTCAATAAATATTTATGGAAGAAGTGAATAGGTGAGAGAGTAGAATTAGCAGAGAATCACAAAAAATCAAGTCAGCTGGGTATCCTCCAAATATATGGACTGAGGTTGTCCCAGTTGAATTCTCAGTCATTTATTTCTATCCCAAATCCTATACATGGGATTAAAATAGACCAGTTAATACACATGATTAATAATCAGCAAATAAATCTATAGTAAAGCTGGATAAAATTTGAATTTGCTAGTTCAGATTTTATGATGATCCCAACCTTTTCACCATTTGTAAAAGGAAGGTTTCCTGGAGGGTTTCATTAATAGGATCTAATGTAGTGCTGGTGGGAATATAACTGGTACCACTTTCTCAGAAAGTAGGTTGGGAATATGAATAACCTTAGAAACATGGGATGCAATAACTCTATTTGGAGGAAGCTTTCCTAGGTAAATATTACAATCAGAAATGCAGATAAAGACAAAGATTTACACATTATCATGTTCAGTGCAGCCATTTTTACAACGACTGAAAACTTGAAACCACTAAAATGTCAAACAGCATTTGTCTGTTTGAGTAAATTATGGCACATCCACATTGACTGTCAACACAATGATGTGTTTAAGTAATTTTCAAAGATGGGGGAAGCTTTTGATACAAATATTAGGAGAAAAAAAAAGAATGCAGCATCATACATCAGAAAGACCTCGACACTGCAAACGTTACACAATCATAGAAAATAGTCAGAAGGAAAGGGACCAATATGCTTACATCTGTGTGAGAAGAGTTTATGTGTGGCTTTAACTTCCTCCTTTTAGATTTTTCCAGCCTCACTTGCTAACTCCCACATCAGCCATGCCCTAACAACAAAACAAAGGGAAAAAAAAGAGAGTAATAAACATTAAAATGTAGACTTAAATAGATTAAAAAAAAAAAAAACATAAGAATGATAATTTTAGAAAGCAAATGAGGGGAAAAGTGGTATATTTCACTTCTGGCTTCTTAAAATTTCAGGACATTTATTTATTAAGCAATTCCCATTGGCAAATGGTTATCAACACCCTGCTGTTTATGCTGTCTACACTGATGTTCCTCTGTGATGTTAGGTAAGTAAATGGGATGGAGTCCAGCAATCCATGCATATTATTAGCTCATTTCAATTGGGAGGCCAGCACATGTAATATATGTCCATTGTTTACATTCTAACCTGAAATAACACCTTAACCCTCAAAAGTAAATTATGCATGGTGGATTCCAAAGGCATTAGAGCCAGCCTTGCATGGTGAGGAGGCACAGATTTCCTATATAGGCGAGCCCCTTCTAGTGCTTCTCAAAGTTGATGATTATTCATGTGCAACATTTAGATTCCATCAGGATCAAGATGGGCACTTTCATGTCTGTTGTCTCTGTACAGTAGTGCATGGTAGGTGATGTTAACCCATTATATAACTGGGTTATAAAGAATATGTGACTTTCCTACAGTCATAGGACAGAAAGGGGAAGAGCATGATTCTAACTCAGGTCTTTCAAATGTGAATCCTGCTCAGCTATCAAGGTAAGAAGCATCTACTCTGCCCACATTTAAAATTCAGGCTGTTATAAAGAATTAGAAATAAAAAGGCATTTGCTTTGAGCCCATAGACTGCTGTGGTCTCTAATCTCCCAAAGATGAGTGTATTGCTAAAAACAAATACTCCCTGAATGCCTGGCACTATCAGAAATCCACGATGTGTTAATTCACCTTATCCTGACCACACTTAGCTTAGCACATAGTAAGTGCTCAAAAAGGGATATTGAATGACACATTCAAGTATTAATTATTATTATTATTTTAAAAATGAGGAAACTGAGGCACAATTTAGATTAAGTAAACTTTGTCAGTGATATAAAGCGAATAAGTGGGATTCTTGCCAAGCAGTCTAATTTGAGAGCCCATACTTGTAAAAGGTAGCTGCGGAAGCCACCTCTGCTTACCCAGAGGCTACCAGACTGGTCTGTATGTGAGTATTGTTTGGAAAGCTTGTTACTCTTGTAGATTTTGGAGTCTGCTGCAGAGGTTTCAATTGAATGGATCTAGAGCGAAGTGTGATAATCTGTATATTAAAAAATGCCTTCAAGTGGTTGGAAAGCAGCCAGTCTGTAGAGCTGATATTTAAAACCAAAAGTGCTAGCTTGGAACGCAGGCGACACAGTTTGAGCTCTGGCCACTGGTTGTGTGACGGGACAGACTGCATCAGCTTTTTAACTTCAGATTTCTCATTGGTAAGATGGTGATACTAACAAACTCTCATAGAAAAAGTGTGAGGATTCAATGGAAAAAAATATTGCTTAGCACAATTTCTTGCAATTAGTAGTTAATAAATGAACTACCTTAGAAACAGCTGCCATCTTTGTTTATGAAAATTATTTTATTGTTAATTGATATTAATAATATATTATTAACCAATGTTAATTAATATTGTTAATTTACATTAGCATGTTGTCATTAGGATTATTATTATTTTTACCATTAAAAAAAGACAGCTATTGTCTCCAAGTCATCAGTAGGACAAAATTTCTGTAACAGTGACCTGATCCAGCTTTGCTCCCAGACACCTCAGCTGCAACAGAAACAACAGAGGAGGCTACCACTTGTTTACTTACAGCCCATGTAGCAGGGAGCCAGCACAACCCAGCCTCAGCGTTATCAATATGGATTTTGAAATCACCCACAGCTAATAGCCCAAATTAATAGCCTCGGGGTGACTCCAGAGCAATTGAGAAAGAAAATCCATAACTTCACTAAAGACGCCAGAGGCTGTTTGGTGAGTGAGGTCTATATTAATTAACAGCTGTGAACACTGTGAAAACTAGTGCATTCAGAAAACAGAGAGAGACAGTTAAAATTAACCAAGAATCCCATAAGGCTCTCCAGGTTAGGAAGCAGAGAGAGACACCCCTGGAGAGGCTGGGCTGTAGGCCGCTCTGCTGCACGTGGGCACAGCCCCCAGAGAATCAGACCTATTCTCTTACCACCAGCATCCCATTGCCCACAGCAGCCTCTAGGGCAAACCTGTCCTAGCGTCAGTTATGAGCTTTAGGAACATTCAGGTCTGGGATGTGCATAAAACTCTGTGGTCCTTTATTTTCTGCAACAAAATCACTCAATTCCAATGGCTCCCTTTCTTGAGGTCCTTCCTGTATACTTTGCAAGGCAAGAGACTCCATATAAAGAAGATTCTACCAGGAGAGAGGGCTGAGGATGTTAAAGCAGTGGTGTTTATTCTTCAGCAGCCTCCCTGGGTGCTTTGGCATAGGATGATTGGTGCCTAAGAGCACTTACGATCTCAGAAGGAGAATAGAACATGCACTTAGGAATCCTGGAGTGTCCAGAGCACACAGTGTTCAAAGCAGTTATACCAGAGGAGTGGGGTTTGAAACCAGGCATCTTGGATTTCAGACCCATTTTGTCATTTCCTACTCCAAGTAATTCAGGTACGTCACTCACCTTCCTGCATTTCCCACTTATGAAATGAGATGAATACCACCTTGCAGAGACATTGCACGATTTCTTATACTAATATATATTGCAAATGTTGTATTTTTATTCACATTTTTATATTTTCTTTCTAAGTAAATTTCCCCAATGTGATCTTATTCACTGGCGTTGCTTTAAATACCATCAATATGCTAAAGACTCTACATTTTTATTTCTAGCCAGGACTTCTCTCCTAAAGCACAGACTATATATATAGACTTGTTTACTCAACATCTCTTTTTTTGGTATCTAATAGGCATCTCAAACTTAACACATGCAAAACTGAGCTCTTACATTTCATTCTTCATCACAGTTGATGACTCAAACCAAAAATCTCAGTCATCTCCTCCTCATTAAAGTAGCACCTTGCCTCCCTACCCTGAATCCCTTTTTGCACTTACCTACTTGCTTTTCTCCATAGCATTTATTACCATTAGACATGTTATATATTTATCATGTTACCTCCCAATACAATATAAGATCCATGAGAAGCAGAGTCTGGTATCTAGTAGAAAGACAATAACTATATATATATATATATATATATATATATATATATATATAGTTATAGTTATATATAGTTATATAGTTTTATATATATATACAGTTTATATATATATATATATATATATATATATATAATCAATGAATGAATAAGTAAATGATTATTACCAGTTGAATCAGTTTATCTGTGAAGACTTTTGTGTAGTTATTACAGGTCCAGAAGCACTGATGGTATAAATCCTTTGTATTTGTTTTGCGTGTTTGCTTGCTTGATGTTTGTTTTTGATTGTTACCCTAGCCACACAGAAGGAGGGTAAATATAAGAGCACAGAAGTGCAAGCCTCCTTGTCAGTATAATAGGGAGCCTTGGCATGACCCTTAAAGGAAAGCTACATCACACTCATAAGTAAGAGGGAAAACCAGCAATTTCTGGGCCAGAGTGATACCCGGAGATTACTAGAAAACCCAGCTGTACTACTCACCAGGGGATTAACTCAGGACCAGGTGGGCTCTCCAAGCTTTGCCATATGCTGGCCCATTTACAGATGCCCTCATTCCTCCAAGGTGAACTGGTGAAGAGGGATTCCACCTCACACCCCTGTGAGCTGTGCACACAGACAAAGTAGATCCTTAACCCCTGTGAACAGAAATGTTGTTAGGTAAAGCTGAGGTCAGTGGCTAAGTAAGACTTTGAGAAGTTGTCGCTTATAAAGCCAAGAGTTTTGCATTAAGACCAGACAGCATTCTAGTATTTATTGTACAATCACTGCCATATAAGATCTTTGGAAAAATGTCTAGACTCTCTGGCTTTGGTCCTGCCAAATGTATAAAGGGCGGGCTGGACAGATTGGAACTGGTGTCCCAGGCAGGTTCAGAGAAGTGGCCTTGAAGTCACCTAGGTTTGTGTTAAATCTTAATTCTGCAAATGAAGCTGTGCTATCTCAGGAAAGTTACTTAACTTTCTAGGACTTGGTCTTGTCTGTCAAATGGAGGTAACAATTGATCTTAAGGTTGTAAGATAAACCAAAATAATGCATGTGTAGAGCTTAGGTCGGTCACATGATAAATGCTCGATATGTTTATTATTGATATGATAATCTCCATTAAAAAGATCTCCAATTCCTTGGCATGTAAATTGGCTCCCAGAATTTTTTGTGAGGCATAATTTAAATTTATAACTTCATCTAATGCCCTTTTTGAATTTCTGACCTGTAGACAGATAGATGGAGTTATAAATCTAAATTATGTCTCAAGAGAAAATGTTAAAATATATATGGATAGATATGCACGTATATATGAATACATATACACATGCACATATGTGTATATATAAATATATATACACATAAATGTATATAAACATGCGTATAATGCATGTGCATATACACACATAAATATGTACATAAAATGTATGTATACACATGTGCACATACATGTATGTGTGTGTATGTACTTAACATGTCTGCCTGGATGCTTCAATAACACTTTAAATAAACATATCCGAAACTCTATCCTTTCTAGAAAGGGAGTTGTATGTGATGGTTAAGAGCATGGACTCTGGTAGCTTAAGTAACTTGCCTAGTGTCATGCAGCTAGCCACACAGAATTTAATTTCCATATCTATGAAATGCAGTAACAGTAATATGAAGGACTGGATACATAATTTGCAGAACTTAGTGGGGTATGAAATGTGAGGCCCCTCGTTCAAAAACAGGATAAAGCCATTAAGGTACTAAGACATAAAGCTTTTTCCTGTCTTTTGCAGTTTGGCTCTGGAATTGTCATGGTGTTTTTTGTTTTGTTTTTGTTTTGCTATTTAATGTCATGCTCCCTCAGATATAGAAATACTCATGCAGACACTGACAGGTACCCAGGGGACCCTGTGACAGAAGGTGGCAGCAGATCATCCAGCCACCAGACCAAGGCATCATACCCCAGTCACTCTCCCTTTCCATTAGCCTGCTGCTCTATTCCCTGGCTGATGGTGATTCCCAAGGGTTTTCATCCTCTGTGCCAGGATGTGCTCAGTACCTGGGTTGGCATAGGTGAGAGGCTTGTCCATAGCAAGTCACCCACAAAACAACCTGTGGTGCTGGTCAGCCCCAGGCAGTGGTCAGGGACAGACACCACCATGTGCTTGAGTTGCATCCTATACTCTTGTGAAGTGGAGGCCCCTCCTGGGGACAAAGAATAATGATGGAATGATTTGGTCACTCTCTAGAGTAAGAGTGTCAGTGGCCACCGGACAGAGATGGAGAGGGGGAGGTCTTGTGGGGCCCATGGTGACAGGGACCTGGGAGAATGCAACTGATCACCCAACCCAGCAAGGCAGAGAGAAATGGGGTGGCAAGACTGTTGGAACTGGGCCCCAAGACCAGTACATGCTCCTTTGTCCCATTAAACTCTGCTTGCAAAATATAGTAAATAGTCAAATTATTAGGAATTTCAAGAGAGACATTTTAGAGCTTTAAACCCTCAGTGTAGTTCCCTCCTGAGTGCCAGACACCTTCTGACTGAGCTGAAAAGGGACATCCTTTGCAGCATGCCCACAAAACTGGCTATGAGTCCCAAAAGGTTAAGAGAATTAACATACATAAAATGCACTGCCTTAGCATATATTAGGTTCTCAAAACAAACTAGCTGCTGAGGTCATCTTCAAATTGCCCCTAAACCTGCTCTTCTACCAGTGTCTCATTCTCAAAAGAAGGCATCTCTATAAAATGCAAATCCAGTCACGTTATTTTTTTGCTTAAAATGTTTAAGTTGCTTCTTTTTGCTCTGAGGGTAAGTTTTGAACTCTCCATGTGGCTTGGGAATCCATCTCCCTGAGGCCCCTCTCGCCCCTCTGACCCCACGCTTCTTTTCTCCTCCCTCACTGTCCTGGAAGCACATTGCTCTGCCCTCTGAGGCTCAGGCTTTTAGGTCCCTGGCCAGATTAAGGGAAGGCGGGAAGTCCAGGAGAAGAGCATGTGCAAGAGCCTTACTCATTTTTACACTTGAAAATGTTACTTCCTCATGAATTTTTCCTTTGAGCTTTCTGACTAGGCAAAATGACCCCCATCCTATGATATGCTGCTCATACTATCCTATGTTTTTCTCTATAGACTAACAATTCTAAATATAATCAGCTATTTTATACTTATTTATTTGTGTGTCTTTCTAATTAAACTGTAAGCACCATACAGGCAGTTTCCATATTTCTCTTGTTCACTGTCATACCCTGGTAACCTAGTTGATGTCTGGACACTTGGTAGATTCTCATTAAATATTTCTTGAAATATTTACATCTAGTGCAAAATTAGATGAATAGGCTGATACCTAATCACTTGAGATTATTGTTTGGTAGAGAATACCCTTTAGTATAGTTGAATCTTGGTTAGGTCTTAGAGAGAGACTTGTCTTAGGTTTCTTTCTAGTCTTGTTATCCTGGACCTTCTGGTCTCACCTCTTTTGTGTTGAAAACCTCTTCTTTAGATTTTTCTCTGTATTATCTTTCCTCTGTCCCCCTGTATTAGTGCTCCTCAGCAGAAGATAGGTATATGTTCTTCCCCCTCATCTTTGCTTCTTGATTTCTTCTATGACATTTGTCCAGTCACTTAGCATCCTTATTTATTCAGGTGATAGTATCTTTGCATCACCATTTTCTATAATTTTCCTATAAACCGTCTCATCTTATTTCAAGATGATACAACTTGCAGAAGAATCTCTGCAAAAAAAAAAATGACCTTTTAAATATAGAAATATATTGGCCTGTTTAAATAATGTTGTCACATATACTGTGCTGAGCTTACCTGTGAGTTTCAGTTGTCTACATTACAAAGTTTGATAATAACAAAACTGGTGCAGAAAACAGAGCCTAATGTACATAGCCACTGAGTTTTACAAACATTTTTGAGGTGGTCCCTAATATATTTGTCATTGTCTACAGCCTAATAAGACTGTGCTTCCTTTTCACCTTTAATTTGATCACTGTCTTTAATAAAGGGATGCATTAATTTAATCCATAAATACAGAGATGATGGCTTTATCTTGTGGCCATAAATCTTGTTTTAAAATAAATAATCAAAATGATAAACCAGTGTAGTAATTTACCATAATTACAGCAATGAAATGTAACTTTGAATTAGTCACGGCAATAATACACGGCTCAGGAACTTCTAGCAAAATCCGCTAAGGAGGACAACAAAGAAGGAGAGGAAATGAGATGTGAGGACGTGCAAGGTTTCCAGCTACTAATCCAAACAGTTGGGAAAAATAAATGCAAGCTGGAGGACTCGGGGAAAGGTCCGCCCTGGGAGGAGATGTCCTTGTTTTCCCTGGAAAGCCCGCCAAGTTTGGGGGACTAGCCACAGTTTAATTAAAGTCTGCAGCTGGTGTGAAAGCAAAGGAGAAAAAGAAATTAGGGCAGCACAAAAACTAATGAAAGTCTAGGATCTCATTTTAAACTTTTCTCTCTAATGAAAGAAATATGGCTTGTCAGATGTGCCTCCATTCACCGTGACAAGGCCTTCAGGGAAGGAATGTTTGTCTAGGAAGAGAAAAGACCTGTAGTCAGATTTCTTTGGACTCGACTGCCCCTTTCCTTTTCAGTAAAAACTCATCAAAATCTTTTGATTGTTTGTGTGCTTGTTTTTTAAACCAATTGGCAAAAGAGAGCAGCACAAATTAAACAGCTTTGAGTCTAACTACAGGAAAGTCCATTGAAACTTTGAGGCAAAAAAACCAACCTTTACAGTCAGAGTTGGATTCACTTTCAGGCTTTATCCCCTGCATTAGACAGTGTCTCCAGAAAAAAAAAAAAAAAAAAAAGAACCAATAGAATATATCCTATATTCTGGTAAGTTCAAAATCCATAGAGAAGGCCAGTCAGACTCAAAACTCAGGCAGGGTTTCTGTGTTTTAGTCTTGAGGCTGAATTTCTTTTTTCCTTGGGAAACCTCAATCTTTTCTCTTAAAGCTTTCTACTGATTGGATAAGGCCCACTCACAATACAGAGAGTAATCTGCTTTACTCAAAGTCTACTAATATAGATGTTAATCACATTTAAAAATTAATTCCACAATGACATCTAGTTTAACCAAAGAAATGGACACAATGGCCTAGTCAAGGCAACACAGGAAATTAACTATCAAACTTCCTAATATAGTGAATAATATAGTTAATATTTATGTTAACACTTCCCTTTTGCTACACACAGTGAATTTATTTAATTCTCCCATCAACCTGATGATATGGATAATATTATTATTCTCATCTAATGGATGAGAAAACTAAGATATAGGAAAGTTAAGTAACTTCCCAAATTCACAAATCGTAAGATACAGAGCTGAAATTTGAACCCATGTGGCCTAACTCTGGAATTTTGGTCCTTAAGCACCACAGTATAGTGAATTGGTCAGGTTAATTAACTTCTCTGAGACTTTGTTCCTTTATGGGAAAACATATAACAGTAAATCATGTGTGATTTGAGGGGGATTAAATTAGAAAATTCATATAAAGATCCTAGCATACTACCTAATATTAGTAGCTGCTCAGTAAAATTTAGCTTTCTTCCCCTGATCTTAAAATTGCTTGCATTTATATAGTGTTACGTTTAAAAGTTCTTTCACTTTGGGAAGTCTCACTAAAACATTGAGGCCTTAGTGATATTAAATATAATTATTTTTGTAATTATTTGCTTAATATTAATTTTTCTCATTAATCTCTAAGATTCTTTTGGACTGGAACTTGTGTTATTCTAGGCTGTTCCTTGGCACTGAATTCAATTCGTGTTATATAGTAAGGTTCCCAATTCATGAAATTACCCAGTAAATAGACTTATAAATCAGTGACTTTTATTTTGAGTCGACATGTAGGAAACTGAGGCACAGAATGATTACATGACTTACTCAGGTGTGTAAAATTTATGCACAAGCGTAGACTAGTGTATCCAAAAATCCAGAATTCCTTTTTTGTTTGTTCGTTTCCTCTAAGAAACCAGTGTTGGATGTAAGCAGAGGCATCTGCAATCTCAAGTCCATCAACTTCCTGCCCAGTTGGAGTTTGATAAATTTTAAATAAAATTGAAGTGTTGAGTGATACTGACCTCCATGCTTGGGTTCCATAGATGGGTCCTTATCAGTATCTGAGAGTTGTTGACCCCAAGAGCCTTCACTTGGAGTGGACTTCTGATCAGGCAGATGAATAGCTTCGGAGTTGAGTAATTAAGGTGTCAGTGACTTACGTAAAGTGTTTCACATTTAGATACACATAACTTGCACTTTAAATAGAAAAGAGAAAAACCCACACCTTCATCTAACTTTAATTCCTCCTGTTCTCTCACTTTCCTGGAAACTGATGAGAAGTACCTTTGTAATTTAAGCCTAATGACAACTAAAGTGCAAAGTCATTACCTACTTTTATTGAATTGTCTTCTGTTTTATGGACTAACTGAAAGAATGACACATTGCTATAGAAATTCATGGGCTCATCCCCAGCCAACCCTGACTCCTACTGCTTAGCATTTGCTGTCTTGCTGTCTTTACTGTAAGGAAACTAATCTTGGACTTGGAGACACAACACATGGGAGCGTTTCGGGCTTGGCCACTTACACAGTCAGTGGCCCCACTGAACAGATTCCTGAATCTTTTTCTGCCTCACTTTCCTCACATGTAAAATACAGGTAATAATTTCTACCCAGACTCCTTCATGGATAACTGAGATTTCACTGAGGTGATTTATGTAAGAGTAATTTGAATAAGACAATAAAACACATGAATAAAAAATAAGAAAATATAAAAACATTATTGTTGCTCTGGTTTTTTGAAAGAAAAACACATCCTCCTTTTTACTGAGTTTCCTTTACATAATAAATTCAAAGTCTAGATGTTAAGTGCAAGTAAATAGATAAGCTACTCACCACCTTCCAGGCATTACAGTCTTTTCATAATCCTGGCTTCTCTCTGAATGTCAGAGTTCCAATTATTCACCCTTTCACTCCTGATCTATAGATTCTTGGCTCCTATTATTTATACTTTCTTTGCCATTTCTATGGCTACCACCTTAATTCAAACTTTCTTTTTTTCTAAGAGGTCTTTCTGTTTCCTTTCTTTCCTAGACTAATCTTCATAATGACTTTCTACTGTCTAGAAAAAATTCCAAATCCCTTAGTTCTCTACCATTTGGAACTCTCAAGACATTACTGCTTTGTATTTTCAATTTCCATAGAAAAACACTCTGCCTCCCAAATGTAATACTCTTATTATTCCCTCAAAAAATTCTATGTAATTCATTAGAGTACTTTATCAATTTCTTTCTCATCCTACAAACCATTCATCCCATTACAGTTTTATTCATTTTATGAAAAATCCATGGTCTTCATATTTCTCCCTCTCCTGAAAACTTCTGTGAGCCCAAACTGTCCTTAGACTAATATCCCTGATTTTTAAGGTCCTTCATAGTGACCTCAGCTCATGTACTCTACTCCACACTTCTTCCTCAAACAAGCCATCTTATCAAATTTGAACAGTGACTTGCTTCCTGATAGTTCCTTGATTATTCTCTTTTCTTGGCTCAAATCTCTTCCTGCCCCTTCTCTACTCATCTAAATCCCAGCAGCTTTTATGAAAAAAAAAAGCTCATGTTAAATCTCCTCATGAAACTTTCTCTGTTGCTGTCTGTTTTCCTTCACTGACCTCCAAGAATACAGAGGAGGTAGCATAATGTAGAAGAGGCAATGAGACGTTCTAGGAATAGAATTCCATTTGGAGTCACATGGAACTGGGGTTGGCATCCCAATTGGGCATGTAATATTGGTGAGTCCTTGGGAAAAATCGCATAAATCCTTGAGCTCCCTTATCCATATCGGTGAAGTAGTCATATTAATTATAACCTTACATAGATTGTAGTGATTGAATGAGGCAATTTATATAAAACATCTGCCACATAATAGTCATTCAATAAGTGGTAGCTACTATCATTATGAACACTGCCTCTATTGCTCATTTGGCATCTACCATATGCCACCTTGTGTTATTATTGAACTACTTTATGGGTTTATATTTTTCTCCTCTGAAAGTAGCTTTCATAGACACACCGTGTCTTACGCTTATTTTGAATGTCACTGTGTAATGTAAGCACAGCGATGGTGTCTTCTCATTTATTAGAAACCTAAGATGCTCATCTCTTGAAAAATTTATTGCAGCAGTATGCCTTGTTACTATAAGCACATACTGTTAATTGTATATTACCAACACTTATAAATTGTTGCTAAGTAGAAATCCTTCTGGATTAGTTTGGCAAGTTCATTGAGAATCAATTTACAGTTCTATCCTATTGCCTTAATGACATCATTTAAAACTTAGAAAGGAGTCAGGCCATGTCTTGACGTGATAATAGATTATTGAGTCCCCTCACCTCAACCACACTAAAGCAATATTTCACAATTTATGTATGTTGTGAGCGCAATGGGAGATTCATAATCACTCCAAAGTCTGAAAGCTCTTGATATAGGGGAAGCTGAACAGCTTTGAGCTGTACTCTTTACCTCACTGAATTTCAATTTATTTTTTTTAATATAAATTATCATAGTTCATCCCCATAGAGCTTGTTAAAAAAGCTCTGAGTGCACTAACTGGTCTGTAGTAGTTGCCTAAAAGCCATAGCTGTTATCCTTGTTAGATCGGAAGATGTGATGATGATGCTCCACAGAAGACGGCATCCTACACCAGCTGGATCCTGCTTAAAGAGTGGTCTTTGGACAGCAGCATGGGTGTCCTCTGAGAGCTTATTAGCAATGCAGAGTCTCAGGCTCTATGACTTAAAAATTGAATCCAAAAGGGCATTTTGACAAGAACCCCCAGGTTATTGAAAGACACATTTCAGTTTGGGAAACACTAGTCTAGATCATACTCTGAATCAGTAGATCTAAGAAGGGACCCAGGACTCTATGTGTCTGACAAGCTCCCTGGTCGTATCTGTGCTGCAAACCCACAGACCACACTACAAGCAGCTGGTTTGGATCACTGGTCTCCAACTTGGCTCCACATTGGAATTAACAGAATATATGGATAACTAGTTTCTATTCTCATAGATTTTATTCAAATGGGGTGCAGCCTCAGCATAGAATTTCTAAAATTAACTAGTTTATTGCAATAAACATAAAAGTCTGAGAACCAATGCTGTAGATTGATTTGGTTAAGAAGTTTTTTTAGACCTAAATCAAAAGTAGTATTTCAATCACAACATTGTATGAATCATAATATTTTTAAAAATCCATCATTGAAATTTTACTAGAGATATTTTGACAGAAAAAAATATATAAACATATATATGCACAAACACATAGACATATAGATCAGTTAAATTCTCTTAACTCCTGACTGGGTCGTGTATAACAATAACAAAACAAAGTTGAAAGTCTGTGAAAGATATTGTTCCAAGATAGAATTAGGGCATGAATAGAAGTTGAAATAGTTTTGAAGAAAGCTACACTGAGAGCTTGAAATATGAGGGAATCAGCACATGACATGTCTGCATTTTGTCAGATTTCCACTGGTCAGTACATAAGAATTAAGGTCAAGTCAGATAAATTGTTAACAATGTCCAATTTGATTATTGCAATATGTTCTAAATCATGGCTGCCAGGGGTGGATCTTGCTGACTTCTGCCTCTTCCTCCTCAAATCTCAAAAGAATGATAGATGAACATATTCTTTTCAAAGTGTACAAGGAGAGCTTATTTAGAAATAAGTGATACTTTAGTGAGTGGGCTTGTGTGAAAATATTCCACCTACTGGTAAGACCTGTGAAAAATCTTACTGGGCATTTCCTCATTAAAAAGAGTATAACATCTCATCAGGATGAGTATTTTTTTCAGTTTTAAGCAAAAGCAGCATATTTTCTATAAAAACTACTACATGATACATCATTGCTCTAAAAAATTCAGTGTTTGACAATACTCCAGATATATCCTTTATGTTAAGGAAACCCTGAACTTAAAAATAAGCCCTAAAATTTTGTGTATTCACATTAACTAATAATATACCAGAAGGTAACTTTGAATATGCCTATGCTTTTGTTTCTTAAAGATGAAATTGTTATTCAACTCTACAAGGGAAAAAAAATTACAAAATACTTATTCATTCAAAAATATTTTTGAATGCCTACTACTATATGATAGACATTTTAAAAAAGATCTTAAAATACTCCTGTCTTCTACAATTTAATCATAAATTTTTTCATACGGAGTATTTTCATTGAGGACAATAGGTAATATTAATGATGATAACTTGTTGAGAACTGAAATGTGCCAGGCATTGGTCCTTTATGACTATTGTCTCTTCGATGGTCATGGCAACCCTGTGTGGGTAGAATTAGCATTTTTCCAAGCTTTAGGAGGAGGCACCTAAGACTTGGGGAGATTAACTAGAGAAGCTTCACAGCGGGGCCAACATGTGAAATCTCACAGTTTGAATTCAAACTTCTTATTGATGGAAGAAGCAAGTGTACCTTACCTGTGTTGGACATGTTGGATCTGATGCACTCCTCATCCAAGTCATGTTGTATTTATTGTAAGAGAAAAGTGACTTTTGTTTACATGGAGAATTGTCTCTACTCGGTCTAGAAAGATTCATGGACAAAGGAACTCCACAGTGTCAGTGGCCTTCAGCCTGGTAGTCGGACAAATTTTGTTTATTATTCATTGTAGTGAGGAAAAACAAACACCATGGCAACCCAGGGATGTCTCAGTAAGATGGTGCTAAAAAAATTATTAAAGGATTTGGGCTTAGGTTGGGTCACTTTTTTAAGAGTTTAAGGAAGTGAGAATTTACTCTGGATGGAAAACTTTTATAAAGTGGGTCTACGGCCATACTACCCTGAATGTGCCTGATCTCGTCTGATCTCAGAAGAAAGTGGAGGCGATTCTATGATCTGGTATCTCAAAAAATTTAATCTTTGGGGGAAGAAAACTGGAGTGAGAATGCAGCTGTCATTGGTAAAAAAAAAAAAAAAAAAAAGCAGCTGCTACTCATATAGGCTGGGAGGATTGTTTTTGGCATTTTATGGGTTGCACCATGACCATGTCTTGTCTGTGCTTATACAATTACAAAGTGGCCTTGTTTTGTCTCACTTTATCTTGATCTCAAAATAGCTTTGTCTGAGGTTGGTGTTTTGTAAGATTTTTTAATGTTCAACAAGAGAATAACATAGCCTAGCTGTAAGCATCAGGTCAGCTTTTAAAATCACTAATACTAGCTGTGTTAGGCCAGTTTATAGAAGTCAGGGTCTATGAGTTTGTTTGTTGGTTGGTTGGTTGGTTGTTGTTGTTTTTCCTCAATTTCCTATTGAAAAAGATAAGATCTTGATCCTTAGCCCTTGCAAGCTTCTGGGCAGCAATTTGAAATACAACCCATTGTGTGCCTAATTCCATGCCTGGTAGAGAATATAGAAACATACAAGGGCATGTATGTGTGAGTGTTTGTGTCTCTCTGTGTGTAACCTGCTTGTGTATATAACTGAGAGAAAGGGAGAAATAGAGATAGAAATATATGTACAGAAAGAGAATATCAATCTCAAAATGTAGGCATAGATGAGAAAGGGCCAATTACTTTAAGAAAGCTTGAGAGTTGTAAACTGTAGAGGTTAAGGAAGCTTTCTTAGTTCGAGTAGAAAAGACTTGAAACTGTGACATGGGAGGGAAACTTTGAAACAGAACTTACCAAATTTATCACTTGAATTATTTTCCATAAGTTTGATTCTGCAAACAGCATTGCTTCTATCCTCATAATGAGGGACTTGTTTACTCCCCTCTCTTACAAACCATTCATCCAGCAGTCAACAACTTCTATAGAATCTACCTTCACTATAATTGTTAAAGATTTAACTACAAAAACAATTCAAGTATACAAAAATGCACAGGAATAGCATGACCAATATAAACGTCTCTTTTTTCTAGGGTCCCATCTACATGTGTTAACCTTTCCCCCTTTTTAAAAACTTTTTTTTCCCAGAAATTATTTATGAAAGTAGAATATGCAAAGTAATAATCAAATAGTGCTATAAAGCTTCCACAAGAGCACTTCCTCTCTACCTTGCCCCACTCCACTTTCTCCTGGAATACCTTGCTCCTCAGGGTCAATCACTGTCAATAATATACATATACTTACATATTTCTCTATCTCTATAAATAAAATTTGGTTCGGCTTCCATATTTCTAATTATTAGCATCTATGATACTAATTACAATGACTATTATAGTACTTATGGTACTATTAGCAATCGATTTGTACTTTTGAGCATTACTTCTTCACTTCATAGTGTGATAAATAAGGCTTTCTCACTCTTTATGTTATACACATATTTACTTGTCACATTCTAGTTCTATGTGCCATAATGGTGGACCACATATATAATGATGGTCCCAAAAGATTAAAATGAAGCTGAATTTCCTGTAAGAAATGGAAAGATGTAGTTAAAGAGAAAAGTTTTTTCATCTGATGGGAACAATATCTGTGAGACTTGGTAATAGATTCCCTCTTATTCCGGCCACCTCAGTTTTAAATAGACAGATTACATCCCAGTTGATCAGCCACTGAGTTATTTCATCACAGAGGATCCTGAGACCCCAGCACTGCATATTCAGAGGGTGTTACACACTCCCAGATCTAGCTTGACAGTCTTCAGAATGCATTGCTGTAAAATGTTTGTCAAGGACCTAAGATACTGTACAAGGACATAGGTCCACAGGAGGCACTTTAACAAGTATTGATTGCTATTGTTACTTTAGTAAAGTTTTCTGTGATAGTATGAAGCCTGTCCATGTACTTTGGAAATATTTTTAGGTTCTAATGATGTAAAACATAGAAAGTTTTATTTCTTCTATCAAGTCAATAAAAACAAAATTTTAAAGTCAAAATATTGAACCCTTTTCATGTTAAACACTATCTTTCTTAAAAAATAAATACCATGAAGTTCCTTAATTTGACTGCTGCTTCAACATGCAATTATAGCCAAATCCCCATCACCCTGACAATCCCCATGTTTCTTCATCTCTCCATGTTGATTTCTTTTTCCTACTGATTCTCAGGCCAGCCCTTGCCTCCTCCTGACAGTCATTATTATGGTGATCTATGTCTTTCCCAAACAGTTTCTCTTCCATGTTTCCAATCAACCCAGACCACGTCCCTATTCATGGAGCAGCACTGACAGCTTCGATGTTCTCTTTCTGACCCTGTCAGATGGAAGCAGGGAGAGGGCTTGTAGAACAGTGTTTTATAAAGTCTACAGTGGTGTACAGTAATGTCTTCGGTCCTCACATTTACTCATCACTCACTCACTGACTCACCCAGAGCAACTTCTGGTCCTACAAACTCCATTCATGGTAAGTGCCTTATATGGGTAAACCACTTAAAAAACCCTTTATACTGTATTTTTACTATACATTTTCTATGTTTATATATATTTATATACACAAATGCTTGCCATTGTATTACAATTATCTACAGTATTCAGTATAGTAACATGCTGTACAGGTTTATAGCCTAAGAGCAATAGGCTACACCAGGCAGGCTGTACTACCTAGTTTTCTATAAGTACATGCTTTCTTGTTTCCACAAGGACAAAATCACTTAATGATGCATTTTTCAGAATGTATCCCTGTCATTAAGTGACATATGACTGTATATGACTATATAAGTATTATTCAGTAATAAGGGACTATGATTACATTTTTTTTTCTGGTATCACTTTTTATGTCAGAGTTAATGATTGCCTTTATATAAAAAAGTGCTTAGTTTTTGATATATAACCATTTTTCCCAAACTCTACAAAAGAAGTGTAGAATCCTTTAGAATACCTTTTTACAGAAACTGAAGTAATATCTATTTTTTTTCCTTTGAAACAGTCCTCTGTCATGGGCTCTCCATTCTCTGCTTCTGCTCTAGACTGGTTGCATTTTGAACTGCACGATTAATCTGTTGAGATTTAACCTTCACTGCTTTTTTAGTCGAGCCAATGTTTCCTGAATAAAGTGATTTTGTCTTTTTTAGTCTATTCTCTCATTTTGGAGAGGCACAACTTCAAGTGATCTTCTGAGAATGATACATGAGAGGAAATCTTGAGAACTTGCATATCTGGAAAATGTAATTTGCTACCTTCACACTTGATTAATAATTTGGCCAGATATAGCATTGTTTGTCAGAAATAAATTTTCCCTTAGAGTTCAACACATAGTATCACTACTGAAAAATCCCAAATCATTCTTATACTTGTCCTTTTGTATGTGACTTTGTTTGTTTTCTAGGATATCTTAGAAACTTATTTTTATCCTTGGTTTCTAAAATTTGTATATGAGGCGAGTCACTAAATGGCTGATTGAAAGATGTGGTGAATGAATAAAATTCATGGATGATTGGTTACAGTTTGTCAATTGTTGTGGGAATCCCAAATGGCTGTATCCTTGAGTCTTTCTCTCTTGTGTATTATTTTTTAAAAAGAAGGGACAACAAGCTTTATATACAGCTAAGCCCAGGCCCAGGGTTTGGTGTGGGTAGTGACTATTGATAGAGGAGTCAGCGTTAACATTCTTGAGAAAACGGAAAAGTCATGGGTGACAGCTGGGGTAGCATCAACATAATCTTATTTTTATCACAGCATCTCTCTCCCACTATGTGCCATGCCTCGTGTTTCCTAGAATGAAACCTCTCCGGCTTACATTTCAGAATAAGTCTCATTCTGGGGTGGAGAAAGTATAGTTGCCTGACTAGATAGAATAGAGAATGGACTAGGGTACTGACTTTTCTTCCAATTTCTCTCCTTTTCATTTCTTCCAGGGCTTCACTGTTTCCCACTGTGGTATTGGTGCCTGAGCTCTGGACCCTACTGGCTTCTCCCTGCACAAGCGTTTGGAATTCAGGTTTCTTAGCAAAATTAATCCCTTCATCTGCTTCCCATGTTCCAAAAACTCTTGTAATCTTCCCTCCAGGTCTGTTCCTTTAATATGTGTACAACTTACTTTTAATTATTTTCTTATATTTTAATGGGATTTAATGAAGATAGAAAGATTTAGTCATACCTATAATTGGCAATGATCAACTGGAAGTTTTTAAACTTCCCTTATGTCTGAATTGTCAGTTGATACATAATTAGCCAGCCACATGCACATTGTCCTTGTAGGAGATGTGAATCATATCACATGAAACAGGATATATTTTAAGCCAGTAGAGAGACTACTATGGTCATTACCAATAAAATTCATCTGATCACAGTGTATATAATTTCACTACTGATAAGCTGATTTTTTTTTCACCTTATAATTTTTTCTAATTATAGTCTTGTAACTACCTCCAATTCTTTGTGGAATATTAGTAGGGTATATATAGATGACTGAGTAAATGGACAATAAATGAATGCCTGCTATTTATTAATACAATAGAGCAAATAAAAAGATTCCATTCGAATGCAATGTAGTCTTTGAACATCTGTTTGAGCAACAAAATGCCTTGACTCCAAGGGCTTTGTGGAGCCTGTATCACCAGAATGTCAAAATTAGCTTCAAAAACTGACCAGAGTGAATGAATGATCCACTTTTTTTTTTTTAAATCACATTTAGTACAGTTATTACAAATATAAGGTTGGACTTGCGACTTCTGGGCATTGCTAAGTTTTGACAGTGGTGTACAGGAAAATGAGAAGCAGCATGAAAAATCCCCATCCCCTTACCAAACATTCATCTCATTCTAATCTGCCACAGTACCTCTGGACTTTTCCAAAATTGATAGCCCTCTTTATACAAGTGAATTCTGAGAGCTGTCTCATTAATGCACTGAATGGATAGTGGTGTTTAACCGATGCCGTTTTCCAGGTCTTGCTTATCAATGTGTAATAATCCATCATTGAAGTCAATTTCATTCCTAGGCATTTCTCACTGCAGAATGTTTCTTCTAGAAACTGAAGCTGCCCTTTTAATTCCCTTTATTATCACTCTGCCTCTCTCACAGTGGAGGTGTGTCTCTTTCTCTTTCTCTCTCTCCTTTTCTCTCTCCCTCTCTCTGAATTAACACCCTTAGAGCTGATCTTTTCACCGCTTATGATGTGTCTGACAATCTTCGATGCCTCACCAGGCTTCTGCTCATGGGGTAAGCAATGAGCTTTCCTGACAGATTAGAAGGTGCTTTGTAACAAGGAAAAAAACAAATCAAATGCCTGTCATAGGGAATTCCAAGCTGTGTGGAAAGGCAGAAAGGGAATGAAAAAAAAAAAAGCAATCTCTGGGAGAAAGTAAAAATGCAGTCTAACAAATAAAATACAAACACTCAAAAAAAAGCATCAATTAGTGAAACAATAGAGATACAACTCTAAGGCTCTAGAAGGATGTTCTCTGCTTCTTGGTAACCCACTGAATGTTCACAAGAATGCTACATAAAATTAGAAAATACAAAATAAAAAAATGTTAACCAAACCACAATATCACCAAAGGAAGTTTATATAGCCATTAAAAATGTTGGTTATAAAAAAATTGTAAAAGTATAAAAATGCATATTAGGTCACAATAAATGGGAGAGTGATATTACAATTACAAAAGTAGTATGATTGCAGCTAGTAAATGTATAGAGAAAAGATGCATCTATATCAACAAATATAGTGTAGTTAAATGGTAGAACTTCACAGATAAAATTTTCCATATTTTTCACATTCTCTTTAAAGTACAAGCCACCCTAATTTTGTTAGTGAAAAAAAAAAAAAAGCCATGTCTATTTTTCACAAAGAAGAAGTCTAAGCAAGCTTCGGGCCCTAGAGGAAAAGATTCAAACTACAGAATCATGAAGAAATACAACTGAGTTTATTACCTATCCTGGGCCTTCAGTCTCATGAAAGTGGAGACAGAGAAAAAGCTAATATTAATAAGGGCAAAGTCACAGTTGAGGTTTGTAGGGATAATATTAGAAAAACTAATGGAATAAGTTAGACACAATTTGTAAAAAAAAAATTTTTAAATTGAGGAGAAAATGTTTTTGAATATTAGAAATATATGATCATTTAAAAAAAATCATTTGTTCCTTAATTATCATTTTAATTTTAAAAGGTCATAAGTGCTCCAGAAACAGAAGAACCATGAAATATATTGAGAGGGGTCTAGGAACCAATTTGGAATAGAAAAATATATGGATAATATATTTATTTCTTAAGTAAGAATTAATTAAACTATAATATATGAACCTATTAGTATATAAACATAAAAATGATAAATATCAAAGTTATAGGAGCATGCAAAATGCCTATGAAATATGTAAATAAAACATGTCGCACAACTCTATGTAAACACTGATTACAACAATGCGATATTTAGTGAGTACAGAGAGAAATGTAACTATTTATGCTAAGGGGGATAAATCTTTATAAATATTTTTGTTTACAGCTGTTTAATATTTAACACAGTTTTATTTTGTAAGAAAGATTACTGATATAAGCCAGACGCATGCAAACACTGTGACTCAAATTATTTGCAGCCTAGAACAGTAAAATAATCTAAAGATAGCATTCTGGAGTATTTGGGGTTTTTTGTAGTTAACATGATAGAACTTCATAGACAAATTTTTTCATATTTTCTATATTCTCTTTAAAGTATAAGCAAACATTAGAGGGCTTAGGTAGCAGAACAGGCCTCAGACAGGGGCTTCCAGCAAATGGTTGAAGATATTTGCTTTGTTAGAAGTGAGTGAAGGAAAGAGGAAAAATAACTTGTTTACACCAAGCCTCTTCAAAATACTAAACAATGTCCTTATCACCTGTTGTGTATCACCTAATTTGTCATTAGCCATGATTAGCTTCCCCATGCCTATGTCCAACATGGAAGTTCTTTCGATGCTACTGGCTGTTGTCCTCTCAGTTTGAGAAACACTAACCTAACATTTACTTAAAACATCAGTGACTTCTCATGGCTTTTAGAATGACAATCAGACCTCATTCAGCCAGCCAACAAGTTCCCTCAGGGTGTGGTTCTGGTGGCCTTTCAGACTCATCTGATGCCCCTGCCCCACTCCCACTTCCCCTGATTCATTCTCATTTAAGATTTTCTCCTGCTTCAGGGCCTTGCTGTTTCCTCTGCAGGATTATTTCACCTCTTCATGGCTAGCTCTTTATCCTTCAACTCTGTTCAAATGTCTCTTCAGAGAGATTTTTCCGTTACCCTCTCTAAAAGATGCCTCCAGCACCATCCATCCACCACGATGTGATATTCCCAGGTTGTCACTGTGCTTGCTCTCTTTATGACACTTATAACAAACGGTACTTATTTCATTCATGTGTTTATTCATTTATTTACTTATATTTAGCCTCTATTTCATGAGACTTTAAGTTCTATAAGGGTAGAGGTGTTATTTGTTGTTGCTAACCATTTTTGCTACAGTGCTTAGCATACCCTCCAGCATATAATAGGTGTTCAATATTTTTGAAATTAATGACTTTCTGACTGACAGATTAATTGAATAAAATATCTCCCCCCTTCCCTTCTATCTCATGGAATATTTGTGAGAGACTATTATGCCTGGAGATACCATAAACTTTCTAAAACCATGGAAATGACATCTTTGTTATTTGTAAGTTATTTAAATCTACTCTGGATATCTGAGGTCCAGTCTAAGATAGGATGACAGGTCTAAGTTACACAGATATATGTTCAAGCCTGAGCTAACTGTATGACTTAAGTTAGTTACTAAAACATCATTTGGTCTCCCTTACTAGTATATAATAGCTTATCAGTAAGTACATGTTATTATAAATTTTATTAATGTATTATTGATATTATTCTTGTTATTATAGCTTTTATTTTAAAATGATTTCAGGTTATGGTTGATACAGTCTACGTGGGGTTACTTTTATTCATATAACTACTGAATGTGAATTACAGTCAAATTTTATTACAATAACTGTTTCAAATCTATTATAAAACGGTCTAACTTTAATCTCCATTTAAATGGGTTTACTATGGGAAAACTCATAGAAACTCTTAATAATAAGTTATCCCATAACACAGCACCTAGGAACAATATTTTAGAACAGTAGAAAATGGGAAATAATTTGGAATGAACTTCAATGTTTGTATCTCTATAAACAAAAAATCCCACAGACTTCATAACAAAATATCAAATTGAATTGGCAATCAGGTTCTAACTTCTGCCAATCCCATTCTCAGACATAACAAATAAAAAAAAAATTTTATTTATTACGGAGTAGAGGAGGGGACACTTGGAAGGTAGACTAAAACCCAATCATTTCAATTATCCTTGCAAGAACTCAAATGCCACATCTTACATGGTTGAATTTTTTGAATACTGATTATCGCTATGTGACAATATATTACTGCACTAATAATAAAGATCCACATTTACCTCTCCCAAATGTATGTCACAGATGAAGCAAAAACCAAGATCTTACCTTAAACCCATGGCCTTCTAAAAGAACCACCCAAAGAAATGTTGACTGAGCATCATTTTTGGTATAGTCATTTCCGGCTCTTCAATCTGATCTCCTTAAGAAGTGATAACTTTTATAGTTTTGGCATGAACACTTGAAGTTGATTGCAAATGGTTTCTGTTAAGGTTTTGTGACAATTGGAACAGGCTAGAATATGCTTCGATTGCAAACCATTCCCGAATCTCAATGGTTTTAAACAACAAAGGTTTATTTCTCACTCACATGAGATATCCACATAGGTTCAGCTGGGCCCTCTGCTACAGTGCTATGATTGTCATCACTTTGAAATGTGGGCCGGCAGGGCAGTTGTGATGGAAAAGGGAAAAAAGAATGTAGCGAATCATGCACTGATTCTTAACATTTACAAACAGGAGTGTTTCACATCTATTTTTTTTTGTATTTCATTGGCTTGCCAAGTCAAGTCTGACTTCAAGGTGACAGGAAAGTAAAAATCTTCCTTCTGGATGAGGAACTAGACAATGATACAGTCTACCTGGTAGTTAAGTGGAGGTTTGGAATCCTGACTCCTCAGCTTGATCTGTGAAATTACAAACAAGTACATATATACATTGAGTGCGTGTGTGTGTATATATATATGTGTGTGTGTGGTGGCGGGGGCCGCACACGCAAATTCAAGTCTGGAAATAATTCACTCAAATTCCCATGGCACAGAGGATCATATTGGTGATAATATTTTCTTCTTTTTGCATATCTATATTTTTAAACGTTTCTATAAGGAAACTTCAATTTTAACGAAAAGTTATTTTGTTGTTCTGGAGTGACTGGTTAAATATTTGAACTCTATGTCTGATCTTTGGTCCAGTTATTCTGATAACTGAAAGAGATGGGCCATACGGTCATCTGCAATACTGTTACCCAGATGAATCAGATCTGCTTCCCGCATGATCAGCCATCTTTGAAATGGGGGCCTTTCCCCACACAGGGCAAACAGTACTTGTATGAGCTTGATTTGAACCAGATCTCTTAACACAGCTTAAGCAATGTGCTCTGGGGAGCTGCTATTAATGGTTGCTCAGGGTTTGATGCTCTCGTAACACACCATTGCAACCAAACAAGTGTAACGAGGAGGAGTAAATAGGACAACTGCAAAGTGCTCTCTGGAGAAAGATGCTCACATAAATGGAAAGTGGCTACCACATCACTCACTCTCATTGCAGTCTTTAGATTGCAGTCTCAATGTCCTTCCTGAACCATGCTAAGTGGAATGAATTTTGGAAATGCAATTTATGTTAACTACCTTTTACTTATCTATCGATGACAAACTGAGCTCATGACAAATATTCTCCCCCATGATGCACAGTATGCTAATTGACTGGCTAGGGTTAGAGCTCTATAGTAAAGAACGTATGTTTATTACTGGAACTCCATCCTGGCTTATTTTCATAGTGATATTTTATGATGGTACAGCTGGCGAGAAAAGGACTGTGGCCCTTGGAGGATGTATAGGAAGTGCCAGAAATGCAATTTGTTTTTACTTTGTCACCTCATATTTGTATAGCACACGTATGATATAACAATAAAAAATGAATTAAAGATAATGAGAAACAAAATGAGGCACAATGAGGCAAAGGGAAAATAAGAGTAAAAATGTCAGATGGCACCAACATAAGGTTGGTCCACCACTCAAGTGCCTTAAAGGTCTGTACATCTACCAGGCCATGCTTTGGGCTGTAGGTATTCGGGCACCAATGGGAAAAGGGAAGCACACTCATTTTTTAACACATAGTGACCAAAATATTAAAACAACAATAAAAAGCATTTAGGAGTTAAATTATTCCTGCTAGAGAAAACACTAGGAATTGTCCCTCCTGGGCTATCTTAGACATAAAGGTCACAAAGGAGAGAGTCTAGGAGTCAAGTTGCTTGGGTCTGAGTCCAAGCTCTGAAATTTACTGGCTGTATTATTTTGGATAAGGCTCCTGAACTCTTCAGGCTCTTTTTTTTTTCATCAGGCACAGCTTAAAGGCAGGGATATGAACTGAGAAATGCATCGTTAAGTGATTTCCTCATTGTGCAAATGAGATGAGTGCACTTACTGCAAACTTGTGTGGTATAGCCTCCTACTATAATTGTGAGTGCTATACTTTTATATGAACGGCAGCCCAGTAGATTTGTTTGCACCAGCATCACCACAAACATATGACTAATTTAGCTTAAGTCCTGACAGGTGGCTTTTCTTTTTGTAATGCGAGTGCCTGACTTAAACTTTGATTGCTGAGGCACCTACTTCAAAGAGGCATCAGATTCAACAAGTTCAAGCAAGGCTGTCTCCAATGAACACATAGCCAGCCATTATTAGAGGGAGGGCCAGGCCACCTAGCCCACTGGGGCTTCTTTGTTTTGGAGATCTTGATTGATTTAATAACTGACCCTTTGGGCCACTTGGTCTTTTCTCTTTTCTGGCTTTAAATTTCCACTCTTGTGTTTTAAATTCACCAGTATAGAATCTGAGAAACCCTTGGCCCCACCCTCTGTGAAACCCTCAGCCCCACCCGTGGCCCCACCCTAGGCCCCAATAAAAGCAGAACCCTAGGCCCCACTACACCTGCGCCATCCCTCTTTCTACTCATGGCCTCTCTGTGTGCCCACTGCATGCCTTGTGTGCTCCAGAGCCTGTAAGTAATAAACTTTTTTCTTCAAAGCTTATCTTTTTTTCAAAGTTTATCTCTGAAGGGCGTCTTGCAGTAGCAATAAAAACACAAGGGTCAATCAGTCCAGTTGTAACATTTGCTTAGGAAAGGGATACTTCTGTGGGAAGTCTCCCTTCCTCACTACCCCCACCCAGATCAGTGCCCCCCAGGCATTTCTAGCCAATAGTATTACTACCAACAGACTTTGTGACCAGCACAAAACTGTAATGCTTTGGGCTAGGACTTAAATGGCTACCAAGTTACCAGGCGTTAGAAATTTTTCTGAACCATTGTTATCTAGGGGACTACTCTGGTTCATTCTCTCTGCTGTTTACCTAAACTTTATGCAATGTATGACTCATTGGGAACGACAGTACTCAACTCCTAGGATCCTTTTTGAGGATTATCTTGAACAATGTAAAGGGAATTCAGCATTGTGCCTATTCATAACAGTAACAAATTTAGTGACTTCATTTTTAATGTAAGTATATTTTTTCACAATAATTTTACCACAAATAAAAATAACATGTTCCAGAGTTCATAGATATAAGTGATAGAAGCATAAAGGAGGATTTTGATCAGTAACTGGTTCTGTGAAATAGCAAGAGGGTGAGCAACACAACATGGAGTGCACAAGGTTTTGGGGAGTACGTTTGGAGTCTCTGGCACAGTGTTTCCCTAAGTTATATGACATTGGAATTTGCATAAAAATGGTTCTTTACCAAATAGGTTCAGAAGATTCTAGGTTAATTCAAGCGTTTTTCTTTACATCATGAATTCTCAGAGGTTTTTGGGTACTGTTGTATTTTCTGAATCTCCAGGAGCCAATATGATATGCAGCATTTGAAATTCTACAAGATGTCCAAAGAATTCATTGGACATCCTGTGGAATTTATCTCCCCAAAGACCCAATTAGGAAATGCCGATTGCGGGAGGTGACAGTCTTACACTTCCTCCAGGCAATTGATCATAAATACTGTTTCTATTAACTGAGTTTTTGGGTTTGAATTTAATGTTTGAGCATAGCCATGTTTTGACTCCAGTTAAACATGTCATTTCTCAGCCTTGTTGGAAGAAGGGGTAGACATTGTGCTGTAATTATTGAAGAGATGGAGGAAGAGGTGTCATTGACTAATCTGTATTTTTTAAAACCAACAAACTGGTTTTAGATAAATATGTAATTTTTTGTTGTTGTTTGTTTGTTTTTTTTGTTACCCTGAGTGTGCGTTGGTTCTCTGGGATTTTTGGTGGAGTCTTATGGAACTCTGAGGTGCTCCTGTGTGTCACTGATATATATCTGTATAAGTTGATACCAACGATACATGCATATACATGCTAATGATAAAAAATCCCAAATTCCTAAGTATAGGAAAAAAAGGTTAAAAAAAAGGAAAATTTTCTTTTCATTGGGCCTTACAATTTCTCTGTTTATTCCTTTAACTGAATACTATATAAATAAGTAGTTAAAAATAAACAGGATCATAAGGTAAATATATTTTTTACACCTGGTTTTTGTACCTTAAACTACTATCTCTTGTAGATCTTTCTTTGTTTTTGCTTCTTTGGAATGTAAACAAAAGGAGAACCATGTTACTATAAAATGAGATTTCATGAAGAGAAGTTTTTATAAGGAGATATAAATTAAAGAGAATTCTGAGATATTACAGAAATGGAAGCTATCGATAGTTCTTAGGCTGGCCAAAGGCATGAAGCAGTAGTTTTAGGTCAGTTCTGGCAGTGGGTACATGATGAAATAGCCTTGGTTATGATGTCTGATCATCCTTTTATCTATTGAGAGTCATAATTTAAAAAAAAACTCAGGTATCAACTATAAAGCAATGCCCTCATAGGCACATTAACTTTTTGTTTGTAAAAATGCTCTCCATTTTTAAAAACAGCAGACGATTACAAACTTCCATGTTCTCTGGGAGCCAGTGAACATGTCAGTCTTCTCTACACAAGAGAGAATTCAGCCCAGGGAGGCTTCTGGTAAGCATCTTATCTCTTCTTGGACCAATGAGTCTCCTGAGATGAACAGAATGTTTACAGACACCTTCTGAGTTCATGCTTCAGGTCAGTAATAAGCTTAAATTTTGCCTGGTTATTTTACCTGGTTTAAACATCAGAAAGTTTGTCCTCCCTGATGCTGTTGGCGTGACCAATCACATTTTCTACTTTGCTAGCATCTCTCTGTAACTCACTGCCTGTCAGCCCTGGTGAGTATTAACGAAGGCAATGACTTATGTGCCTCTTGTCATGTTTGAAGAGGTGCATAATACTCCATGGTCACCACTCACTGGGAAGGGGATGACTTTTGTGCACATCAGCTAATTGATCTCTAATCACACCACCTCACACCGCAGAGACAGGCATAATTCATAATATCAGAGGGTGGAACCCATCTGTGCCCCACCGGGGGCCCCAGCTGGTATTTTAAATTTGCCAGAACTTAGCATTTAGAAACCACCTTCTCACTCCAGAACCGAAGCAAATTTTGCTTTAAATTGCCTTAATCTTAAGGTCAAACAAATTTCAGGGACTCAAATAAGCCCGTATAATTAATGCAGATGACAAGGTTGCCTTCCTCTTTCTCTTGTAGTCACCAGCAAGAGAGTTGTGCTGAATGTAGAACTTAGAACGAAGGTTAATTATGACAAGGGAATAGCTTTGCTCCTACAGAGTCCTTTTCCATTGGCTTGTTTTTTTGTTAGCTGCCTTGATCCTCATGCACTCAAGTTACGCGTGTCTTAAACTTACAAGAAAAGAGGATGAACGATTCACTTTGAAAGCAACCTCTTTGATTCAGAGAGTCCCTTTACCGCACCCTGTGAAATTTCCACTTAGACCTCTTAAAAACGATTTCTTATTTAGCAAGAATGAAAAAGAATAGAGAAAGTGGTCTCCCAGAGACAAATAAGTCCCACTCAAATCCCTGGAGCACCCTTCCAGGACACTTTACTGCTGCTTATGTCTGCCGGGAGCACACTTCCTCCAGCTTTCTTGGCTCCTGCTCATGCTGCATGTCTAAATTCAAAAGTATACCTCACCAGCTGCACCCTACCTAACATCCCCTCTCTTATTCTCTGTCACAGCATTCTGTTTTGCTACTTTATAGTGTGTGTCCCGACCTTTAATTATTTTTGTTTATTAGTTGTTTTAATTGCATGTGATTTGTGTCTTCCACTAGCATGCAAGCTCCCTAAGGGGACACGAATTTTGTCTATATTGTTCACCACTGATTTATCAGTGCCAAGCACATGGTGCTTAATTAATACTTAAGTAAAAGGGAAGACAAGAAGAAAGGAAGGAAGGACACGAAGGAGAGAAGGAGTCAAGGAGAAGACAGAAAATCTGAAGGAAGAGAAATTAACTTTAGAACATGTGTTTCTGCTTAAGTGCCTGGTAGATTAGTCAGGATTCTCTAGAGGAACAGAACCAATAGAAAATATATAAAAATATATAAAAGGAGACTTATTATAAGAATTGGCTCAGGTAACTATAGAGACCGAGAAGCCCTGCCAGTTTGATGTCTCAAACTGGAGAACCAGGGGAACCACTCGTGTAATTCAGTCCAAATGCAAAGGCCTGAGAACCAAGGGAGCAGATGGTGTAAGTCTGAGTCTGAAGGTCCCAGAACCAACATTGCCACTGTCCAAGGGCAAGAGAAAGTGATGTGCCAGCTGAGGCATAACCAGCAAATTTGCCCTTCCTCTGCCTTTTTATTCTATTCAGGCCCTTGAGTGGATGATGCCCAGGCATGTTGGTGATACTGATCTTTTTTACTCAGTCTCCTGAACCAAATTCTATTCTCTTCCTGAAGCGTGCTCACAGACGTACCCAGAAGCAGTGTTTTACCACCTCTCTGGGCATCTTGTAGTATTGTCTAGTAGACACATCAAATTAGTCATCACACTGCCCTTACTTCCACTATTGGCTGGACTCTCTGCTGTCCCTGGCCTTAACCTGGTTTTAGATTATGGGATTGGCTGAAACTGTTCAAGCATTTGTCATATTTTATGTATAACAAGGGGAAAAAAGGCAGCTGTGGGACTCAGGGAAGAAGAATCACAGGGTGGGCTTGGCAGCCAGTCTTAGGGATGCTGAATTGGCGAGAGGGAGGCAGAGAAAAAAGCAGTCCAAGCAAGAGATTCTAACTTTTGTTCTAATTTTGCCATTGACATCCAGCTTGCTGCATGGTCTCCTGTGTCAGGTTGGCTGCCAGTTTTAAATACAGTTTAATTAATTTAGTCAGAGATTTACAAGAAGAAAAATGAAAGAGAACTAAGCTAAGTGTTTAATTCAAAACAAATTACCCGATTTCTTTTAAAGAAAAGCTCTCTAAGCTTCACAGAAACATGGGTAGCTTTTTTTCAGAGACATCTTAATATGTGGTTATTTTCATGTGACTTTTAGAAGCTGCCATTTCTTCCACATGAGCCTAAAAAGTTTGCTTGATGACTTTTTGTTTTCTTTTTTACCTGCCATGGAGATAGGGATTAAGCGCTTTTGGGGAATACTAAAACGCCCTTCTCTGACAATGTATTACGTTAGGGATGATGCACTGTATTATGAATTCTCTGCTCGAGATGCTAGAAAGCATTCAGATGAGAGCTCATCTTGGTGACCCAATGGGTTGGTGACCCAGTTTGCTTTGAGTTGCTCTGAAGATATTTTGCTCTTTGTGGCACATGAGACTCAAGTGAGAAACTTGTTAAAATGTAGATCACTGGGCCCCACCCCAGGGATTCAGATCTAGTATGGAAAGAATAAAGCTCAGGTTTGTTTGTTTGTTTGTTTGTTTGTTTTTCAGAATTCCAGGTCACCAGGATATGATGTAGTTTAAAAAAAACTGTTCTGCAGGATTAAAAAAAAAATAACATAAAATCTCTACCATGTATAAATGTAGTAAGTGGATCACTGAAATTGCCTTTTAAATAGTCCCCAATTGTTCACAGCTTCTTTTCAGCTATTGGATCTTGTCCCTCTCTTCCTTAAGACCCTACAATTCCTCTCTGAGTCTTTCAAGATCCATTTGAAATGCCTTAGTCAGCACTGATGACTCTTCATGATCCAGAATGATGCTTTGTAAAAGAAATTTATTAAAAATGGAGATTACTGGGCCCCACTGGATCAGATTTCCTGGACCCATCCAGGAATCTATCCCTTAGTGAACTCCCTAGGTGATTTTAATGTATATCAAAATTTGAGACCTTCAATTTGAGATTTTCTCTGGCCTATTTTCCACCACTGATTGCATGAATTCTCTCTGGCAACCACTGCAACTTGTTTAAGATTCTCTCAACATCTCAGGCTTTTTCAAGTCTTCTGGGATTGTCACACTGTATTTTCTAGCCAGATAATGCTTCAGGTCTCTGTCAAAGTTAGCTGAGGCCCTGTATCCTCCAGGAAGCTTCTCTCACTTCCCCAGTATGAACCCCATACATCTCTTCTGTGCTTTTATAGCATCCTGCTAGAACTTATCTTACTGGATAGACATTGTAAATTTCTTGAGATCTGGGAGTATATCACCATTTAATAAACTCTATTACTAGTGATCAGCATAGGGCTTGTATGCATATACATGTGCTTGATCTAATGGCTATGGAATAAATGAGCTAGAACAATAATGGAAAATAATAGGCAAATGACTATATACAGAAAGGTGTTTTATATATAAAACTTCAAAGTTTTCTTCATTGGAAAAGATTTTTTAGAATAAAGTTAATCTGAAATTATTGCCTGGATGATGTGCAAATGAAGCCTGGCCTTGACCAAAGAATATGGTGAAAAGAACGGGACTAGTTCATATAATCAACAAGAAGAAGGTTGGGGAACCCAGAATGTGGGTACCCCAAGAAGAGCTAAGCATGAATGAAGTAGAGAGGTCAGAATCTGAATCAGAGTTAAAGGTCTGGTGGGAGATTTTTTTTAGACTACAGCAGCTGAGGAAGCTGGCTTGCCTCAGGTTCTTAGTTTTAGTTCTGAAAATGTCATCTGAAGATTAACCTTATCTATGCAGTCTTTGCTTACAGGATATTTTATGTGAACTGTATGATTCTCTGGCCCCCTGGACAGAAATCAGTGACAATGATCTATCATCCTATAAATCTTTCCTTTTCCTCTGCTCACCTTGAGGTAACTCAGCTCCATGATTTACAGCCTGCTTTTTCTCTAGAAAGTCAAGGGAAATGTCAGACTATGAGGATTTCAGTTTGTTTTCTCTGTAAAGAAAGCACATATCTTGATCTAGAAGAATGAGAGGGAGATCGAGAGAGAAGGATAGGAGAAGTAGAGATAAAAATGATAAGAGAAAGAAAAGTTTAATAGACTCTTGGCATCATTTACTTCAAATGTTTGTTTGTTAGAGAAAATTGAATTAAAGATGGATGCTTCATATTCACTTGTCCTTCAGAAACCCAAAACTTTGAGAAGTGAAGCTTCAAGATGGAAAGATGAGTTTTGGAAGAAAGAGAAGAGAAATTTTATTTCATTTTACTGGCTTTAATATGCAAGTAAATCCACAATTGAAAGGTGAATTGCTTCACATTTTTATAATTGCTTTTGTAAACCCCTAGTTTCATTCCTCATCTTTAGCTATGAGCTGACTTAAAGCGCTTGGTCTATTCTGCCAGCCTCTCGAGTGCCTTGATGTCATTGTTTCTGCTTAACTGCAGGAACCCATTGCCAGGATCTCTCAGTCAGCGCTCGCCATCAGACCCTGGATTAAAACCACCTACAGATCGATCACACTATTTTAGATGGCACTGATTTGGCGGTCTTAGGCTTTAGATTAGGTCTAGTGAAATTGAGATTTTTGTGGATTGAAATATTGAATTTCATAATTTCAGAAGATAAAAAAAATGAGGTATTAACTCCCTTAAGTGGACAATTCTTGAAATTCTGCAATGTTTGAAGACCAGCTGGCTTGTAGAGTAGGTTTATGGTAAATAATGGGTTGATATTATGCCTTCTCCAGCCTTTTATATCTCGGTTGTATTTTGCCACCCCTCTATTAATGTAGATCAGAAACCTGAAAATCAATCTAGGCATTCCTCAAACCTATCTAATTTGTCACTCGGTTTTGAACCTTTAGGCTCCTCAAAAGCTCTTCAATTCAGGTCCCCTCTGTATCGCTGTTTCTTTTCCCTTTAGACCTTCATTGAGCTCAGTGCAGCTGCCTTTGGATAGGTCTCCCTGCCTTCCTTTCCCCTACCTCCAGGTTCATTCTTCTCTGCTTCTAGACTTGTATTACTAATATATAACTATAATTCTGTTACAGCTTTAATGATTTCCTATAACATACCATTTTTAGGGGCTTCAATTTTAGTCTAGAGGATCTAGACTTTGTCTACCTATCTGGTCTCAAATTTCTCCTACCTCTCATGCTCCTTCCTCTTCATCCCCAGAACTACTAATAGATCCTAGACCATGTCAGCTCACTCATCTGTAATATTTTTCTTGTGCCGTTACAATTACTTGTAACACACATGTCAGTCTTCTTCATTTGGCCAATGTCTATGCATTCTGCAGGAGTTAGGGATCTTTTAGGTAACACTTCCTCCGATTTGCCTTCATCTGTATTCCAAGAAAAAGGATTTAGTAATTACCACACAAAATTAATTTTTTTTTGGTCTGCTTATTTTACTAACTATAGGTTTTTTATAGGCATGTCTTACACTTCCATAGGCCCAGTGTCTGATATAATGACTGGTCCATTATATCCGTGTGTTACCTAAAATTTTTTCTTTCAGGAATCATATAGGCATCATTTTATGGTATTCTGGTGTGTCTGATCTTGGACCCTTTAATCTAGTAATGAACATAAGGGCAGGCCACATTAATCAGAAACTTCCCCCAAACCGTTCTGAGAGAGCTTTGGAAAAGATGTTCTCTTCCTTTCGCGTCCACATAACAGAGGATAGGAAAACCTTTTTCTGTTTCTCCTTTCAATAAGAATAATGATAAATAGTGAAAATGAACATCTTGTGGTTATTTGGGATGTGTGGGACATCTCCTTGACTTGGCCTCTGGAGTTTCACATGAACCTATTATGGCTATTTCCCTCTTCTGACTAAAGGGAATTATTTTTGATAAGACACTGAGGCCACTGAGGTCAACAGTCCAAAAGAAGCAGAGCCTATAATCACAGGGAGAGGGAGGGGGAGAGGAAGGAGAATAAGGGAGGGGAGAGGAGGGGACAGGGGAAATGAGGGGAATAATGGGGAAAGGAGAGAGAAGAGGAGAGGGAAGAGAGAAGATAGAGCATAAAAAAAGAGAAGGAAAAGATCTCTTGAGTTCTTTCTCTAAGACCCTGGATACAACCATATGTGAGATTATTCCATAACACTATACTTTTCAGTTATGTCAGCAAATAATACTTGAAATACTGTCCCTCAAAAACAAAAGAAATAAAGTAATTGGTTAATGCTTATTGGATGGAGGAACTTAAAAAAGACATTTTTTATAAGGTGAAGGGAGGGGAAAGACGGGCTTAAGGAGGATGAGGAAATCGTAAAGCACATGACGATTAATTAAATAGAATACTTACCCTCAAATAGCTGCTGATACAGGAGGAAAGATGGTAAACATGCAGGCAGAAAATACACATATCAATTAATGAATTATGGACAGAGACTTGTTGAAGAGAGATCCAGAACAGTCTGAGTGGCATGAGGTTCTGGGCATAGATCACTTCCTATACACTGAGAAATCAATGATTCCTCTGAAACGGAGAAGATAAGGATGTAACATCCTAAAATAGATTTTCTTAATTTGTCTTATTTCATTTTTAGCATGTACCTAACTTAAGGTTAAATTTTCAGAGTTGCACTTTTGGTCAAAGAACAAAATGAAACCCGCCAGGAATGGGTTCAGAATACAGTGAGCTTGACAGGGTCCCATTTGTCATAGTGAGTGAGATTTTGTAAACAAATCACAGACATTATACTCAGAAGCTAACTTTAGCTTTTGACCCTCTGTGACTGCAAACAGCCAAAGGAAGGCCACAGCCAGAATGAAGGGGATCACAGTAGACTTGGGGTCTGTGTCACCTGTCTGTCCTTCACTTTGAAATTCTGGGAATACATATACATTTCCTGACTGTCAACTTATACTCTGCACATGACAGAGGATATGAAAATGCTTTTCTCCCTTCATTAAGGGTGATGATAGATAATGAAAATGAGTTGATTCTAGGCAGATACCTACTCTGTGTGGAAGTAATGTGAAACTCATTTATACATCACATGGGGTTACTGATTCTAACCATGATTCATTTAGTTAAAGAGCTAGTTACAAGAATAGCAGAAATAAATATATTTTCTACTAAGAACTAACCATGGAAGGAGTGGGTATCTATGGGGAGCAAGACAGATGGGTAGTTTTAAGTAAATAGCCAATTAATTCACTTTCTGAGATCATAAAATATTAACTACTCCATCATCAATTTTAAAAACATAGTAAGGAATATAAATATTTATTCAAAGAAAAATAACAGATATATCTTTTTCACACATGATCAGTTGAAGAAGAAGAAGGTCCTGAAACAGAGAAACAATCATGAAATTTATCAAAGTTTTAAGTGACAGAAGTGAGACAATATTTCTCTAATACTGGCCAGTTTATTGGGGGAGGGGAAGCAACAAAGTAAAAATAAGTGATATTTTAGAATACAAAATAAACAAATTATTGCCAAAATACATTTTAAACATATTTTAATTTTTTCTTAAATTTAAAATGTTCATAAATATTTTTTGTGTGATTTTAAAGGAGAAAGCCAAAATGTTTTTCTATTCGCTAAAGATTTCCAAACTGTCCACAGCTGTGGAGATACAATTTTCTTTCATAGGGAAGCCATCTCATCTTTTAGAGTTTTTATGATCTTAGTACTAAAGACTTGTTTCATTATTAGCATCTATAAGGCAAAAGTGGTTTCATACAATTGGTCATTGTCCAAATGATAGAGTTTTAAGAAGTGCAATGTTTGTATTTGGCTTATAAACTGATGGCAGCAGTGGTGATGTGCTGTTGAAAGTCTCTTATCATTTTTTTTTTTAAGTTAATTTTTTTATGGGGACATTGGTTAACGAAATCCAATAAGTTTCAGCTGTACACTTTAACAGTAAGGCATATATATGTTTACACTGTGTGTTCATCTCCCATAGTTATATTTCTTTCTGTCACCGCATATTTGACCCCCTTTTCCACAGCTACCTCCCCTCTCCCCTCTGGTAACCATTAGTCCATTGTCCATGTCTATGAGTCTCTGTTTGTTTGTCCTGTTCATGTGTTGCTTTTAGGTTTATATCCCACATATAAGTGATATCATGTGATTTTCAACCTTTTCTGTCTGGCTTATTTCGCTTACTATTTCAAGGTCCATCCATGTTGTGCAAATGGCAGTATTTCATCTCTTATGGCTGAATAATATTCCATTGTATACATGGACCACAAGCAGCGCCAACCCAGATCTTTTAAAATTCTTTCTAGAATGAGATATAAATGATATTGATTTACAGCTAATTCTTCATAAAAATCTTTCATTTTGCAGAATTTGGGGAATCTCTATGCCATCTTCTTTGAGGGAATCAGGTTTGGAAGCTTACTCCTAAGCTTAGGGGGAACTCTTGAAGATTTTACTTTACAAAATCCCAATGCTTGGGAAGCCCAAGTCTGTCTTGGCAATGGCTTGCCTCTAGTAAAGCTTCACTTCTCCTAGGAAGTTGCTGTACATCTCAATAGGACAGTAGGCAAAGTCTCTTTCAAGTATCACAGTATACATATTATCCATCGTACATTGGTCCCCTCCTATCTATCACCAGTGAAACTCAAAGTCTGAACCCCACCCTCCTGTCTCATTAACATGTAGAAGTCACCCCCCAACCTCCTATCATTTACTACCATAGATTATTCTTCCATCTCTCTGCTGATTCAGTTTCTATACCTATAATTTAATCCTCCATTGACCATTTCCCAAACTGCCCAAGTCGATGGTAACTGTCAACTCACATCATAGAAATACTTAAAACATATTTGTTTTCTTATAATAATGAGTCTTAAGTGTCTCTGAACTTATCATCGGAAACTCCAGAGGCCAAGTCAAGGATATCTCTCGCATTTCCCAGCGTCAGCAGTGTGTTAGGCAGATACAAAAACAACCAAGAAATATTTAAAGGCTTTGTGTGTTTAGTGTATGTGTGTAGGAAGCATAAACTCTCTCTGCCACCAAAGTCACTGCCATTTATGAATGACAGCCAGAAGTATCACAGAGAACACTTGCCAGAAGAAAGAGCTGAATTATATTACTTTGTCGGGTGTAGTTATGAGGCACAGGACAATCATTAGGAAGAACTGCAATGTGTAATTTTTTTTTTTTTTTTTACGAACACACATCTAAGTAGTTTGCATTGTGCCTTTGTTCCACTAGTTTGTGTACTTTGCTCTCCAGGAACCCTGGGGAACAAAATGTTACCACTAATTCGCTAATAGTATTGTGATTTATGTTGTAATACAGAGTAAGAACAACTTTCAGAATGTTGAAAAATTTTATCGCTTATACAACAGGTGTTTTGATAACAACAGGTGCTCAAATTTTAAATGGCCAGAGCCATAACCTGAAGGCAATGCCTTACCAATGACATCGCTGATATGGACAGAACCTCTTGTTCACTATGTAAATGCTTACTTACCCTGCCCAAGGCTTCCTCCCAATTCATCATCGCTTCAACTCAGTGAAGAGCTAAGTGACTGGGTTACCCTTCAAAAGTCCCTATTTGTCATTTTAAGATACTGTTGCCTGTATAAATAATCACAATAAATATCATTAATAATTAATTTGCATCTATTTAAAATAAAATTATGCCACTAAGACTAAATTAAATGTCTAGCCCAATATCTTAATGGAGCTTATTACCTTCCACCGAAATGCAAAGTCCCCTTTCAATTAGAACTCTCTGCAGCAATAATTATAATAATAATTGCACCAACCCACTACATTTCTCTCTTATCATACAGAACAGGTCTCTCATCTTGGCACTGTAGGATATCTTTGTGTTGGCAGGATATTAGTGAAGCATGTTATAGTTAACACTAATTAATTCATGTTGGTCTCTTCACCATCTAATGAAAATTTAAACCTGTACTTTGTTCATTTGGTTTACATTTTTCAAATGAGATACCGAACGGAGACTTTGTAAAGGGTATATCAACTCGACATAGTCTTTTTGTGATTTCTTTAAGCTTTCCAAAGGGAAGGCCCTGAACATCATGTCAATAATAATCATAGTGATAAAGATTACATAAAAAAGGAAATGTGTTGTCAGAGAGTGGCTGAAGATTTTTCAAAACTGATTTGTAGCTATGAATTTATAACTAGACAACAGTTTTGCCCTAGAAATAACATTTAAGGAATAAAATTAAAGAGCTAAAATTGTTCATGGCTTTTTTTACTTATAAAATATAGGAAGGCTTAGATCTGTATGGCTAAAATAGTTTTGAAACTGCAATAATTATCCAAGTGATTTTTTAAAAATTGGCTTCTGTTATGAGAATCTAAAAAAAATAAATTATCCATTGGGACATAAATGAAGGTGAAATTTTCCTTTTTTCTTTGCTTAATTTTTATTTTTTTGTTTGTCTGATTTATTATGTTTATTTGGTTAGAGAAACACTTCCTTGAAAAAAGTAATAATTATGTTGCTTGTAATTTCAGAGATTTATATGTTAGGTCCTGAAAAATACAATCAAAAGAAAACTTAAAGATTTATTTTTTTTCCTGGTTTATTTTTACCAAGCATAATTACATATATATTTTGGAAACTACTCTGTGATACTTTTTGCTATTTTTTTCCTGTCTTAAAAAATGATCTCTCAAGGTTAAATGTTCAAAATCATATGATTCAAAAGACAGCCAAATAATAAGCAATCAAACACTAAGCAGCCAAAACTTATTCAGAAGAAAATTCTTGTCTTGTAATTTTAGCATTTAGTACGAAAAAGAATAATACATAACACTTATATATCACTTGCTATATAATGTGCATCAATATAAATATTTTACAGAGAGAAGCTACTTTAGAAAAGGAGATTGTAGCTGCCTTCTTGCCTAAATCAGAAGCTCAAACACTATACCAAGACAGTGAGTCAAAAAGGGAAAAAAAAGACAAAGATGGACTGGCAACTTAGATGATGAGGAAATATCCAGAACCAACCAGATCTTGCATATTTCAATACCTTGCCTCCCAGGAAAGTACAAAAAATTATGTAAGACAGTCTCTGCCATCAAAAGACCTTATAATATAGGAGAAATGGTGTATAAGTATTGCCTATTTTCTAGGATTGAGGATGTGTTAAGGCTCATATTGTGTAGATAACTCAGAATATTGTGTAATTACCTATCACCTCCAGCCCAGCACAGTCCTCTGAATTCTATATAATGAGTCCCCGATCTTAGCATAATAGCATTACTCTCCTACATGGCTAAAGTATGAAATCAGAAAGCTCTCACTTTTTTTTCCCCTAGTTTCTCACATCCCATCAATCACCAAGAGCACTTAATGGCTGATTAAAACAAACAAAAAATAAGGCTCTAATTAATATGTAAACTGATTTGTGTCATATCACATGTGGCAGTACCAGATCAGAAATTTGGATCCTGACTGCAAAGTCCTCACGCATGCTCTGAACAGATTTTTATACTTTTCATTTCTCCCATCTGCTAACCTACGATCCCTAGTTTTCCCAGTATTCTATTGAAAACCTAAGTGCAGGAAAGGATATGGGGCTATATGTAATTCAAAACAAAAATAAAACTATAAAATAAACTGAAAAAAGGCCAGTGTAGACCTACATTTCCCCAGGACAAATTTGATGCTTAAAAATATTAAATATTATATTGTTTTAACTTTTTCCTCATTTATTTGATATTTCTGTTTTATTAATGTTTTAAGTATAGGCTTAAACTTCTCATACTACTATATTTATATACTCTCCCTTTGGAGTTGGAGAATAATTTATATACATATATAATGCATATGATACACATATCACATATAAATATATAATTAATATATGTGTATAAGAATAGTTAGAATAGTCTCCACACATGTGTACTCCTGTTTTTGTCTCTCTCTCTTCAACTGCCCCCACACAAACAAAAGCAACATGCAAGTTATCCAGTATATTTTTCAAATGTTCACATTCCAGTTTCGAAGCCACAGAATCACTTTATCATCATTTGTCATATATGTGAAGGAAGAGTCCTAAATACCTAGATAAAGAAGCCTTAGGCAGGTGAGCTTTTCAAACAGAAAAGCTCCCTTCAGGCTTGGTCTAATTCAATATTTACATTGAACACTATAAAAGACCTTCCTTTGCATTTACTGATTAAAAAAAAGGTTGGGAGATTCCAGTTTCAGCTGCTGTATTGACTCGTTGCTGTTAATTTCCAGAAGGAAGATAATAATTCGAATTTCTGAAATTTAGCGGCATTTCACTGAATGTCTTGGGTGTCCAGCACTGTGCTGAGAACTTTGATAGGTGGGTGAGACAGGGCACTCAAAGGAATGATAGCTCAGTCGTGGAAAGCAAATTTCAACAAAAGGAAACAATAATAGGAAGCAATGAGAAAAAAAAATAGTAATCAAATGCCAAATTTTAATTATTTAGACTATTTAGTAGTACGAGTTCAGAGAAAAAAAGACACCAAGGATTATAGTAATCAAGGAAGCCTTCCTAAAGGATTTTTGTAAATGCAGCTGTATTTACTTCTGTTTCTATACAGTACATTGCCATTGCAATCGACCAGGCATTTTTAAGTATTTATTTGTGCAAGTTACTGTGCTCACTGGATTTTATCACTCTTATTGCAAAGTCAATATTACTTAGTCCCATGAGGCACACACCAATAGTTGGAAAACTATACAGTTACCCTAGGCCAACCAAGAGGATACTTTTAAAACATGGACTCTTAGCCAGGTGATGCTCCTTGAGACCTCAAACTGACTGACCTTAATGATCCATAGAGGACCCCATGTAAGGCCAGCAGGGGTATCTGCTTCTCTAGTACTGAACCAGCTTTTCAGCCACTACTCACATCTTCACATATTGGGAGACCAGAAGTGATAAAGACTAGGCTGGCTAAACCTCATGGAGTGGATTTAGTCTTCCCCCGGCATCTCTGGCAGCCTGACAAACTGAGTAGGATGTGGAATAGGAGTCTGGGAAACCCAATACACAGAGAAAGTAATTCAAGATTCCATTCTGCCAGTGGCACTGACTTTTCTTACCTATGGGACCCATTTCAGGTGTGGAAATAGGAAGTGATATAGACAACTCTACCATTTTCAGATAACTATAGTTATTCCATGGAACCAAAGCAAAAAAGGAAGTAGAGGGTTGTGCTGCAGGCCAAATCCTCTAGGACCTAGATTTCTAGCTGCCAAGTGGCTTTGATTTCTACTGTGTTGTTAATCTAACTAGATGGACAGTTCATCACTTGAAAGCTTATTAGCAACATGGAAGCTTACATCCTAGCCCACCTCTACTGAAACAAATCCACATTTAACAAAATGGGATTTGAATGCATACTAAGGTTTCAGAAATACTGCAATTATCAACATCCACATCCATATCTTTGTGAACTTAACTATCTAGTGGGGAATACAAACAATAAAATGAGCTATAAGAATGGTCATAATAATGACTAACATTTATTGAGCAATGAGTATCAGACACTAAGTGTTAAATTTGTGTTCATTGTGTTAATTCATTTAGTCCTCATGATCAACTAGTGGTATGGTACTATTAATCTCATTTTACATGTGAAGAAACTGAGGGACAACAATTTTATTTTAGTCAAAGTCACAATAAGTAAATGATGATGTTGAGATTTGAATTGAGGATTATCGAGCTCCAAAGCCAGCCTCTTAATTACTATATTCTGCTGGTAATTTCTAAGAGTAGGGAGTCAGGCTTCTGCATGAGAATATTGAAGGAAGAAATAACTCATAACCCAAGCTTTCCAAAAAGGGGATGAGTAAGCTGAGATGCAGGAATGAGGAAGAATTAAGCAAGGTTGTGGTATCCATTCAACAGAAACTAGGTGTTCCTTTTGCCCTACACACTCATCATGACCAGTTCCATGGTATGTCCCTTAGCTACATAAATGTCATTTCTTTTGCAGCTTCTCTTTAATCCTGTTTGTTTGCTCTATGGTCGTGAGCAGGACTGCCCTTCTCTGGATCTGTCCCTCTTCTACCTGTCTCCTCAAGGATGCTAGCTTCCACCATTAGGATAATAACTTAATTTCTCTTAAATAAGTTTGGTCTTCATCTGTGAGGTTTTACTTTACCCCTGCAATATTTTATGCTGTTGAATAAAATAACTCTCTTGACCTAAATCGTTGTTTAACAAGGCATGCATCTAGACAATGATCAATAAAATGTGCTCTCCATCTTCTCAAATTAATATGCTTTTCTTCTAAAATCTGCCTCTTTTGGAGTAATCAATATTCTGTTTAAAAAGAATAAACAAAGTTGTGTTAGCGTTCCCTGAATGTTTGCAGAGATCAGCATCTGGGTCAGATTGGTTCAGAGCCCCTTCATTTTCACTCTGACCTTCCCTTTGACAAGCCTGACTTACCTCGACCTCTTCTGGTTACGGCAATTGAACTTGATCTTGCCTTAGAAATGAGTGGTTCCTGTAGGCATGTGAGAATCACCCTCAGGATAATCCATTTAATATGGGGAAGACCTCATCTCTCTCTGTTTACTTTATTTCCCTAGATCAGAGGAAGTCTAAAACATGCTTCTCAATTCCTGTCTCTCTTTCAGCATGTTAAATTGGGTTTAAGGTCTTTCAGAACTCAGGAAGAGGAGTATGAAGACAATGTAATATGCTCAGGACTCTGCCAAGTACCTAATAAATGTTCATTGAATGAAAGCTGGGATTGTACTCACTCTTATATAGTCCAATAAAACAGAGTTAACCCTTGGTTGTTGGTGCCAGCATTTAAAATAACAAACTATCTCCAAGTAATTTCTCTTTGAATTTGGACTGCAATATAGTACTATACGGATTTTGCTGTCCTGAATGTTATGTTGTCAGTTCACATTCTGAATCAAGTTTGCTTCCTCAGAGCATAGGCTTACATCTAGGATCTAAAGGTTGCTAATTAAGTTCATATCAATGGGAAACAAAGAGTAGGTATTCATAAGGTAGTTGATTGTCAAATTATAAATATACATGATAATAGGGAGATTTCTAATTTATAACATATTTCAGATTCATTTTTAAAAGTTAAAAATAAAAACAAAGCCATAAAAGAACCTGAAGAAAATATATATCAGTGTTTATCTGATTCCTGGGTGGAGAAGCTCTTTGTAATAATTTGTGATAAGGGGAATTGCTTGAAGGTAGAGATCAAGGATAAGGGTTCCAGCTTTAGACAGTCAAATCTGCCTCTTAATAACTATAAAATTTGGATTTACTGTTTAATCCTTCTAAACCTCAGTATTTGCATTAGTAAAATGGGCACAAGAATAATATTTACTTCATGTAGTTCTTAAGATGAAAAGAGATAAAGCATGTAAATTATTTGTTACATTGTCCCACATACAGTAAATATTAATAAATCTTATTGCTATCTTCATCTCACTTCATAAAATAATTAAATGTCTCCTATATAAAAATTGTTGAGAATAAAATTTAAATCAAATACCAGTTAGGGAAAAGTTACAATCTATATGATAGGCAATGGGTTAATATTTTTAACCTCCAATATCCCTTACAAACAAGCAACAGAAATATGCTCTGTAAACATGAGCAAAGAACATCATAGACAATTTATAAACCAACAACAAACAAAAATGTGCATATAGTGCCCAATATAAATATATATGTAAATATATGTAAATATAGTCAGCCTTACAGGTAACCAGATAAATACAAATTATTAAACGACAATTTTAACCATAAATTGGAAAAAAATCATGTTTAGGGTATGAAGACACAAACAGTCCTACAAAGTGTGGGCAGGACCTTAAGATAAATTCTTTTCCAGGTTCATTTGCCAAGATATGTCAAAATCCATTAAAGTGTTCATACCCTTTAACCTTGCAATACTCCATTTAAAAATTAATCATAAAAATATCATCAGAGATATGTCCAAATGCTGAAATGTTTAGCTAAGCATTATTCTCAATTGTGGAAATGTTGAGACAGCCTAAATGTTCAATAGTAGAAGAATCAGTCAATAAGTCATATTCTAACTTATATCGGGTCAACAAGTTATATCTACATGATAGAAAATTTTGTAAATAATTTTAATAGATTATAAAATTATATTTAGCTATACTTCTAAGAGGTTATAAAACAGAGCATAAACACAGTACTGTTACTTAAAGGAAATATATGCAGCATGTTACCATTCACTTTTAATAATAAAATGCACAAGTATGTTTGTAGTGAGGTAAATTACAGATCATTTTTAATATATACAGTTTACACTTTCTTCTTCCAATGTGTTCCAAATTTTCCTCAATAAATCCTCTTATTAATCAAAATGTGATTTAAAATTATAGCATAAACATTTTGGCCCAGAGAACCTTCATGCAGTTAAGAAAAGGTTGTGAATAATCTCATAGAAAGAATCTCTTTATTTCAAAAGAAATTTAGTGATATTGACATTATCTAATACCAATATTTTGTTTGAGGTATCATTTTGGTTGCTATAGGTTGTAGATTTTTGAGTGAGGATGGGGTGTGAAATTTTCAGTTTGTGGAGGTCTACACAGTTTTTTCCACTTGGTGAGGACATCTTATCCAAAGAAGGGTTGGACAGTTTCATAATCTTAGCATTGAAATGTGTCTGAGAGATCACTTTCTTATGACCGGTTTTATTATCAGAAATTAAATTTGGGGGCCTTTTCTTGTTTATCTGAAACTGTCTCAGTGCCTAGAACAGTGGCACATGAAAGTCACTCAGCAAATATGGCTGAATGATTCAATAGACTCCCTTTCTTTAATGGTATCTGTCTATAGATTACTATTATACTGTTCTCTGAATATGCTGAAATCTGCTTTTCCTAAATAAGCATAGGCCTGTCTCTTTGTTTCTTTTCTGCATTTTTATATAGCTTTCTCAAAATATCATACTCAATTCTGAAGCACCAGTTGGTTCTATTTTGATGGTCAGAATTATGCAGAAAGTGGCAGCTAATTCATTTATTTATTAGATAATTCATTCACCAGAGTTCAACTGTTGTCTGGCACTTTGCAGATAGATGAAAGATGAGTCTATGTATTAAGACTGAGATATGGGCTAAAGATATGTATTAATCATTATTAAGGCAGTAATTGAATCTAAATTTTGTACCATTAGAAAAGAAAGATGCCCAAGAAAACATAACACCAGAAAAATTAAAAGCTCAGAAATCTGTACTTTCTATTATACCACTGGTTTGCTCTTTTTTTTTATGTTCTTAATCATAGGATAAGAATTAAAAGGAACATGTCATCTTTTCAATTTTCTACTTTAAACACAAATGTGGCCTTGTGATAAGTGGGTTTTATTTTATTTTTTAAACTTTTTAAGTATTTGTATGTTTTTTCTCTACTTTATTATATGTCCATTCTGGTCAGAGTCTTGTGATTTATTGTAATTTCTATAATTTTCAATATAATACTGAACCTGCAATAAGCATCCAGAAAATAGCTGCTGATTGATAAAATAGGTAAATTTTACATTAAATGTCAAGATTCCTAGCAAACCTGGAACATTATTCCTAACCGAACTTGTCTTTACCTGTATCTTACATCTGGATTAGCTGTGTGGAACATATTTCCCTGCATTTTTTTTAACCAGAATTATAAAAGTGAGTTATCTATGCAAATGTCTGCCAATGCCTATCCCTTCAAGTTAAGTGATATGTAGGAGTAGTTGAATATTATTATTGGAAGTAAATAAATACATTAGGAGGATCTTAAGTGGTTGAAGAATCTTGAACAGGTTATAACTTTTGTCCATTATTAGTGGGTGGAAAATCTAGAGAAGAGAAAACTATTATTGTAACAGTCCCAATATTTAATAAACAGGAGACAGAAAAAATAGATTTAAGGATTCTAAGTGAAATAAGGAAGAAGTAGATCTTTAACATATAAGCAAGTTAAAAAGCAAGAAAAAAATTTTTTTAATCTTAGATTAACACCCTTTTATACATTTACCAGACACGCGCGCGCGCGCGCACACACACACGTACACACACACACCCCCCAAACTTCTTCAGGGAGTTTGCCACACTATACCCTAAGGCATTTAATTTTACCTGTAGCAAAGTTAGTAACACTGATTAGTATCCTTTGGTCTTCTCATATGTAGTGGAATTAATATTTTTACCTTTACATAAAGAGAGTAGCACTTAGTACCATTAAATGCTATAAAAATAAGGGGTAAATATATATTTAAATGAAGTGGTTTAAACTAGAACTCTCAAAGGAGCTGTGCTATTTAATAACATTTCATCTCTCTTCAGTTTTATTACTACTATTTTCTGTTTATATCTTTTTTTCTAAACTCCTTCAAATATTTTCAAAATATTAAAGCTCTAGCTCCCAAAATCCTAGCAGGTTAATGTGATATTTATTTTAGATCAACCAATCCAAAGCTACTGGAAATGAAAGGAATAAATGTCACACTTCAGAATGGCAAGGAGAAGTACCAAATTCAAGAGCTTAAAGTCCCTAACATTACTGCATTATTCAGAAATGACAAACTCCAGACAAAGGTTTAAGCCAAAACTAGGCATGGAAGAATGTCTTGGTAGAGATATTCATCTTTAAAACCGACTCTGTAATCTTCTAATTCAATACTTATTGAATACTATACTTATTTATGAGTTTCTTCCATGCAAACTTCTTGTTTGGTGGAGAAACAGAATGTAGATTAAAAGTAGAGGCCTTCCCTACTCTTTCATATCAACAGAATAAAAACGTACTGAAGAGATGGAACACATAGAATGTTTTAGAAGTATTTTAAAATATAACCATGTATATTTAACTTGAAATAATTGAAGTGTAGCCTTGCTCCACTCTGAAGAAAGCTTTGTAGAAATTGTGCTTTGAAGAAGGTTGTTGTCCAATGAATGATTCCATGTGTTCACTGGTCCTTTTGTCTACCAAAACATAGGGAAACTATCAAATGGTTAGAAAAAGGGGCAAAAATAAAGACATCATTTTCCTTCTAGATGATAAATAGGACCATAAAGAAGAAGCTGCTTCTATATTACCAAAATTTTATAAACAAATCTCTTTGACTCATCTCCCTCCATAGCCAGAGTTTGTTTCATTCACCTTTGAATTCAACAAAGACTTACTGTCCACTGTGAATTAGACCAGCGTCTCTCAAGAATGCACTGAGAATGCAATCTGGGATTCTCAAGATCTTTTGGAGGATCCATAAGATCTTCTCATCTTCAACTGCGTACTTGTGTGAGCCTTTATTTTGTTCATAGACTTCAGTCAAAACAGTATATCATTAGAGAAGGAATGCAGACAAAGATGTGAGAATCCAGCAGTCTTCCATTAAGCTTGCCATAAAAGACATTTACAAAATGTAAAGCATTGCCACTTTTCTCCCCATCTTGTTTTAGAAAACAGTTGTCATTTAAACTAGGTTAACCATAAGAAAATTAAAAATGATAAGACCAGGTGAGCATTGTAGGATCAGCTACACATTTATAAAGAATTTTGCAGGTACTCTTCCTTAACAGATACTCTAGGTGAAAATATCTTTCAGTCTGGAAATAGTTGAATACCAATTTGGGCAAGAAATATCATAAGAATAGAGATATTTAACAGCTATTCTAGAGAAAAGCTTTCCTGGAATTCATTATCAATACTAGTGGAGCATAGAACCCAGAGTAGTTGTATAAGCTTAATCTGAACCGATTTGGGAAAATAATTCCTGACACAATAATACCATAATTCCTGTGTCTACAAGAAAGGTCTTCAGAGATAACAGAGGAGCTCTGAGGCAGGCAGAAGATTGCTGAATTACTTTATTAAAGAGGGTTAAGAGTAGCTATGAGCCTCTGATAATAATAATAAAAAAAGTATAGTTTCATAGAATTCTAAGGTTGTCATCTGAAATCAATACTATTGGAAGATGTCTTGAAATAAGGCTTTTTTCTTGATCTATATTTGTGGAAGACAAACTCAGGGCACCAAGGAATGGTTTGTGGCCAATATATTGATGTTTGCCTCATGAGTTTTATCTCTAACATGTCCATTGGTTCAGATACACAGAAGAGTTAGGAAGCTCAATTAGAGTGTCTAAAATAACTGCCACCTATCCCTGAGCTTGAATTTTATGTACCTTGACTCTTGTCCCATAATCTTCCTCTGCAAAAAAGAACCATGTTCCTGTTCAAAATTTGTTTGGAACTTTCTTGACTTCTCTGTTGACAAGTGGTATTCAATCATTTCACAGGTTTTCACTTGCCTTCCTTGATAGAGTGCTGCTGTCAGTATTCATGCTTACAATGAACTTCTCTGACTTCCTGATAATCATAAATAATAGGAAGGTGAAATAGCCTTCTACTTGCTGCATTGTATTTGGTGAGGGTCTTAAGGTGACTTCAGGCCTTCTTTAGCTACTATATAAGAAAAAGGCTTTAGCTTCAAGCTGATGATTATCTTCTTAATGCCACCAACTGCTGTTCCCTCTACCTGAAACAGTTTCTGACTGTTTTCTCTTAAGTTGAAAAATTCCTATTTATCTTTTAGATCTCAGCTCAGACATCATTTCATTTAGGTATTCCTTTTTGATCGTCTCTAAAATAAGTGACATGCTCCTGCTCTTTCTGCTATATGAAGCCCCTTTCATAGCACTTATCACACTTCAATATTACAGTAATTTAATTAAGTTACAATATTACAGTAATTTAACTGATTTATTTCTTTTCTAGCCTTTAAGTTTCTGAGGCAGCCACATATCTACCTTACCAATATCTTCAAGTGGAAGATAGGTCACGTGTAATTTACTACTCAGAACAAATTCTGAAGTTTTTAAATCATTTATATTAATTAATATGTTTACTATAATTAGTTTAATGATACATTCTGATAAGCTTTCCTTAAATGACCTTTAATAGTGGACTCCCAGCAAGTGCTATGAGGGCTTATAATATATGTGAACATCATTGGTCCTGGGTATCTCATTAGACATATGATTAAATTTTCTAATGCCCAAAGAGTCCATGGAAATTATTGGATTCAAAAGTGAAATTACAAAATTACAAATGTACATTGGAAAGTACTGTGGCCATTTTGTAATGAGATTGAGTTTGCAAACTACATGGAAAAGCAAATATTTAATAATAATACATTGTATGGATAGATGATTTTACAGATACATGAAATTATGCATATAAAGGTATCAGCCATTTCTCTCTAATCAGCATCTTTTTCACTAGACTTTTATTATATTGAGGTCAAGCTGAGAAGTGCAGAAGATAATCATATACATGAAATTGGAAAACAATTTTTTTTATCATTTCAGATAAAGACCAGTGATATATATATGTATACACCTGGGTATCTAAACATATGCACTGTATAAGCTCTAGTGCTAGATGGGCCTTAGGACATTTTCTTTACCTGTATGGTAACTAATGTCCAAGAGGTCACATGCTTTGCCACAGATCACATTATTAGTGTTCTTTGTTGTTTTTCTTGCAATAATAATATTATCATAGGAAAAATATTTTGATTATGTTTTAGGTGCCAGGCACTGTGAGGAGCACTTTACATATGTTATCTCAATTTTTCCTGATGCTCACTCTATAATGTAATGGTTTTTTGAGGAGGAGTAGAGGTAGAGGGAGATTATGTCACCGGTTTATGTGGAGATTTGTACTTAGATAAAGGGGAGTGTCTCGAAGGTTATATTGATATTCTTTATACCATGCTTTTAACGTTCTATCCCATTCCTCCTTAAACTTCAGAGATAGGTAATAAGTTGTCATTCGGTTGTCATAAAACTCCAAAGCACATAACATATGTAATGACCTTGTCCATTGCCAGGTATTTTCTAGGTCCTCAAAAATGTCAACTCTCATTCCCTAATTTGCTTATAACAGGTCCACAGTTTTAAATTTTATTTAATTTCAACACTTGCTACTCAGTTCAAATCTTTATTGAATGCTTTCTTGGGTCAAAACTTGTGGAATATAAGTGAGCATGTTAACAAAAGGTGAATAAACTTGTTTACTGTTTCAGCATTTCTGTCAGTATATTAGGAAGGATAAAACATTATAAAAATACTAGGTGATCTAAGCAAAATATGCCATAAATAATACTCAATGGGTATAAAGTTTCAGTTATGTCAGATGAGTAAATTCTAGAGGTCTTCTGTACAAAGTGCCTATAATTAATGATATTGTATTGTATACTTAAAACTTCATAAAAAGATAGCTCTCATGTTATGTTCTTACAACAACAAAACAAAACACAAAAATAACGACAGAAGCAAAAACCACAAAATAACCTTAAGAGGTACAAGAAAACTTTGGAAGTGATGGATATGTCTATTACCTTGTTTGTGAAAATGGTTTCATATGTGTTTGCATATGTTAGAACTCATAAAATTGTATATATTAAATATATGCAGTTTTTGTAAATCAATTATATCTCAATAAAGTTATTTTAAAACAAATTTTCTCATTTCATCTGAGTTGTCATATCTATATTATAATCTTCCTATTACTTTGTTTTTCTTTAAATGGCTGTAAGATGGGTATTGATATTGCATCATTTATTCCTGATTTTGATTAACTCATGTTTTCTAATTTTTGTTGATCAACTTAACCAAAGAATATCAACTTTTTTAATCTTTTGAAAAACAAATTGGCTTTTAAATTTCGTCTGGTATTTGTCTCTATTTCATCTCACTGATTTCTGCTCTAAAATATATATCCTTTTATTTTAGGTTTAAAATGTTTTTCACCTTCTTAAGATGAAAATTTAGATCACTAAGTGTAGCTCTTTCCTATTTTTTGATATAATTATTAATGTATAATTTTTCCTCTAAGCCCTTTTTTTCAAATGCATTTCACAATATTTGATATGTTGTGTTTTCATTATTTAGTTCAAAACATTTTCTAATTTTCTTTATTCTTTCATTTATGGCCCATTTATTAGTATGTTGCTTTGTTCCATTATTGGTGATAATCTACAGATCTTCTTATTCTTGTTTTCTAATTTAACTTTACTGTCATTAAAAACTGTCCAGCATAATGGTTCAATATTTAAAAAATTTTAAAACTTGTTTTATAACCCTTTGTTGGTCTTTATATTGTCTTTATTGGTGACAATATCATTTATTCTTTTAGGTGTAGTGACCTATATATGTTAAATAGTTCATTTTAGGTGACAGTCTTAAAACTTCAGTATTTTCATTGAGATATTGTTTTGTCAATTGAAGAGAAAAAGATATTACAGCTCTATTTATAATTATAGAATTGTCTATATTTCTCCTGTTGGTTTTGTCAGCATTTATTTTTTGTATTTTTAAGCTTTGCTATTAGGTGCATACATGTTTAGATAAGTTATGCTTTCTTGATCAATTAACACTCTATCTTTATGAAACATCCCATATTATTTCTGGTAATACTCCTGTTTTGAAGTTTACCCAATTTCTAATACTCAGTACTTTCATTGTTTATCTTTTTTCTGTCATTCATTTTCAACTTCTGTGATATTATATTAGTATCTTCTTTTTTATTGCGTTTAAGAATCTTTGCCTTCATAGTCGATCTTTTTCTTTAAATTCTGATAATCTCGACCTTTTACAAAACATGTTTAGTTAATTTGCATTTAAAATATGATTATATTTAAGTTTACCATTTTTCCATTAGCTTTCTATCTGTCCTATTTTTATCATCTATTACCTCCCTATTAATTTTTGGCTAATTATGTGTGCTTTTTGAATTTTATCTCATCTATTGACATTTTAGCAATATATTTTGCATTAAATTTTAGTGGTTACTATTGAGTTTATATATATATTTCTTTTCTCAGCCTACCTTTAAGTAATATATAAACAGTATTACAATACTATAACAGTATTCCTGTGCTTCATTCTCTTGTTTTCATATATTTAAATGCCATATATTATTAACTTTATAATACATTTTTATTGTTTTTACATTAAATATTCAATAGTTTTTACAAGGTCTTCGAAGTTGAGCATTGTAAGTTTAAGGATATCTATTTTGCTTATCAGGTCACCTCTCAACTTCTTGCACTACCATAGACTGATAATTTATAAATAATCTCATAAATAGTTAAATTTGAAAGTGGTTTGGCTATTTTTGATTAGACTAATTTCATCTCTGTCTTCAAATTCCTTGAATGTGTTTCAGATTTGTCCCTCTAGTCAGGCCTTGGGACCGAAGATTATAAAACTTCTAGTTCTCAAGACCGAGACTTCAAATCATAGATCTCAAACCGTAAAACTCATCAATATTTTGACTTCTAGACATTGAGTCTCTATGAAATTGAGACTTCTAGATTTTGAGGCTATGAGTTCACAAAGCTTAGAGATTGTGAGACCATACTCATGGAGCCTTTACTATTGTCATACTGTGCAATGTGAGATGGCAGGACCATGGCACTGTGAATCTGTGAGATTTTTCCTGTGTAAGTCTACAAAACAGCAAGACACTATGATTAGGAGAATATGAAACTCTGGGCTATAAGATGAAGTGATCTACTTTTCAGCCTTGCTTCCACTTCTGCTTACTAAGGCCTTCCACCACTCCCCGAACCCAATTCCCTTGTAAGAGAATCAGTTGCCAGGGAGAAGTACTTTGTGTTTAAGTCAAATTCTACAGATTAATACACATGTTCATCAAAAGTTAAGTTATAGACTTGCCTTTCCCTTTCCCTCCCACAATCTTAGCAGCTGTCTCCAAGTATAAAAATATCCTTTGTATCTGTATTGCTCACTTAGGAAGGACTCATCACTCTAGAGTTTATTTTATGTATTTATTTTGTTGTCTTGTGTTTGTTTATTAGGTACTTTTAGATCTTAGATCTTCCATGGCTTTAAAGAAAAGGGTGATTTTTTTTTTCCTGTTGGTTTCTTGAGAGTTTGGTGGCAGTAAATGTCTATTATATTCTTCTACTTTTTAATCAGAAGTTGGACTTTTATTGAGTTTTTAATTTCAGTTATTATGCTTTCAGCTTCCATTTGCTTTGGTTTTATAGTTACCAGTTCTTTGCCAAAATTCCCTCCATCTGGTCATTTAACTTCTTGAGCACATTATTAATCACAGTTATTTTACAATAATTGTTTGACAACTTCAATATGTGGATCCTCCCTTATTTTGTTTTATTGTCTGCTTTTTCACTTGTTCTTTCTTTGGTCAGTCATGTTCTTTTATATTCTTGCTATGGCAGTTATTGAGCTATAATTTTTCAGCCTCAAACCCACTATTCTATATTCTGCTCTGAGGGTAAGAATCTGGAAAAGACATTTTGGATTTGCCTACTGACTTCCTATCAGACTCTGCCTGTAAAGAATACTAGAAGGAGATTGGACAGCTGGGGAGAGAAAGAGGGACTTTATACTGAAGGTTTGCTTCCTGTCTGCTTCCTGTTTCTGTCAATTTTATCTTAGCAATCTTTCTTCACTCCAGAGGAGGTGTTTGTTTAAGTAATAGCAATTGATTCCAATTTTCAGTTTTCAAAGAACCAGCCATAAAGTGACTGCTCAGAGACTCCAGTTTCATCTATGCAACGTTACTTCCTGAGAAGTCTGGGTTTCAGCCTCATAAGAATTCTCCTCCAATCTCAGAGAAACCATTAGCCAAGCAGGAATCCTTCTTAAGGTTTTTATTTCTGAGACCTCTCTTCCAAGCTTTGTTGAAATACTTTCATTTTCTTTCTTCTGTTCCTCCAGTTGTAAATGAAGTAGCAGCTTTATCTGCTTCCTTTGTAATAATTTGTTGTCTTCCCTTTTGCCATTCAGCTCTTCAATTTTCATTGAAAAACTCTTTATATGAAATTATTTCTACTGAAATACATTTTATGGTTTCTCCTTCTCGAATGGACCCTCACTGATACTTGTTATTTTTCTGTAAAGGACCCTAGATATTTAGCATCTCAAAGTTCAGAGATCAAAGTTCAAGGGGGAGGTATTTTAAGAAAGATTGGAGCTGATTCAGAGCTGAAAGCCAGTCCTTGCAGGAGTCCATCTACATCTGGTTCACACTTACATATGCAATGCAGCTTTTCAAGTCCTCAGTTAAAGTCTCATTTTTGAGGTAGAGGCCCCTCCTCTTTATGATTCCTGAACTCCGATTTTACCCCCAGACCTGTGGGCCTACTGATCATTTTAACTTCTGACTTATGCTCAGATTTTTAGCCTCTCAGCTATTGTTTTTAAAGCAGTAAATGCTGCCAACAGACAGTACCAAATGTTGAGCACACCGTTTGGGGCTTCCCTGCCTTCTGGAAGGTTAGCTCTAAACATTTTCATTTCCTTGGTAGCTTCCCCATGACTTCGAAAAGTTAAATTTTTTTTTTGCCATATTATTTACTTTTTCTTAGTGGAACATTCAAACTAAAATAAGCCAACATTCTCCTCCTCCTCTTCCCAATGCCAAAGAAAAATTTCATGAATGCTTTTATTGTTTTTTCAGTTTCCCTTTGGTCCTCCAAAATGACATAATTTCCAAACAATGCTATAAGGTGCAATTTAGAGATGCAACCCTATGACCCATAAATCTCCTGAGCTTCTAGTTTTAATTACATTCTCCCTAGAGAAAGCAAACAAAAAAATTTCACATAGATATTGAACGGTTTTAACTGGACTCTAGAATGTTGTTTAAGAACTCATACTGTCTCCGTTCTTAGACTAAGGGAGATTTCAGGCAATGGTATAAAAGGCAAAAATCTCCTTTAATTGTTTATTTTGAATTTACTATAACCAATAGTCTATTTTCAGGGATTTATAATTATATCAATAATTTCAAATTATTAATTCAAAACTGACATTGAAATTAAGAAATCTGCAATGTCCATACATCTTAAGAAACTAAGTAGCCTTTTTAAATGATGTTTGAGGACAATGTTTAAATTATACAGAGTTAAATTTAAGATATATTTTGGGTAAATTATATCAAATGTGACATATAATCGCTCAAATGTTTTTAAATTATAGAACAGACTAATTGCCTCTGAATAAGAAAGATTATATAAAATTTTATTTCTCTACATTGTTGTACTTATCTATAATTTTCCATTATCTGTAATCATGCATAATTGTGATCATCAGGAAATTGTTTTAAAAGGGAATAAAAGAGAAGCAAGAAACAGAATATTCGCCAGGGTTTGATGGAGGAGGAAACAGGATTTGCAGTTACAAGTTTTAGGGATATAAAGTTTTAGTCATGCAAAGTCAAAAAAAATTCTAGTAATCTGCTGCACAGCAATGTGGTTGTAGCATACTGTTCTGTACTTTTTTTTTTTTTTGATGTTGTTTGTTTTCTTACTGCAATAATAAAAAAATAAAATAAAACACTGTAAAAACAGAGGTATGTATTTAAAAAAGAACAAACAAAATAAATCTTTTCATATGCTATTCTTTTTAAATGTTATTAGAAAAATGTTTTTACAGTCATTTTAGACATTTTAGACATCTTCCCTAAATGTTTAGCAATAACTTATGTTTAATGTGGAAAAAAAAGAAAGAGAATGAGAATCTCTTCATAGTGTTAAATCATCATCTATTTAATTAGCATCAGCCTCATTAATATTTATAATATTCTTTATGTATTCATCCACACACCTCACAGCTGTCTCCATCTCAGTTTCTTCTCATTGATCTCTGAGAACATGCATGTCCATTTGTATCAAGTAGATGCTGTCTTCTGTGACTCCCCTTGAGACAGTCAAGGCAAGCCAGCTATAAAGATGGTATTTGTTGGCGAAAGTAGAGAGCCCATAATTCTATGGGGTGAGAGTGTAGAATAAATAGTGTGGCCATTCTGGAGAACATCATGGCAACACTTAGATTAAGTGTGCAGATACTCTATGATACAACAATCTAAGTTTTATACAGGTTCATAAGGACACTTGGATCAGTATATTTAGAGTTGGAGGCAATTCATTATTTAAGGAAAGGACAATCAATATGAATGCAAACCATAGAATATTCTGTTGCAAGTAGAAACAAAATTCATACACACAGCATATGAAATAAAAATTATCTTAAAAATGGTGCTGAGAATAGAGAATTGATTAATAGAAAGAATGCTATAATAGCATACATAAAATTAAAAAAACATAAAATACAGAATAAATGTATAAATATAAAATAAAATATTTCAAAAATAAAATGAACAGTTTAAAGATATTCCCCAAATGCAAGCATTTTACAAGGATATTATATATAAATTCACAACTATATTTAAAATGCATTAAAATAGTGGCCTGTAGCTGGGGAGAAAAATGCTATTTGGAACAGGGATACTTGGGAAAAATAAATAAATAAACAAGTAAATAATGGAGGAACCGATGATGATGGATGGTGTTTTGAACTAAGAAATAAAAGTAACTGTTCATCTGTATTTCTTAAAAATAAGAAAAAACTGAAAGTCTTTAAAGTGAATAAATAAAAAAAATATTAAGGAAATTTTTGCCATTTTGCAATTCTCCTTAGGCTAAAGACCACTTTTTTTTTTTTTAAATGATTTTCTCAACACATTTTGTGTTTGGTTACAGAGTTTGGTTCTCTTAGTTGAAATATGATGCTACTATTTTGAGTATGTTAGGTAAAAATTATATGATAAACTTAAAGTATTCTTCAGTTTTTTTAAGTGCCTAGTTTCTCTCTGTCAATATAAGCAATACTTCTCTTTTTTCCAAGCAGCAATACAAGTTTACTGAACACAATGTCCAAAAGTATTTCATTATATATTCAGAAAGAAATTTGTTGATTTTCTTTGCCATGTCATTTTCACAACCTAGCTAGCACAGAGCAAATATCAGTTGAGGTCAGACCCCTTCTTCACTTCAGCATTTATTTAGCAGTAGCCAAACCAGCCTTGGTATCCCTGATTATCAGTGCAGTGTCAGGACCATAGCTCATAGTTGTTTTGTGTAGGGTGCTTATTGTTCAAATGTGCAAAACCAAGAGGGTAATGAGGACAAATCCAGACTGCATCCTCTTAACCTGGCTGTATGTACACAGGTTACACCCTCTCAGAGTAGAAATTCCTTTCTCTGATTCAATAAAGATTCCATATAGATTAGTAGCATCTCTATTAGTGCCTCACTTTACCTCTCCCTTTTCTATTCCCATTTCCTTCCAATATCTTTTTAGTCCATACCTGCCCTCAGACTGGCTAGAGGAGAGAGAATCTACAGTACTTTTCCTCCCCATAGAGGCTGAGGTATTCCTTTTCATTCAAAGCCAACTGAGATGAATCTCTAAATGAGCAGAGCTTGGTGTGTCTACTATCAGGGAACACTGGAATCTCACTCTCACCCTGGTTGCTTGCTCAATTGTGAAATCTGAGGTCAATAGAAAAGAGTGGAAATGAGTTTTAATTTTTTGGTAGCTCTCAATAATTGTCCCCTGGAGCTGAGGAGAGTTCCAAAGAGATAAGAGATTGGTTATCATCTGAAGGTGTTTGAAGATAGAATTGCTCAGGTAAACAGAGTAAGTTGGAATCATTGGATGGCATGCTTAGGAAGAAGGGATGAGGAATCATGCACAACTGAATTCTCATGCCAAAGAGTTAAACTAAGGCTAATTGCCTTATAACAGTCAGAGCCCAGTTATTGAGCAGAGGTAGAGAAAAGTTTACCCAAACTCAAACCACAAAGATACTGCACAATGATTTTGGAGAAATCATTTTCTAAAGGAAAACCTGGGTGACATTAGCAAATGGGTATGGGTGAAAATGGATGCCAGAGAGGAATGCCATAGCTTTATATTTATAGGGTGGGAAAGACTCTCTCAGTAGTCCCTTGAGCTTTTAAGTACAGTAAAAAAAAAAAAAAAAAAAAAAAAAGAAAAAGAAAAAGAAAAAGAAAAGAAAAGAAATAGAGCAAGGGCCAGGTCTGTGATGTTGTCCACTTACCTTCCAAGAAGAGAGAGAAATCTCACCTAGAAAGAGGGTTGGGTGTGCGCAAATCTCAGGGCTAAAAGGAGATATACTTTTCTCTCTGAGGCCTCAGCCATGGAGGGGCCAGAGTGAAACTTAATTTCTGCCTCAAGAACTACTCATGTTTGCAGAAATCACCACATTTGTGGATAGCATCAGCCACAAAAGGAATCAGCTCTAGTCAGGGTAAGATCATGGAGCCCTTCTTGCCACTAACACACTTCCTTCTTTCCTACTCCCTCCTACTACCTTCCCCTACACAGAAGTAGAAGGAAAGAGGAGGTATTCTGGAAGTAGACAATGTAACCCCCATCCTCTAATGTGTTGGAAGGCATGGGTCCTAGTTAAAGCCACATATCCCACCCACATCCTCTACAGTGAGGCCTGTCAGAGGAGGAAGGAGTTCATAATCAAACTGTATTTAAAACTAGACTCTTAAATCAATCTGGCCTGAGTTACTTTTCTAATAACTTAAAGTGATTGCAAAACCACGAGTCTACCTAACATTGGTAAGAAATCAAAAAGACTGGTTTGACAAAATATAGTTGAATACAGGGACTGAAAAAAATAATTAAACCATTTTGTTTTTATACTTAAAGTTCAAAATGTTCAATAAAATAGGAAGTATCTAGTTATCAGGTAAATCTATAAATACCTCTCCTTGAGGCTTACGAAAAGACAGAGAAAAACAAAGGTGTTGTAAATTTAAAGGATATGTATTACATTGGAGGGTTTTCCTGGTTTTTAAAACCTTCTCCATCAGGTATTTCCCTTGAGAAGGCCCTTTTATATGATTGATGGAGGGAAGCATGGCCTACTTTTCAATCCTTCTGCCACATGTTTATGGCAAGGATTTTTCATCACTCTCTGGGTGGGCCCTGGCAATAGATGAAGTGAGGAGGAAGAGGGTGAATATAGCATGTTGAAGTGAGGAGGAAGAGGTTGAGTATAGCAGATAAAGATTTCATATAGAGATTGAAGTGCAAAGATTCAAAACTGAACCAAAAGCCAACACTTAATAGATGACAGATAAGCTTCAAATAGCATGAATGGATCATGTCGCTTTTGTATCAAAGCCTGTTAAAAACATCCAAAAGCTTTTAGAATAAATGCAAGTTACTCCACTTCCACATTTGGTTAATGATCTTGCATAATGGGGCCCTTCTATCTAATCATCTGATTGGGCTATTGTCCTCGCCTTCTGCTGTTCTCCTTCTGTAGTGGTCATATGACACTTATTAGAAAATGACCCTTTTCGATTTAGAGTTTTGTCCTTGATGTTCACTCTACTCCAAACACTCTTCCTTGTTCTCCCTAGATGGCCCATCCAACTCAACTTTCAGATAGAGCGAACAACTCACCCTGGTTTCCCTGAGACTCTCCCAGTTTAAACACTCAAAGTCCCACTGCCAAGAAACTCTCTAGTTCTGGATAAGCCTGGACAGTTGGTCAACCTAACTTCGGTCTCTCAGATTTAATATTACTGCCCCAGAGAGACATTCCTTCGGCACCTTATCAAAAGCAGCCTCTAAATTTTAAAAATGCAATTTTGACTATATAATACGGAAAAAAGATCTCCCAATTACCCCCCAAAAAATACACTATGACCAAATCAGAAAGATAGCTGACATATTTGGGACCAAAAGAAAAAATATTGCACCTTTTGTCACAAACAAGAGTTAATATTTCAAGAACTTCCAAAAAGACAGAAGAAAAATTTTAAGTATCCCACAGGATTATGGGCTTTAAAAATTGAATAAAATGAATAGGAAGAAAATTTTCAAATTACTCTCAATCATAGGAAACCATGCTCAACTTTACTTATATGAGGGGATTATAGACAATAAAACTATATTATACATATTAAACTAAATCTTAATTATTCCCACCACTACAAGAAATAATTACGTGATACTACTGAGGTTTTAGCTAATACTACACTGACAGTCACATTGCAATATAAGAGTATCGAATTAATATGTTGTATACCTTAAACTTATACAATGTCATGTGTCATTTATATCTCAATAAAAACATTAAAAATAAAATAAAATTTTAGTGTAATGCAATTTCTCACCTATTGGCCAGAATTCCAAAGTTTTCAACATACTTTATATATGAAGCTATGGGGAAATAGATACTCTCTCATACTTTGCTGGTAAGGATGCAAAATTTTACAATATTATGGTCAGAAATTTGGCAATATCTATCAAAATCATGTATCTCTTCTTTGACCTGCTAATCCAACTTTTAGGAATCATCTCTGAAGATAACATGGGCAAAAATATAAATCCTGTTTATTGAAGAATTTTTAGTAACAGCAAAGGTTAAGATGCAAGGTTGGAGGTGGTGATTTAATCGTTAATCTGAGAATGTTTGTAAGTGAACATCAGGTATTATTCCTGAAGCAGGATTCAGTTAAAATAACAGCCATTGTTTAGGTTTGACTACTAAATGCTTTCGTGAAAACTAAACTAATCCTGGGTAAGAAAGTAGAAATCTATTAGTGTGTAATCTGCCTGCTACCAGCAGAGAGGTAGAAGACCAAGGTCAGTTTTAAAGCCCTAGGAGCTTTAATTTCTCCCCAGCCAAGAAAGTCAGTTTAATGTATGATAAAATGGAAACAGAAGCCTCTAGCCCAAGTCTTCTTGTATTTCTCCTTCATATAATCAGAATGAAATATAATGTTCAGGCTAAATGGGCACATTTTTGGAGCAGGTCAATTATTAGAATATCAAAACCAGAAGGGACCTTAGAGCTTATGAGACATTTTTATAACTAATTTTATAAAACTACTAATTTTATAGAAGAGGAAAGTGAAGCTCAGATAAGTCGAATCGTTTTTATAAGATCACACAGCTAGGGTTGCAGTCAGATGTATTCAGATAGGATCAATAATCAGTGAGCATTCTAACTACCAGTACTATCCAATATTAGGAGAAAACTGTCAGACTCAAAAATTGAGCAAAATAAGGAGGAAATGGATGTAGGTAGAACATGAAAGATCATCAGGTATGTACCACTGGCCTCATAGATTTATTTAAAACTACTTTTAGCTTGGATTCCCATTCTTCACCTTATTTTAAATCTTGAATTTATGTAAGAACTAATGCACATTTATAACTCTCTTAATCCCAAGCTATAGACTGTGACTTCCATGTTCTAGATCTATGTATAGATCTAGACTCTGATCATTTTTGTTCAATGAGAGGCATATTTGGGAGTAGGGTAGACATTCATATGTGACCTTTCTGGCTCACCTTTCCACCCACCTTCATTTTCTAATATCTTCCAGATTTTCCTTTGGGGGGTGATCTCCCTGTATCACTATGTAACACCGGTGTGATTTGAATTTGGGTACAATTTATTCTACACTGACTCCAGAACTGGGCTTCGATGGTACTAATGCAGTCAACATTAATTTATCTCTACCCAGGTGATTGGTAAACAAGTGGACATTACCACTTACTGGTCGAAGCCAATTAGTACCTGATATTGCCTTGGTCATAGTAGTGTTTAGAGGTAGAAAGAACATTTAAATTACATTGGCACATCAGAACTAAACCCAGGTTTTGTATTTCTTAGGTCTCTTTTTCTCTTTACCATTTTTCTCTTCACTCTCTCCTTATCACTATCTTTCTTTCCTAGAAGTGGCTGAGAGTTATGCTGTGACAGTGTAAGCTGTTAAAAAAAAAGCAAAACAAAACAAAACAAACAAATAAACAAAAAACACCATAGAAAGAGAATGGATAGAAAAAAGTGTGGTGCTATTTCTGACCTACTAGATCAAACCAACCATCATACTGCCCTACCTACATATGAAATTACTATTTACATAAATCAATACTCTCTGTTATTATTCAAGTCATTTTGAGTTATATGAAACTAAAAACATCAAAACAGATGGTGGAGGTAATGTGATTTAGGTGAAAGAATTTCTCATCATTGGAAATAAGCAGACCCAGATTCTACTCCAGCAACTGACTATATGACCTTGGGGTGGTCATTATGCCTTTCTATACTACATTTTCCTTAGCTATAAATTTCCAGTGGAGTATTTTTTCTTGCCTGATATTATATGGTGTTGTGAGCACCGTATGAATTAATGATTTTGAGTGAGAAAACCTGAAAACCCTGTGCATTGGAATTGTAGGTGATATTATTACCATCAGAAGATCCTGCAGCCATCAACATGATTATTATAGTACATCGCTTCTTTTTTCCTGCATCGCAGAAGACAGGAATAATTTATCAAGACTTGTACTTCTACAGAGCACTTGATGCAAACAGAAGTGGATGTTTCTAAAGCAAAGCGGATTTCATTAGGCTGCTTAATGTGAGTATTTATAGCCAAATTGTTTCCCAATTGACTTTGCAATCCTCATTTGTGATACATAATTTTTGGTGAATAATTGCAATTATCATCTGCTTAATGAGCCAGTGATTCCCCCTCTCCCTTAACTTTTTTTTCCTTTTGGTAAAACCTTGCATTCAATGCTGTGTATGCCAGACAAAGCTGGTCTTTTAGGAACCTGAATCCCTGCCAAATACCCATGATGCTAGGCTCAGAAACAGAAGAAAAGTTCTAAGTGTGAAGTGAGACAGTGCATATAAACTTCTCTGTAAGCAATGTCTTTTCTTTGCGATATCTGAACAAAGAAAATATTTATGAATGAAATGGACATAAGTGGTCTCTGTATGCATGCCTTAAATGAGTAGATTATATTTTTTGGTTTTGTTTTTCAGTTTTTGTTCAGTGACCCATTTCAATCATAAACATCAGCAAAGGCACCACATTTCTTTTGTAAGCAAGGGGGTAAATAATTATAGATTTTTAGTATGAGAAATCATTTTAAAAATAGCTATCATTCGTACAGAGCTCACTATGCAGGAAGTCATGTTCATTTTTTTTTTTTTACATATAGTTCTCTCTCTAAATCTACGCCATTGTTATCTCCTTTTCACTGGGTCACAAAAAGGTTAAAGAAGTTGTCCTAAATCATGGGACTGATGGCTGGCTTTGTAGATTTTAATCTGAGCTTTCCAACTCTTAATGCCTTCATTCCTAATATTTCACAATACTGCTGTATTTTTAAAACACTTTTAAGATGTTAAAAATGACATATTTTTTCTGAAAAATTGTCATATATAATCACTGGGTTTTATTTTTTATCACATTCTCATATATTTTCTATAACCACACCATCTAGAAAGAGAGAGCATCTATTTATAATTTTGGACAGCAGAAGACACTAACATATCACTTTCTACATTATAGAATGAGAAGTAATGAACTTTACCTAATCAGCACATATCTTTGTCTCTACTGATAATAATGATTAAGCAACTTTGGAATATGAGGTCACCAAACACATGAGTGGAAGGTACACAGACTTTGACTACCATGTTCCTGGTAAAGAGAGAGCAAGAGCAAGCATTGAGACAATTCAAACTGTGAAGCAACTCTGGCTACTGGTTTACTTATGATTCATAGCTCAGTTACAGCCCAGATCAAACATGATTTTGTAGATGTGAATCTTCTCTCATTGTCCATCCTCAAGGGCAATGCAGTGTGAAGCTTCCTCTACCCTATTTATTCTTCCGCTATTTAGAGATAAACATTATATTTATGCAAACTGACTTAAAGTCAAACTAGCTACTTCACTCGTTCTCCAACAATTTCAATTCCACTGTCAGAAAAAAAATCCAGCACTGTCTGAGTTTTAAAAACTTTTGTATTTGAATTAATTATAGATTCACAGGAAGTTGCAAAAATAGTACAGGGAGGCCTCACATATCCTTCACCATTTCTCCCCACAGTTATATCTTACATAATTACAGTGCGATATCAGAACCATGAATTTAACATTAGTATAATGTGAATGCCATCTTCTCACATGTGTATATTTCTGTAACCACCACTGCGATCAAGATCTAGAACTATTTCATAGCCACGATGATCTTCCTCATTCTGCCCCCTGTATAGTCAGGTTTTATAGTTCGCTTATCCTAACCTCTGGCAACCACTAATCTCTTTCCACATTTATAATTTTGTCATTTCGAGAATGTTAAGTAAATGAAATCATACAGTATATGACCTTTATGGTTGGGATTTTTCATTCAGTAGTGCCTTTAAAATCCATATAAGTTGTTGTGTGTATGGTGTTCATTCCTTGTTATCACTGAGCAGTGTTACATGCTAATGTTAGCCATGTAGTATTGCATAGGACAAGGATCACGGTTGGTTTAATGATTCACCTAAGGAAATGGTAATAATTCACTCTTATTGGAAAGTGGACATATATCATCTAGCAAATGAGTCAGAAGTGTATTTCCAAGTGTGGAATTTGCTACCTTCAGTTCCCAAAGGGGCCTATCAAATATTTAGTGTTTTTCTTACAGACAGGAGGTGTAAAATACACCAATGTGTCCCTTACTATGGAGGAAATGTCCTCACATGTTTTAGACTACTAGATCCCAAAAACTTCACAGATGTCACCCTCTAGAACATGTATGTCTGACCACAGCCTCCGACTTGCTCATCTAGTCTTATAAGGAGTAATGTCTCAGGTCGAGTGTACCAATGTGATCCTCTGCAGAATGTGCAGATGATCCAAGTATTTTTGAACAATATTATGACAAAAAGTAAGAGTGTGAACCTAATCCTGTTAACATCATAAATATATTATGCTCTTCTTTCTGTATTAAGTTGAACTATTTCTGATTCTCCTTTCTCATAGATGTGGGAAATAGGCATTCACCAGGTCAGTGGCCACATTGCACATGCAGGAGGCTGTGATCGATCTACTCGGTTAATTCTACAGAAACATCCTTGCCCATACTATGATCCATGTTGTATTTTAGGGGCTAGAGTGATGAATTGAATGAAGATTTAACAGTTACTAACTCCATTCATTATTTATGTCTTTGTAGGTGTCACTCTGTGTCATTTCGCTTAGGAGGCATTTTTTTTTTAATTTATTGTCTATTTTTTTTAGAAGGGGAAGATTTCAAAAATATCCATTTAAACTACCCCAATAAATAGCTCTTATCCTAGGTCAAGGAACCAATATTAGGAGTCTGATAACTATAAGAATGTTCTTTGCAAATATATATTTAGAAACCAAGAAAATATCACCAAGTTTGTGGATCCAGTGGGTCAATTTTTAGTCAGACCTAGGCCAGAACTTAATTTATTTCCTGCATCCCATAGGCCCCAGTCTAATAGGGAATCATGGATTTCAATGTCAATTCAGACCAAATGTCTAACAATCCACGTACCTAATGCTCATAATTCTGAATATTTTCCTTTCTCTAATGCATGCTCAGCTGAGTAAATGACCAAAAAGCTCTCTGAAAAATTGCTACTGAATTCACTTGCAGTGTTTCACCATCTTTCAAAGAGATCCCACACCTTCCTTGTTCACTGGGCTCTGGGTATGAAAAATGGCTCAAGTCTGAACACTGGTGAAGGGATTGGTGTATTTTATTGGTGTCCACCCTCAGCCTTAAGTTCATCTATTTTTTATTTCTTTTGATTGTATAAATTGAGCAATACTCTCATTGGATGTTCATTCATCCTGCCTTCGGAGACACTGTTCTATTAATCATCTCTATAGCTCTTTGTTGCTTGGGCCTCTGTGACTGCCACTGAACTTGATGCTCATTGGGATTATTATGCCTGTTTGATCTAGATTGTTAGGGAGAGCTACATAGCCTTTTTTACTTGGGGACTTTATCATGTTCTTTTGCTATAAGGGAGCTCAGTTTTGTACTTTAATATCCTGCATTAGCTCTGGCTACCACCAAGGTCTTCAGTGATGCTGGGTCCCTTTTCATCAATGCAGTCCTTATCATGTTGGTGAATAATGGATCTTCTGGGCTTCCTACAGAACATGATCAGCTGCTATAGTGTATTCAGTCTAGAATGACCAACAAGGGACAGTGGCCACTTCAGGAGACCCCGCAGATGAAGGTGATTCTGGAGTTGAAGGCTCTGTGCTTCATCTTCCTGATATTGATATAGACTTTACAGGACTGAGAATTCAGCCTTCTCTGGACCTCTGTTACTTTTCATTTCTTACCTTGTTACTGATCATGGGAGACAACACTAAATCTTTGAGTGCTCTGATGTTAGCTATAGACTTTTTGTAGATGTTCTCTGTAATTTGAGGAAAATATCTTTTATTACTAGTTTTCGGAAAAAATTTATCAGGAATAGATGTTAGATTTTGTTAGGCATTCTACCCCCCCCCCCTCAAATCTATTGAGATGATCATATGGCATTTCTTCTTTATTTTGGTGATAAAATTGAATTGCTTTGAATATTTTCAAGTCTTAAACCAAACTTGCTTCCCCACGATAGCCTCACAGTTAGTTATAATGTATTATCATTGTGTATTGTTGGAATTGATTTACTAGATTAAATAAAAATAATGAGTCTAAATTCATGAGAGATATTGGTATATAATTTTCTCTTAATATCTTTGTGGTATCGGGATAATGCCCTCCTCATTAAATTAGTTGGAAAGTGTTTTAACCTCTTTATTTTGGAGAAGAGTTTAGTTAGATTGGTATTATTTATTCTTCAGTATTTGATAGAAATCACCAATTTGACTTATAAATATAGGGCTATTCACTTGTCTATTTCTTCTTGAGTAATTTTTGGTATTTTGTCTTTTAATGAATTTGTCCATTTGACCTAAGTAGTCAAATTTATTAAGTTGTTTATAGTAATTGTTTTATTCTTTTAATATATTAAGAATCTTTAGTAGTATACCCATCTCTCAGCTTCATTTTAATATTGATAATTTTAATTTTCTTTTTCCTTCATTAGTCTGGCTAGAAGTTTATCAACTGGATTAATATTCTTAAAGAAATAGTTTTGGTTTCTTGCATTTGTCTCTTGTTTTTCTGTTTTATACTTCACTTATTTCCACTCTTATCATTAATTTATTCTTGTGCTCCTTACTTTGGGATTAATTTTCTTATATTTTTCTAATTTCTTAAGATGGAAAATTAGTTCATTGCTCTATAGTTTTCCTTTATGCTATAGACATTCAGTGTTATAAATTTTCTCCTAAGTACAGCATTAGTTGTCCACAAATTTTTATATGTTGTGTTTTCAATTTTGTTCGGTTCATAATATCATCTTTTTCTTTTCTTTTTTGACTCAATAAATATATAGATATAGTATTTAGTTTCTGAATTACAGGGATTTTTTAGATAATCTTTTGTTATTGATTTATAATTTATTTCTATTGCTGTCAGAAAATATGCTTTCTCATTTGTTATGGTTATGATGAGTGGTTTTTCAATTGAATTCTGGTCATTTTGGATTTTATGTTAGGAGATTCTGGACCTTATTTAAATCAATTTTGACAAGCAGTCACCTGTTTAGGTTTAGCAGGTAGGTTCTGGCCAACTTTTGTGGTCTAAGTTTCAGTGACAGTTTGGTTTTGAACCCTTGCAAAGCTACTGTGGTCTGCTTTGTTCCCCTGGTGCCACTGGGGCTTCCACTTGATCCTGATACTGACTACAGGGGAAAAGTATACTTCCTTGTGCTGGTGCTGCCAGGTGAGGGGTTAGAGTCTCACCTGTGGTCCAGTGACTGCTTTCCTGGGTCCATCTTCTGGGCTGCCTAGTGTTGACGGAGCTTACACTGGATCCCTGCTGGTGTTAACTTCTAGGATAGAATGTGCTTTCTTGAGTCTCTTTCTGCTGGATGTGGGGTCAGATCAAAAGATGTTAGTCCTGGGTTATCATCTGCTTTTGGATGGGGGACCAGAAGACATCAGACTTGTGTCTCTTTTTGCCATTGGGAGCAGGGACAGGTGACCCCTGGCATACTGCTGATGCCAGTGGAAATAGAGCAGGCTTACCTATTTCCACTGGGTGGGAGTTGGGGAATAGAGTTCTAATCCTGGCACGTTCTTGCCCTGATGGAATAGACAGAGTGGGCCACTTAAACCTGCTGGGTAGATGACAGACTATGGAACAGAATAAAATGAGTATACACCATTTCTCTGACCGGATGTCTAGGTTTCATTTACTTTTTCATTATTATAAAACCAAAAATGCATTGTTGCTATTTTTGCTTCAGACATTTAATGATATATATTTTAAATAAGATAGAAATGATGCAATGTTTAGCTACATGTATAATTTCTGGTGCTCTTTATTCCTTAACATGATACAGATTTCTATTTGGGATCACTTTTTTTTTTCCCCCTTGCATTAAGGACTCTTTAATGTCTTGCAGCGAAAATCTATTGTTAATAAAATCTGTAACCTTTTGCATTTCTGGAAATGTATTTTCACCTTTAGGTATAGAATTCCTAGAATTCTAGGTTCAGAGAGATTTTTGTTTGTTTATTTTTCCTGCAAACTTTAAAGTTCTTTCTCTGCTTTTTTTCCTAACATGCATTGTTTCCAATAAGAACTTTGTTGTCATTTATACCTTTGTTCTTTAGTGTATAATTATCTTTTTTTTTCTCTGGATCTGATTAGGATTTCTCTTTATTACTGATTTAAGGTAAATAGATTATGATGTTCCCTGGTGTGGCTTTCCTGTGTTTTCTTTTGCTTGGAGTTCCTTAAGTATCTTAATTCTGTGGTTTTATATTTTCTATCAATTTGAGAAACTTGGGAATTTAAAAATAAATTTCTGATCCCTTTTTTCTCTTGTCTCCCTCACTGATGTCAGTTATACATTTTAGAATGCTTGAAATTGCCCCACAATTCCCCCTTATCCACAGTTTTGCTTTTTCCACAGTTATACTTACCCACCGTCAACTACGGCCTGAAAATATTAAATGAAAAATTCTAGAACTAAATAATTCATAAGTTTTAAATTGTGTGCCATTATGAGTAGCATGATGAGCTCTCATGCTGTCCTCCTCTGTCCCACCCTGGACATGAATGGTCCTTTTGTCCAACATATCCATCCTGTGTATGCTACCTGTCCATTAGTCACTAAGTAGCCATCTCAGTTATTAGATCAATAATCAGAGAAAGACCATATTCACATAACTTTTATTACAATATATTTTATAATTATTCTATTTTATTATTAGTTATTGTTAATTTCTTACTGTGACTACTTTATAAGTTGAACTTTATCATAGGTATGAATGTATAAGGAAAATAGTGTATATAGGGCTCAGTACTATCTGTGGTTTTAGGCATCCACTGCGGGTCTTGGAACATCCTCCTCTCAGATCAGAGGGGACTACTGTACTCAAGTGTATTCTTTTTTCCTTCAGTGTGTAATCTGCTTTTCATTTATTCCAGTGCATTTGTCATTTCTGACATTGTATTTCTATCTCTAGAAGTTCAATTTGGTCATTTTGTTATATAGTTCATGTCTATCCTTAGCATGTTCGTATATTGCTGTATCTTTTATAAATGGAAGATATATTTGTTGTAATGTGTTTGTGCACTAGTTTTATGAACTGTGTTATTTCTGGGTCAGTTTTGATAACTATACATATATATGTATACTTATATATATATATATGTGTGTGTTTGTGTGTGTGTGTGTGTGTGTGTGTGTGTGTGTGTGTATTCCTTTTTTCTTTTTATGGCTTGTGTTCTGCTTCTTTTCATGCCTGGTAATTTTTGATAGATGATATTGTAAATATTTTACTTTGTTGGGTGCTGGATATTTTTATATTTATTCAAATATTTTTGTAGTTTGTTCTGGAATAGGTTGGACTGTTTAAAAAATGTTTGATCCTTTTGAAGATTACTTTTAAGCTTTCTCAAGTGGTATCAAAATATCCTATAGCCTTGGGCTAATTTTACCTTCAGAGTTCATTCATTCTCATTCATTCATTCTCTCTCTCTCTCTCTCTCACTCACTCTCTCTCTCCTTCCCTCCCTCCCTCCCTCTCTCCCCCACCTCCCTCCCTCCCTCCCTCCCCCTCTTTCCCTTCTTCCCTCCCTTTTCCCTCTCTCTCTCTTTTTCTCTCTCCTCCCTGGTACTCTTCCTTATGAATCTGTGTTGGTTTCCTTGGAAACCCAATTCCATACTGATAAGGGGACCAATAGTGCCTACCTGGGTTCCTCTTCCCTGTACCTCAGCCTAGAGAGGCTCTCCAGGTGTAAACTAAGGGGCAATTGTAGGTCTTACCTTTGTTCCTCTCTTGGTGATCTCTGTCCTGTGGTGACGATTTTCTAATACATAAAAACCTTTGTTTTGTATTTTTTTTCAGTTTTTACTATTTGGCTATAGCAGTTGAGTAAATCCAGTCCCAGTTACTTTATCTTGGCCAGAAATCAGAATTACATATGTTGTTTTCTTTTAAATACATTGAACGTTTCTTTGGCTGATGTCTGGTTATTTTATGTCTTGTTTCATTGTGAATAAAAATTCCTTTTTTTCCCCATTATGTTCCTTGATTTGCTATTACTGCTTTCTATTTGTTATATAGGAAGAATTTTTTAGGTGATCTTCATAGATTTTCAAGGGTGATAGTTAATGTCAGTTGCAGAATAGAAATATTGCTATCTTATTTGCCAAAATCTAATCTTACATTTACTTTTGTTTTTATTTAATTGACAAGATTGTATTATTGAATAATAGTAGTTTGGAGTAATTAAAATAGTCTTTGATTTAAATCCCAATAATTCTAATAGTTCGTTATTAAATATGATGTTTCTTCTAGATTTAAGAAAGGTACTCTTTATTAATTTAATGGAGTTTTTCTAGTCCTAGCGGGTGAATTTCATCAGAACATTAACATTATTTAGATTGTCTATGTATCTTTTCTTTTAATAATTAATACTATAAATTGTATCAATAGTTTTCCTAATGGCAAGATATATTTACCTTCTTGATAAAAATTTTTATTAATCATAAAATGTAACTCATCCTTTCAAAGTATAGCTGAATTAAATTTTATATTAGTTACCTAGAATATTTACATATATATATTCATAAGTTATATTGTCTTCTAACTGTATTTCTCAGACCTAGACCCATGGACCCAAGCATTTTATAGATTTAATTTTATTGTAAAATGCTTCTATATTGTGTCCTATTTTGATGATATTCTTACGTTATACACATCTAAGCATAATCTTGAAAATGTGGGTCACTGTCCTGCAATGGAGCACTGGTCTCTGAGTCCAGTGAGCTCTACTTCGCCTTTGTGCTTAAAATGGAGCTCTCATCAAGGATAGATCAAAAAATGACAAAGTGCACAGAAATCAAGGGGTAGAAAAAAGTGAGAGAATTGGGTCATTCTTAAAGAACATATTAATAGGGACAGACTAAGCCCAGAAGAATTTAATCCTGGCAGTTAATAATTTATTAAAGTTACCTGTATATGCACTGTGTGAATCATAAGTCCTCAGCCTCTCCTGCACTTTCATGGGCCCCACCTTGGACTAAATGAATCTGAATCCACTATAGGGCTTGGCATCAGCAGTGAAGAAAAAAATCTTTACAAAAAATTCTAATGCACAGCCAGAAATGGGAAACACAGATGTATATTTTTGCCTCAAAATATATTAATTCACAAAAATAAAGTTATAAATAAGTAATGAAGATTTTGTCTATTTCTATTCCTACTCTAGCAATTAAAGGTAAAATAGCCATTTATACATGCTTTAATATTACCACAATGCTAATTTATTTTCAAGTGAACTTGGCATATCCACAGATTTGTTACATGGCACCTGATTAAAATTGGTATTTGAAGAGTGCAAGATTGCTCATTAGCACAGTTTTTGGAAAATTATGTGTTCTGATGATCTCTAACTAGTAAATCAGACCTTGAAATTATTAGTAATTCTTCTTGAAATGCATTTATGGGAACAGGGATACTCATTATCAGTTTTATTAAACTTAAAAACAGAAAAAAATAGATCTATCAAATACTATACCACTTAATCCAATGGTTGAAATTGGGTGGCTAGGAATATATTACTTTATACTCTACTATTTTCATAAGTATGAATTTAATTTGTGTGCACTCGTTCTTGGGTTTAAGGTAAAACAGCTATAACTGATAGGAAATTTTAACTTATTTTTTGTTCATTCATATATAAGCAACATTAACTATGTAAATCAAAAGGATTCTGAAAGATTTATCTTTCTTAAAAGGGAAATATGTATGTTACTAAAAATCTGAGAAACTTTCTTGTTTACATTTTTTTGGTGTGTGCTATCTTTGTTTAATTTTGTTTTCAGACTTATTTTTGACTAAGATACTTTCTGAATTTTACTCAGTTCTTACAAATTAAATAGTATAAGAATCAGCTCATCTTTGATGGTGTGTTGCGAGTCTCCAGTAAAACCAACAGTTAAGTTCCTTTTAAGGGAGAGTGCTAAATCTGTAACTATGTAATCTTTACATTTATCCAGTCAGGTTTCTATCTTCTACTGCAAATATATCCTCTAGATTTTCTAGCTCAGTGTTATAAAATATTTGTATTTACTTATAATTTTTTAAATTAAGTTGATTGGAGTGACATTGGTTAATACAATTATATAATATTCAGGTGTACATTGTAATTTGACATCTGTATATTCTACTGTGTGTTTACCACCCAAAGTTCAGTTTCCTTCAGCTACCATATATTTGTTCCCCTTTACTCATTTCACCCTCCCCCTATTTGACCCCCCTATACCTTGTCTACCTCCCCTCTCCTCTCCCACCCGCTACCCTCTGGTAACTACTAGTCTGTATCCATGTCCATGAGTCTCTGTTTGTCCTGTTCATTTGTTGCTTTTAGGTTTATATCCCACATATAAGTGATATCATGTGGTTTTCTACTTTTTCTATCTGGCTTATTTCACTTAGAATGATCATCTCGAGGTCAATCCATGTTTCACAAATGGCAAATTTCATCTCTTCTTATGGTTGAGTAATATTCCATTGTATATATGTACCACAGCTTCTTTAGCCAATCATTTATCATAGGACACTTCGGTTGCTTTCACGTCCTGGCCATTGTAAATAATGCTTCTATGAACATCTTTTCAGATATGTGTTTTCAAATCTTTGAGGTAAATACCCAGTAGAGGGATTGCTGGGTCATATGATAGATCAATTCTTAGTTTTTTGAGGAACCTCCATACTGTTTTCCATAGTGGCTGTACCAATTTGCAGTCCCATCAGCAGTGTATGAGAGTTCCTTTTTCTCTGCATCCTCTCCAACATTTGTTATTACTTGTCCTGTTGATTATAGCTATTCCAACGGGTATGAGATGGTATCTCATTGTGGTTTTGATTTGCATTTCCCTAATAGCTAGTGATGTCAAGCATCTTTTCATACGTTTATAGGTCATTTGTATGTCCTCTAGAGAGAAATGTCTGTTCAGGTCCTCTGCCCATTTTTTGATTGGATCGTTTGTTTTTCTTTTTTGTTACTGAGTCATATGAGTTCTTTGTATATTTTGGATATTAGGCCCTTATCGGAGATGTTGATTGCAAATACATTTTCCCATTTGGATGGTTCTCTCTTTACCTTGTTGACAATTTCTTTTGCCAAGCAGGTTTTTAGTTTGATGTAGTCCCATTCATTTATTTTAGCTTTTACATCTCTTACTTCTGAGGTCAATTTCATAAAATTCTCTTCAATTCCAAGGTCCTTGAGTTTAGTTTCTATGTTTTCTTCTAAGCATTTTATTGTTTCAGGTTTCATATTCAGGTCCTTAATCTATTTTGAGTTAATTTTGGTATTCAGTGATAGACAACAGTCTAGTTTCATTGTTTTGCAAGTGGCTTTCCAGTTTTCCCAGCACCATTTTTTGCAGAGGCTTTCCTTTCTCCACTGTATGTTTTTGGCTTTTTTGTCAAAAATTATTTGCCCATATAAATATGGGTTGATTTCTGGACTCTCGATTCTGTTCTGCTGGTCTGTGTGTTTGTTTTGCTGACAATCCCAAGCTGTTTTGATTACTGTTACTTTGTAGTATAATTTGAAATCGAGCAGAGTGATGCCTCTGGCCTCATTCTTTATTCTCAGGATGGCTTTGGCAGTTCGGGGTCTTTTGTGCTTACATACAAATCTGATGATTTTTTTGTTCTATTTCTTTAAAAAAACACCGATGAGATTTTGATGGGGATTGCATTAAATCTGTATAATGCTTTAGGTAATATGGTCATTTTAACTATGTTGATTCTTCCAATCCAAGAATATGGAATATCTTTCCATTTCTTTGTATCCTCTCCAATTTCTTTTAATAGGGTCTTGTAGTTTTCATTATGTAGGTACTTCAGATGTTTTGTTAAATTTATTCCTAGGTATTTTTTTTTTTTTTGCAATTGCAAAAGGAATTTTTTTTTTTCATTTCTTTTTCTGATGCTTCATTATTAGAGTATAGGAACGCTATGGAGTTTTGAACATTGATTTTGTATCCTGAGACTTTTTGCATTTGCTTATTGTTTCTAGTAGTGTTCTTGTAGAGTCTTTAGGGTTATCTATATAGAGAATCATGTCATCCACAAATAGTGACAGTTTGACTTCTTGATTTCCTATTTGGATGCCTTTTATATCTTTCTCTTGTCTGATTGCACTCACTAGGACCGCCAATGTTATATTGAATAACAGTGGTGACAGTGGAAAGCCTCGCCTTGTTCCTGATCTTAGAGGGAAGGTTTTTAGTTTTTCACTACTAAGTATAATGTTGGCTGAGGGTTGGTCATAGATGGCCTTTATTATATTGAGTTACTTTCCTTCTATACCGATTTTGTTAAGTGTTTAATCAAACAAATGGATTCCGTATCTTGTTGAAGGCTTTTTCTGCATCTATAGATATGATCATATGATTCTTATTTTTTAATATGTTTATGTGGTGTATCACATTAATCGACTTGCATAATCGACTTGAACCATCCCTGTGCCCCTGGAATGAAGCCCACTTGATCGTGGTGTATAATCTTTTTAATATGTTGCTGTATTCGGTTCGCTAGTATCTTATTTAGGATTTTTGCATGCATTCATGAGAGATATTGATCTGTAGTTTTCTTTTTTTGTGTTTTCCTTACCAGGTTTTGGTATCAGAGTAATATTGACCTCATAAAATAAGTTGGGAAGTATTGCCTCCTCTTCGATTTTGGTCTATTTAGATTTTCCAGTTCCTCTTGATTCAGTCTAGGGAGGTTATATTTTTCTAAGTACTGGTCCATTTCTTCTAGGTTATTAAGTTTGGTGTTATATACTTTTTCATAGTACTGTTGTATGATCTTTTGTATTTCTGTGATATCAGTTGTAATTTCTTCCCCTCTTTTCATCCCTGATTTTGTTTATGTGTGTCCTTTCCCTTTTTTCTTTAGTGAGTCTAGCCAGGGGTTTGTTAATTTTATTAACCTTCTCAAAGAACCAGCTCTTTGTTGCATTTGTTTGTTTGTTTGTTTGTTTTTCAGTTTCTGCTCTAATTTTGATTATTTCTTTCTTTGTGTTGACTTTAAACTTCATTTATTGTTCCTTTTCTAGTTTTTTTTTTTTTTTTTTTTTTAAGATGAAGTGTTAGGTTGTTTATTTGGGCTCATTCTTGTTTTTGGAGATAGGCCTGTAATGATATGAACTTTCCTCTTATGACTACTTTTGCCATGTCCCAAAAGTTTTGCTGTGTTGTACTATCATTATCATTCATTTCTATGTATTTTTTGATCTCTCTTTTTATTTTTTCTCTGACCCAGTTATTCTTCAGTAGCATGCTGGTTAATCTCCATGTATTTGTCATTGTTCCTGATTTCTTTTTGCAGTTGAGCTCTAGTTTCAAAGCATTATGATCAGAGAATATGGTTGGTATGATTTCAACCCTCTTATATTTGTTGAGGCTATCTCTGTGTCCCAGTATGTGGTCGATTCTTGAGAATGTTCCGTGTGTACTAGAGAAGAATGTATAAGCAGCTGTTTTGGGATGGAAGGCTCTGTATATGTCAATCATGTCCAGTTGGTCTAAAGTGTCATTTAAGGATGTGATTTCCTTACTGATTTTCTGTTTGGGTGATCTGTCCATATCCGACAGTGGGGTATTTAGGTCCCCTACTGCGATAGTGTTTTGGTCTGTTTCTCCCTTTAGTTCTGTTAGTAATTGCTTTACATATTTCGGCGCTCCCTGATTGGGAGCATAGATATTAATAATTGTTTTGTCTTCTTGGTACATGATTCCCTTTATCATTATTAAGTGTCCCTCCATATCTTTCTTTACCTTTTTTATTTTGAAGTCTATTTCATCTGATATTAGTACCATTACTCTGGCTTTTCTCTGAATGCCATTTGCTTGAAATATCATTTTCCACCTTTTCACTCTGAGTCTATATTTGTCATTGGAGCTGAGACGTGTCTCCTGGAGGCAGCATATGGTTGAGTTTTGTTTTTTGATCCAATCTGCAACTCTGTTCCTTTTTATTGGTGAGTTCAGTCCATTTACATTTAGGGTGATTATTGAAATTTGAGGTTTTCCTATTGTCATTTTATCTTTTGCTTTCTGGTAGCTCAGTGTTTCTATTGCTTCCTTGTCCTTGTGTTTCTGTTTTCTTTATTTTGGTTGGCTTTTGTGGGTTTTGCCTCTGATTTTTCTTGTTTTATGTTATATATTTCCGTTTTGAATCTTCTGTGTGTGGTTACCGTTATGAATATGTAAAGGATAGTTATATATATACAGTCATCCATTTTCTTCAGCACTGCCTTATCTCCATTCTCCTTTGCAAATTGGGATCTTTCAATCCTCCCCTTTTCAGTTATTGTTGTTTTGATTTGTCCCTATGTATACTGAACATTCATTACTATCTTATTATAACATTTCACTTTTTATTATTTAAGCTTATAATACCCTGTTCTTAGTAAGGGTTGCACTCCTCTGCTTCTATGTGCCTGATAGTCACTTTACTCCTAATTATGTATTTTTTGAGTGCCTGTGTAATTTTGTTTTAGGTGAGCTAACCCCTTTCAGTATTTCCTGTAGTGCAGGCCTTATAGTATAGAATTCCCTCAATTTTTGTATATCTGGAAAGGTCTTAATTTCTCCTTCATATCCAAAGGAGAGCTTAGCTGGATACATTATTCTAGGCTGGTAATTCTTTTCACTTAATAGTTTAAATATTTGATTCCATTCCTTTCTGGCTTGTAAGGTTTCCTCTGAAAAGTCCAAAGATAATCCAATGGGTTTTCTTTTATAAGTTACCGTTTTCTTCTCCCTGACAGCACTGAGAATTCCATCTTTGTCACTGATTTTTGATAATTTTAATACAATGTGTTTTGGTGAAGGCCTTTTTGGGTTGAGATAATTGGGTGTTCCATTGACTTCTTGAATTCCAAGCTCCAGGTCATTCCTTAGATTTAGGAAATTCTCATCAATTATTTGTCTGAAAATGCTTTCTAGTCCCTGCTCCTTTTCTTTACCTTCGATAATTCCCATGATTCTTATGTTTCCTCTCCTGATGGTGTCAGCTAGTTCTTGAATTTCTCTTTCATTATTTTTCATTCTTCAGTTTCTCTCTTCTTCCTTCTGATTTATTTTTGGATTTCTGTCTTTGATATCTCTGATCCTTTCCTCCATTTGGTCGACTCTATTTCCCAAACTTGCTCTTTCATTTTTCAACTCTTGCAGTGTGTTCTTCATCTCCAGAAGTTCTATTTGGTTCTTTTTGAGAGTTTCAGTCTCCTTGATCTGCTTATTTAGGATTTTTTTTCAATTCCTGAAATTGTTCATATGACTCATTTCATAATTTACTGAGTTTTTTCAGAAGTACCATCCTGAATTCGCTGTCATTTAAATTGCATATTTCCATGTCTGTAAGCTTATTTTCTGGACATTTTTCTCTTTCTTTCTAAGATACTTTATCACCTTTGTTGTTCATGGTGTTTAATGGACTATTTCTCCCCCTGGGCATTAATGGAAATGTATTCTGCTTTTTTTCCAGAAAGAAGATTTATTATATAAAGGCTCTCTTTAGCCTGCTGCAAAGAAGGCGCTTTTCTTTTGGTTTCTAGTAAGTGGCATCTAAGCCTCTTGGATTCCTGCTTTATATAAACCCTAAATAATGTCTTTTTAATTTTCTTGCTGATATTTAATCATGTTCACTACCCTCAGTTTCAGTCCCTGTCAGTGTCAGCGACATTCTTGACAGCATTTGCTCAGATTCCCCTGGGGTTCCATGGTGATTGGTCTCAGAGGGTATGGGGGGAAGGGCTCTCTGGCTTGGGGGTTGGGGACTGCAGCTCATCCTTGGCTTTGCAACCATGGCCAGTAAAAATCAACTGTTGTTTTTCTGCTGTCCCATTTCTCTGCCTTCTGCACTGATGACTGGGCCCTGCCGATGGTTGACCATGGGGAGCTCACAGCTTTCCCAGGCAGGGCTGTTCACGTAACTCGTCACTCCTTCTTCCCTTTCCCTCCTGCTGCAGGGAGCTCCGGAGCCTGCGAGAAGCAGCTTATTTATTTCTCCCAGTCCACCGCCTGATACTCAGGGTTCTGACCTATTAGGTAGCTCTTATGCACAGTTCCCACACTCAGATGTGCTGGTGTATATTTTGAGTATTTTTTTGTGAGTTTGGATGTTCAGCTTATTGTTTTTTTCAAGGGGAGAAATTGGGGACTTTTCTCACTCCTCCATGTTTTCCGAAAAACCTTACTTATAATTTTTAAAATAGCTTATGTAATTGTAGTCTTATTATTAGTAATACTGTTACTGTTTCTTGTTCTCTTTACTTTTTCTTTCTCCCAACCATTTTTTTGGGGGTTGATCAGATTGACTGGTTTTATTTTAAAATATGCAATCCATATCAGTAAGTTTTGCTTTATTTTTTATCTTTTTTGTCTTTTAATAAATATTTTTTGTATGTATATGTTCTACTGTACGTCTCTGCTCAACTAAAATAAAATAATATTAATTTTCTTCTAAGCTACACTCTTTTTATCATTAGGTATATAGTATCCCTGACTTAAAGTTTATAGATATACAGTAGTTATTTTAATGTCTGTATTTAAAGGAGAGAGAAAGGATGATGGGAACAAAAACAGATAGAGACAGAATATGATAACCAATCAGGCATGCCTGGTTCAGAGATGTTTAAAGAGCTATAGGAACATAAACAATGCAGAAAATGGAATAAAGTGTTAGAAAAAGAATGTTTATTAATTTATTTGTTTAAGAGAGTCATATTAGATACCTCTTAAGTCTAAATCCCTTAGTGGAAGGTTGTATCGAAATACTTTCAGACCAATAGGTGTGATACCAAGGAATTTATACAAAAGGAATTGTTGATATTTGTTTATAAAAAATAGCATGTCACAATTAGAAGAGTAGAATGCTAGAGTTTTGGAAGACAGAAATAGAAAGTAAGTTTGAAAAAAAGATCACTGTAATTTTTATAATTTTAAAAGCATTTTGTTTATATATATTGCATCCTGATAGTTCCTTTACATGTTATGTGTGTATATATATCATGTATACATGTATACTTAAAGGAAATATCAGTATCCAATATAATCATGAATATCAAAATATCCATGTGCTTTTCTTCAACAAATTGATTATTGTAAAGTGATTTACAAATCCTATGTGCCATGTGAATAATAAATGACTAAATTCAGAAGTGGAAGTAGGAATATCAGTATTTAAAGGGTTACATCACATAGAATATTTGTATATATTTGGAGAAGAAGAAATCTTAAGTGCCCACATGACAATCCGTGGATGTTTCTAAGTATTCCTTTGATCTGGAAACAGTAGACAGTTTGGGTTTTGTATTTCTTAAAAATCTTTTTTGTTTATTGGTTTCAAATGTCCTGTGACTTTAGGTAACATCGTTGTGCCCCAAATGGTTCCACAAGAAGAACTTAAGAAATACATAAATGTGATTGTTCCTGACTAGGCAAAAACTGGGCCAGCTTATAATTATCTTCACAAATGCTTGCACCTGCAAGTAATTCTATTCTAACTGCTAAACTAGCCTTGTTAATTGGACTGTTAATCACAGAGGGAGTAGAGTTCAGACAACCAGAAGGGTCATTTCTATTTGTAATTGTTTCCCTACAGAGAGTAACCTGCAACAATTCCTAGGAGTCCCTAGCCTAGTTTGAATTAATTGATCAGATTGTATCCTTCAACATTAAGGAAAGCCAACTCCTAAATCTATGCCTTGCATAAAATGGGCATTTGATGTATAATTACTATGAATCAGATTATTGATGCAGACAGCAGAAGAGGCCCAAGTTCCCTTAGTAGGACAGCAGTAGAGAATACAATGGTAAAAATTTTACTCTGTATGTATGCTGCAGTTGAAGCTTGCTTAGAAAAATCAATTAAGATTTGACTTTACAATTGTTTTTCATTGAGTAAATGATTTTGATTCTTTCTACAATTTTCCCTTACCCTGTGTGCTTAAACTTATGTTATTAAGAATCACAGGAGCTTAGAGCTTCACAGATCCTTCACGTGGTTGCTTTTCTCACAAATGAGGGAACTGTGACCCAGAATTGGTGAATTGGCCAAGGTCACTCAGGTGCCAGACTAGCTGTACTGTTCTTTCCACTCTAGGTCAGAGTTTTCAGATAGAAGCAGACGTGCAATGGCTTTATCTGGGCTTTAAGCGTTAATGTTTTTAACACAATAAAAGCACAGAAACTCAAAGCATAAAATGACTTTAAAATTATCCAGTTAACCCTTTCCCTCTTTATTTCACAAATAAGGAAACTGAGAGCCAGAGCAGAGTAGTAATTTACCCATGGATATATAATAACTTATGTACATAATGAATGATGCTATCATCAGTGCAAAGTGAAATGCTGATTCATCTATCTATATTCTTAACTAAGACAGAGACAGGTTAATATATTTTAAATTAATTTTCCAATTGGTCAGGTATATATTTAAAGGCTTTTGTTTTTCTAGTATGTAGAGATTTATCTAGATCACTTTACCCTGAGAGACATTCAGTCAATAATAGAATGCTGCCCTGTTCATTGTTGAAATAACCGAACACCTAAAATTATCTCATGGAGTCTACAGCTCAGTATTGCCAGTGAGATAACCTTAAAAAACTGAATTTCCCATTTTTATCAAAAGCATTAAAAACTGCAAAATTCAGACACATTTCTTCCTTCCTAGATATTAACATTAAATAACACTAGCAAAATTAGCTCATTATACAATTCTATACATTTTTTTCCAACTTTCTGTCACTCTCTAGAAATCACTGTTTGACTCACAATTGTCAAGATCCATATTTTTTTCCATATAATATTTTCCTTTGTGCATATAGGCACATAGGATTTGTAAATCACTTTACAATGATCAATTTGTTGAAGAAAAGCACATGAATATTTTGATATTCATGATTATATTGGATACTGATATTTCCTTTATGTATACATATATACATTATATAACATATAAAGGAACTATCAGGATGCAATATATATAAGCAAAATGCTTTTAAAATTATAAAAATTACAGTGATTTTTTTTTTCAAACTTACTTTCTATTTCTGTCTTCCAAAACTCTAGCATTCTACTCTTCTAATTGTGACATGCTATTTTTTATAAACAAATATCAACAATTCCTTTTGTATAAATTCCTTGGTATCACACCTATTGGTCTGAAAGTATTTCGATACAACCTTCCACTAAGGGATTTAGACTTAGGAGGTATCTAATAAGACTCTCTTAAACAAATAAATTAATAAACATTCTTTTTCTAACACTTTATTCCGTTTTCAGCGTTGTTTATGTTCCTATAGCTCTTTAAACATCTCTGAACCAGACATGCCTGATTGGTTATAATATTCTGTCTCTATCTGTTTTTGTCCCCATCATCCTTTCTCTCTCCTTTAAATACAGACATTAAAATAACTTCCAGATTTTTTCTTTGTTGCTAATACTCAGTAAATTCTGGTGCTGGTGCATTACCAGGGACAATGGGAGGCTTTCAGATACTAATCGGTTGATGGAAGGACAGGAACAATATATTCCTTTTCAGATGATCCTTAAATGGTTTCCTGACCAAAATGTCAAGACTATTCATGTCATCAGAAATTACAACCATCTTTGTACATTTCCAGGCAATGATAGCCACTACTTTGTGAACTTCCATAGCTTATCGAAATTATAAGATTTTACCCTGAGTTTTGAAATGTTCATATTTGAAATAGGAACAAATAACCATCTCTGAATTGATGAAACACACTGGATTACATTAGACATCAATCTATCCATCTTCTATTCTTTAGTAAGGAGTAAAGCAAACATAACAAAAACAAAACACTCTTCTTTCCACCTTCCCCTACCCTCATTCCTGGGTCTTGCTGAGTCTAGCATGTTTCCTCTGCTTTTTGCTCTGAATTCAGGGACAAGTTCTTTGTTTTGTATTCAAGTGGCCCCACATTAGACTTTTCATCAGAATCCAATTTATGAGCTACATCAAGGCTTTTACTCCAAATTTTTCATCCTCTCAGGGTCAGAGCAGCTTGTAAGAAAGCCCCCTATAACGTTAACAGTATAAAGTATTTTCATCCGCATTTCACCGAAGTTGAGGCTCTATGTAATTCTAGTGAAATTGGCTTTTTCTTTAACGTGTATGCTCACCAGGCAATAACTTCCCTTATCCCCCTGCCCACCCACCCACACACAATACAAAAAGCTTCTCTGAACCTGAGGTTTATTCTTTGTTATAATCCAAATACGTTTTCCCTTTGCCCTTGGAATAGCAGTCCCAGAACTCCCTGGAACTCTAGGATAAGCTGTTGACTGGCCCACAAGCTGAGGTTGGAATAGGCTGAATAATAAGGAGGCAGAACATATTGGCTGGCCGTGTATACAGTGTCTGCCCTTTGCACATGGGAATAGGCAGACAAAAGATGTGTGTCCTGTTTACCTTTTTAGTAAAGTGTTTGATGACAACAAAACTAAAAAGCCAAACTATTAACTTAAGTGCTTTCGGAAAAACAAATGTATTATTATTCCTCTCAACAACATTGTTATTTTAGCAAGATTACTACATGTCAGCAAGAGACAGGTCTCAGAAACTGAGTGGCCCACTGTACAAATAAAGCATGCTTTGGAGAACTATGCCCCCATCACTCTACAGTAGTCCTTTTAAGCTCATGTAATGATGTTGGATATATTCTACTCTTTCCTTTACGATCTAGAATGTGGGTCATGACATAGGACTAGCCAATCAGATTGCTCAATCACAGTGGTCACATTGATGTGATGGTTCAGGAATGATCATGTGACTCAAATGGACCTATAAGAATTTTATTTAAGAAGTTATCAAAACTATTAGGAGAAATATTCTCATGCTTTAGGATTTGTAAACTATAAGGCTGATATTCTTCATTGTAGTCCGGATAGAATAAGGTATGTTACAATAACAAAATCACTTAGATGAACACATCTAAGATTTATTTTGGTGTTTATCTCTCACACAAAATCGACTGTAGTTCCAAGCATCCCTCTACATGGTGACTCATGTTTCCAGTCTGATTAAACATCCTGTGAAAGAGCTGCAGCATCTGGAACACGCAGCCTCTTTTGTCAGTGTTGCAGGTAAAATGACACCAGGGAAGTGTGAGCATGAGCTTGTTACTGGTTCAGACTGATAGTGGCACATGCCATTTCCTCTTTCAGCACACGGTCCACAACTAGTGACATGCCCTGCCTAACTGTAAGAAAAATGTAGATAAATATTATCGCATCTGCCACAGATTCTGACTTCATGTCACCATCCCATATCCATCTGGAAACAGCATGACTAGAAAGCCAAGCATCAGCTATAGCAAAGTCAAGGGTTGTAGATGAAAATTTCTGATGAATGTAGTTAAAGCCAGGAATCAGTTAGACTGTAGCCATGATGCAGTCTTGCTCCCACTGACATCTGAAAAAGCAGAAGCCATGCATATGTATTCCTGTGTTTGCACATGCATGTTAAGCATAAGAAATAGACATGCAACTCCATGGCAAATGGGGCATAAAAAAAACATAAAAAGAAAAAAATGAGAATCCCAATTTAAAAAATTGTCATGGAATTCATGCTGCTGTTATAGAAACTTATCTACCTATAGCTTTGTTCTCTGTTATGTGGGTGAATAAGCAAGGTTGGCAGAAGGAGTAGTAGACCTTTATAGTTAATTATAAACTAGGAGGTAAAGCCAGACTTGCCATTTATTTAAACTTACAAATTTTGTAAGGAAATATTTTGGCCATGGCTTGTTGAGATATATGATAAGCCATTGAAAGGAATTATATCAACAAGTTGCTCTCTGGCTTTGAAATCAACTTACAGAATGTGTGAGTCTATATAGGGTAAATTGTAAAAGGACTTTATAGTATGTTAAGACTAATAATAACAATAGTTGGCCTTTATTGAGTGCCTACTATGTTCCAGGCACTGTGTTAACAGCTTTACTTAAATTATATCTGTTAACCTTTACAATACCCTAATGAGTTTAATAATAGTATTATTGTATTGTATAAATAAGAATATGGAAGCATAAAGAGGTTACATAATTTGTAGAAGACTGATGAGAAATTATGACATTACTGATAAAATTAAGAATTCATATGTTAAGCTAAATTATACCTAAGTATTTATATTTTAAAAGACAATATTTATCATATGTTACAAATGGCATCTGATAAAAAAAACTTTTGAAAAATTATGTTTAAATTTTTAAATGAAGAGTTCTAATTTTTGAAATAAAAAAGACAGTGTATGAAAACTGTTCATTTCTTTCTCAGATCCCTCTAGAGCTGAAGTCTCATAATGTATCCTAGTAGTGAGCAAATGAGCAAAATAGGAAGAAGTAAATAGTACTGACTGCTACACTGGGCAAACCTAAATAGAAGATGATAGGCCTCATGAGTATATCTCATTTTGTTTGGAATTTCCTTGGCAGAGGGTAAACACAAGGTCCTTTGTGTTAAGTAGTCTGAATTTGAATTCCAGCCTTCCCATTCAGTCATCTGCACAACCTTTGGCAAATTCATTACACCTTAAATCTTAGTTTTCTCACTTGTACAATAGAAATGATAATATTAACAGTACCTATCCTTCGGGCTTACTGTAATTGTCATATAAGATGATGCGTGTAGAAAGACTTATTGACCCACTGGACATACTACAGGAGCTTACAAAATCCTCACTATCCTCGTCACTGACATCGCTGTCATCATCTTTGTTGTTATCATCATCGGAATTGCCATTTTTAGTTATAAGCTTCTTCCAATTAAACACACTGAAGCAACTAACTTGGGTCAATGATCATCTTTTTGATAATCTATTTTAATTTCTGGAGGTTGGCTGGATTCTAATTGATTTGGCTGTCTCTGTTTTGTTAGGTGCATTTTTCCTCCCCAGTTTTGTAATTAAGGACTGGTAAAACAGTGATTCAAAGTTAAGACACTTATGCTAATAGGATATAATTGCAACTTAACAAGTAGGAGTTAGTGCTTTTTGAGACATAAGCACAGGATAATTGAAACATTTGGTTCAGAGTTTGGACAGAGCTGTTGCATTGCATGAAACATCAAAGAATACCAATAATGTGAGGGTGTAAAGACTCCTGCTATTTTCTATAAACAAAAAGTCACTTAACGTTGTTTACAGGTATGCTTGGAATATCAGCTTTATTCAACTACAAGTCTACAAATTTGTTTGGAGTAAAGAAGTCAGTAAGCAATTATACATAAAAAGGAAAAAAATCAAAACGTGGTGGTGATAAAGTAAATGAAGCAGCAGTGAATTTCTAAGCATAAAACTCACTTAGATGCCAATAAATTATTTATTTGGTGAGAAGTTGTTACAGCATCTTTTTCTTCACATTATTTGTGAGGTTAGGTTAGATTTCTTCTACTATTTCTCTTTCTTCCTTTCCTCTTTCTCTCCTTTACTGAGCAGGAACCAGTGCTGGAGATCTAAATATGAATATGAGTGATACAGTTCTTTGCCTGTTGGTCATGAATAATTACATAGTGAAGAAGACAGAAAGTAAATGGGCAATTACAACATAGACAAATGCTCTCATGGGGCAAGTCAGTGAGCACAGAGGAGAGCCAAACAGGGTGGGTGGAGAAGGTGTTCTGGAGGAATCAACTTCTCCACTTAAGTTCACAGGATGAGAAGTTAGTAATGTTGTGTGGGAAGGTGAAGAAAGAGAGATTTTAAAAGAAGAGCAAATAGCCCGTATGGAAACAGAGAATCCCAGCATGCTAAGACCTGGCCACCATCCATTATGGCTGGAACATGGAGTTTGGGTTTAGTGATAAAGGTTAGAGAGGTAGAAAATCATTGACAGGTCTTAATTGTTGCTCTGACTTGGTCACACATTCTGGGAAGACCATCTTAGTTGTACTAAGGAGAATGAATTTGAAGGATATGAAATGAGTTTAGCAATAGGGGGAATGGAAGTAAAAATAAATGTGTATGGATTCAAGAAATGGTAAGACAGAAAAATCAACAGGACTTAATGATTTCTTGGCTGGGGAGTGTTTTCATCTTTGATGAAGAGGACTAAGAATTCAACAATGCTGTCCAGGTTACTGGTTTGGGACAATGGGTGCACCTATTCACAAACACGAGGAGCCCTGGAGGAGGCGTGCATTTGTGAAGAAGAAAGTAGAGGATCTCTCATAAGTATGGGAAAGAAGAGCTGACAAAAAAAAAAAAAAAAAAAGACTCAGAATGGACAGCCAAAGAGGCAGGCAGTAAAGTAGAAGGACGTATCATCACAGTATCCAGGCAAGAGGGTGATCGGGAAAAGAGGGGTATATATGGGGAGCGAGTGTTATAAGAGATTGTTTGTTGGGAAATTAGTAGAATATGTGAAAGAAGAGAGAGTGAGTACAAATGTATCTTTCCTGTTGGATTCTAAGTTATATGTAACAAAAAAGAGATGCCTACCGCAGGGCTGTAGTCAAAGTTGGGTTCCTGTCCTTTCCAACAAAACTCACAGAAACTAAGAGAAACTAAAAGATTTGGGGAGGAAAGATAAATGGGGATTGGTCAAACCTAGGAGCAATTAATTTCTACTATTAATATTGAATAACTATGTACCCAGTGAGAGACAGAGAAAGAGGAGGAGGAGAGGAAATAAATTCCAAGACTGAGAAGCACAGTTGTATTTCCATAAATATATTCTTTTTAGCCAAATCGTTGGTGACTCTGCTGGCACATGGGCATCTTCTTCCCAGTGCAAAACATGCCACTCGATTCGCTGCTCTAGGACCTCAGTATCTAGGTTGACTGAAACCACTTGGGTGGTTAAGGAAAGCCAGAGATAGATGTTCCAGAGAAGACTGTATTTGCTCTAAAAAGCATAAAATCAACTGAGATGATGATAACAACAACAATAATAATAATATTCCTGCTAATACTTTTTAATGATGATATTTATTAAGTACTTTGCTATAGTCAGACTCAGCACTAAAGATTTTACTTGCATTAGTACTTAATGTTTACAACTGCTCAATAAAGTAATTACTATTATTAGCCTAATTTTACAGATGAGAAGATAAGAAACTGAGGTTGTGGGATTTTAGTGATCTTGCCTGAGCCCACACAACTGATCTGTGGTAAAATGTGGAATTGAATCCAGTTCATTCTGCCTTTTCCCTTTGACTTGTGATGGATTGACTATTATAATAAAAACACTATGAGACAACTCAAATTTATATGATAAATATTATGCTAAGTGCTTTATAGTCATCATTCCATTTAATCCTCATATAGTCACTTGAGGCAGGCACTATCATATACCCATTTCATAAAAGTACACATAGTGAAGTCAGGGAACTTTCTGTGTTACAGAGTTAATGCACTGCATAGCTTGGACTTTATGTAAGTTGTCCGACCTCAGATCCTGTACAGTAAACCATCTCCCTGCCAATTATTAACCTGTGAAACATATGAGTCTTGAATGCATGAGTCTTGAATTGGACAGAAGCAGAGTCCTCCATTTTTCTTCCTCTGGAAGGTGACACATATTTGATGCATTGTTTACCTGCCTAAAAAAAATAAAATGTGGCCACAACTGATCTGAAAACCTACAACATGCTGTGTATAGTGCTCTACTTTTTAAGAGATAAGGAGATGAGCCAAAGCCCCTGTGAGATGTGGGGGAATTATACTTGTAGAAACTCATTCAAACCACTTTTCCAGCTGAAGAATGTGGAATAACCTTAGCATCCAGCTGAGAGGCTGCAAAATAGTGGCTGGCTCAGGGTTTGATCCTAGAAAGTGAGTGTCTGTTTGGATTGGCATCTGGAAACAGTGGAATACCTGAGACATCTTCCAACGTGATTTTTCTTCACTGAGTTTTGAAGAAAGACCCCACTTTCTTGAACCTGGATCAGGAACTGTTTCAATCATGAAAAACCTATCTGCATAGCCCTTTCTGCTAAAGAAAGGGAAAGAAACTATAATTCCTCTAAAGTCCCTACCTCTTGCTGAGAGCTACTAGGGCAGGAGATAAAAATTTTTTTTAATCTAAAAGCTGAAGCCAGAAGGAAGAAAACTAAAAAAATATTACTATACAATTTACACTAAATAATAAATGAGGAAGGGATTCCATTAGAGACGTACATTAGAGATTTCATTGGCTTTGTTCTCTGGGAGTTCTGTGGATATAGCCCATAGATATTTTGAAATTTTTTCCTCTGTAAAAATAATAACAGTGGCTTCCAGTACCTAGTTCTGCTATAGTTTCCTCTCCACCATTCACAAGAGGCAAAATAAGAGGCTTTCAACATGAACTTAAGCTGATAAGTTTTCCTTGAACTTCACGTAGACACAAACACACACAGACACACTCACCAGGTAAAAGTAGAAATATATAAAAAACTTAATAACTTTAAGGACATTTGGTCACACTTTTTCCTCATGTGTTTTTTATTATTTAAATAAAATTTATTAAGCATATTATTCTCCTCAGGTACTTACTAGGTGCTATGGGTGATAAAACTATGAATAAGATGTGGCCCTTAAACTCAAGGAGTTTATAATCTATTGAGGTGGACTGTAGAATATACACTTTATCTTAGTACAAAGCAGACTTGCTAATTGTTATTATAATAAAGACACAGAGTGCTTAAGGGAGGACAGAGGAGCAAAAAATAAAGTTTTAGTAAATGAGTGGATTTTTATGTGTTTTGACCTCATGTCTCTACTTACTAGTTTTATAACTTTGAACAATTCCTAACAGCTCTAAACCTATTTCCTCATTTGTAAATTGAAGATAGTAAGAGAAACCATTGGATTTAAGATGGTCAAAAGAATAAGCAGTCAATTAATATTTGGTGTTACTCTTGAATGGGAGGTTGGAGAAGGCTTTTCAGGGATGGTGACATTTTAGTTGATCTTTGAAAGAGAGTAGTGTTTTTGAGAGGGAGACAGGTATGGGAAAGGTTTCCAAGCTGAGGATACAGCATGAGCAGAGCACCAGTTGTGCAGCTTCAGGGGAAGTGAGAAGACAGTATATTCTTTTACTTCCTCCTGCCCCACCTGGCATTTCTCACTATTCAGATCACTCCTTTGAATTTGTGCAAAGGAACTACCTTTAATGACCAGAATCAAACCTGAGATCTTATTTCTAAAAAGCATGGAAGGTCTGACTCTCACTTTTGAATTCATTATTAGCCATTAACTCAATAATTTTATCATTTTATCATTTTACGCAACTAGGGTCATAGGAGGAAGAGTGGAGGATTGAGCAGAAGCTTCAGGACAGATAAGTTTGGTTGGAGTTCAAGTGAGCAAGGATAAGGATGTGGGACAGTGCCCTGAGGATGCCCTGAGACAGTATAAGGCTACTGTAAATCTGGTAGACCTGGTAGAATGGTCAATGGCTGACTTTCAAATTCTGCCAAAGGCCAGTTCTGGCCGTGTTTATCAGCCTTGTCTAGATGGAAATGGAGAGCAAAGAAAAGAGGGGGTGGAGTCAGGGCTAAAGGCCATGCCATTGGCTGCTCCACACTCAGGCTGATCCACCCTAGCCACACTGTAAATAACTTTCATCGACCTCCAATTTATTTTAATCTGATGTTGAAAGCCATCCCCAAAGTGACTAATACCCACATTTTCATCTCATCGTCTACTATGTCCTAATAAGAACTTTCAATCCAGCCATGGTTTTCTAATTGTGCTTTTTGCTTCATGTATTTCCTCACCTTGGAATGCAGGCTCTCTCTTCATTTGTTGACAAGTTGAATCACATTGACTTTTCCTTCATGTCCCAGCTTCACTCAGACTCTTTCTCCTGTTACCCCATCTCTTATATCTGAACTCAATGTGCATGTCAGTTCTCAGGTTTGAGAATACACTGCCTAATGGATAAAATGATCTGTTTACGTTGGTAGCTCTGTTCTGTTTCTTAAACTAGAATATGAGTCCCTTGAGTAGAGAAAGAGACAGAGGTCTGTTTTCCTCCTTACAATACTGTCTAGAGCCCTAGATGTGTCCCTTGAAGATTTGCCAATTAATTACATGTGGGATTAAAAACATCGACACAGCAAAATCCTCAGTTCTCATAAAATCCTGCATTCTTTCCTCATTTTTCCCAACACTTAAAAATTTTTCACACCAAACTATATCTATTTTTGTTTATAATTCCTCCCTTCCTCCTCTCCATAGTGAAGCTTCCCCCAACCAAAAACAAAGTGAATGAAGAAAATTTTATTCATAAAAAATGCCAATGTATATGTATAAGTCCTGCCTATCTTCTGCATGGAAAAAGTTGTCCACATATAAATACCCCAATTTGTTGTTGTTGTAGTACATAAGTTTTCTCAACTGGCATAGATCAAATATGTTCTAATCCATATGTCCTCCACTTGGGAAGGGGGAAAACAAAGCCCAGAGATGTTATTTAAGTTACTCAGTCTCACAGAGCTGAGCCTGGAACCCAGACCTCTTCAACTCTCATTTTAGGGTTCAACCACTATTCCTTTAGTAAGAAATGAGAAAGTTGGGAATGGTGGCAATATCATAATTGGCAGAGTGATTTGTCTATTCTGTAAAAATGTAGCTCTCCTTTCAGCAGAGTGAACAGGAACTATAAAACATGCTTTAAAACCAGGTTCTCCGAGCAAGTTCTCTGTGATCCCCGTGTCCACGTACAACTCCTTCATGCTCTTCTAAATGGCCTTACACACATTAACTGCCAATTAAGGTTCTGTTGCCAACAGAGTAGTCAAGACCAAAAATTAGCCCCTTACTTCTTATGACTCCAAGGCACTCAGCCAGAGTTATATTTATGACTTTTACAGACCAGTGAACTAAAGACAGCCATGACACATAAATGAGCCCAAACTGCTCTTTGTCCCAGAGGCATCAAAATGAAATAAATGTTCTTCAAAATAGGTGGCAAAGTTTTCACCCAAGTCTTACCTCTACACATTCAGAGGTAGTTAGAAAAGCCAAAAAATAAGGAATGGAAATAATAATTATTGAGTATATACTGTATACCAAAATTTCCTTATATAGTGTTATAATGATCAAACATAGTATCTGGGGTATATCTGATATTCATCATGCATCAAGTACTCACAAAAACAAAATGGAGAAAGGTGTATGGTGTTATTTCCATTTTTCTGATGCAAAAAACACAAAGTTCAGAGGTTGAGTAATTGGTTAACATTATATACATTGTTAGTAGAAGGACCGAGACCCAAACACACTTCTGTCTCCAAATGTCATGCTTTCCCTGCCCCTAGCTAGTGTACAAACTGACAGATTGTCACTCTATTCTATGAGGTCCTACAAAACTTTCAAATCCTGTATTAAAAGATGTGTTGCTTTGTATTCTAATCTCTTTACATAATTGTGTGCTTCCTTCATGAGTTTTGGCCTCTAAGTTCTAGCCATATCACTTTGGAGCTTTATAAAGGTGGCCAAATCATTGGGCAACACTGTGCCCCCACTTCCCTCATCTATATAGTGGAGATATAATAATTTCCACATCACACTATTTTTGTGAATAATTAAATAAATAAAATGATACAGGGCTTGCTACTCAGTAAATGTTCCAACAGATATTATTATCCAAGGGCCTAAGAGTCCTAGCAAATAATGGCAAATTATGTATATAATTTGTAGGCAGAAACCATGTTTATCTTACATACATTAGCATAGTATCTGGAAAAGAGTAAGTGTATAAATATATATATAGGGTCATTGGAGAAATGAACAAATTGTTTGAAGATCTGGATGCTGTAAGTATAGCCTTGGTGGTTTCCAATTCAATATAGAATGTAAAACAATGTCTGCTAACAAAAAAAGTAAGTCTTACATATTGATGTACTATTATGTTTATGTTGTATGTAGATACTGTTCTAATTTCTGACATACAAAATTGTTTAAAAATGTTATGTAAGTCTTAATAGTTCCTTGTCATTTATTTCCCTATTTCATCATTGGCTAATACAATTACGACTGTATCATGCGGGTTGTCCATGAAGTTTTCAAGAATTAAGGAAGTATATTCCTTAATATAAAGGTTGAAAAACACTCTCTTAAGGCACTGAAAATTGGTTGTCAGTAATAGCTCTGGCTCCTTCAGACTATTACCCCATAGGGCGTGATTACTCAGAATTTGATTTTTCTCCTCATAACACAGAAGAGAGGGTTCTATTCATTTAAAAAAATGCCAGAATAGAGAACTATCTCTATTTCCTGTTAAACTTATCATTTGTTGTTATTTTTATATATTAATGAAATGATATAAATGTGAGTTTGAAAAATACTTTAAAATATAAGAAACCCACCCTCACCCACACCCATAGGAGCCCTGTTTGTCCTCTTTCCTTTGACTACCATTGATTGGCCATAAGTGGGGAGGGGGCCTATCACCATGTTGGCCAATCAAATTCTTTCTTCTAGGGGAGCTCTTGGCTAGAACTGAGAAAATGGGAGCTCAGTGGTCACAAGCTGAATCAATAAATGTGAGGCTGAAGAGAGGGTGAGGTAAATGACACAAAGTCAGGAAAAGATCATGTATGAGAACCTACGAATCCATAAAGAGAATCTTTCAGAGTTCCTAACAACTTCTTGGTCCTTTGTGAATCCCAGATTAACTGTTTGCTTTTGAGCTCTGTTAACATGATTGTATCTTGATTCTTTAATTTAATAATTATTTCCTAAGCACCTACTATGTCCCAAGTGATATTTTAGGCACTATGCACACAGCAGTGAAAAAAAAAATAACAAAGATCCATGTCCCCATGAAGCTTATATGAAAATGTCTGAAATACAAAATAAACAAGATAAACGATTATGATATATAGTATGATAGATAGTGATATGTACAAAGAGAAAAATAAAGTGTGGTAGGAAGTCTCACAAGGTGAAGATTCGGTTTTGGTTAGGTGGCTAGTTAAGGCCTTGGTGAGAAGCTGATATTTGAATGAAGTGAAGAGAATAAGCTTCAAGTAATGAAGAAGGACATTCTAGGCAAAGAAGCAGCTAGTGCAAGGGCAGGAGCTTACTGGAGAGGTTAGAATGGAGTACATGAGAAAGAGGTGTTAATAATTGATGAGAACAAAGAAATGATGAGCCACATTTTATACAGTTTTGCAGTCACAGTAAACTCTTCTGTTCTGTTTTACTTTTAATGTGTTAGGAAGCCATTGGATCATTTTGAGCACAGGAATGACACGAACTGTTTAAGTTTTAACAGGGTTACTTCTAGAAACCATAGTTTTTCATTTCTTTTATTAGGCTAACATGAGCTGGTCTTTTATAGTTACAGTACATGAAGAATTCTTAACTAAGATATCCTTAGTTTCTATGAGTTTTGAACCAAAAAGTAGATCATTGGTAAAGAATGTTTGCCTCCATTTCTTTAACAATTTATTTTCCCATTTTAACTGATGTGTTACAGGGTGTTGTGTTTTGTGTCTCTTACTATACTTAGCAGCACAGACTTTTTGACTTCCAGGTCTGAAAGAGATTAAGGAGTAAATGAGTCAGCCTTTAATAACAGCAGAAATATCATATTTGCAATAGGCTCCAGCATCCATTGGCCTCATGGGGAAAAGATTATGTAGGAAGGGAACACATTTACACATCTGCAAATCTCTCCAGCAGATCAAATCTCCAAACGTGTCGTCATAAAGTCGCATTATAGAAGACTAGCTAAAGCACAAGAGAAAAATATATCTTGATAGAGAAGGATCATAATTTATTTATGAAAACACACCTTCAATTATCTGTTAAAAACAAATTCCAGAGGCAAGATGAAAGTCAAATATCTCTGGGAAGCAATAACTCATTTTAGTTTGGTTAAATTTTAAAACTGGGAAAATTTTAAATGTTATAAATTTAGGACACTGAAGAGGGATTAGCTGACAAACCAAAACATTCTGTCTTTTCTTCTTAACAAATTCTTTTGAAGCACCAGTGCGTGAACACAAATAATTTATCCACATAACTATAGTGCTAAGTCATTGACTGAAATTAGAAGGCTGAAATAATCTCCCTATAAAATATATGATAGCATCTTCATGACCAATAATTACTAAAGCGTGATATGCATGCTAAATTGGAACAGTTTAGGTACCATCAGATTTTACTAAGAAAACTAAGTGCATATTTTGGGAAGGCAGCTTGGGAGGAAGAGGGGTTGAGACTTCAGTGGCTTTATTATTTTATCCAATTTGATGCCTGCTTCTTTTCTTCTCACCTGGGGCCCTCCGTTGTGACGTGTGCAATTTTAACAAAAACTGGAGGGTAAAATAAATGAGGCTTTTGCTCCCAGTGTCCCAATCCTTTCCAAGTGAAAGTCACAAAGGGAACTTAGTCTTATTAAAGGGCAGTGGGTCAGACCACAGATTCTACAAAGCGACTCTTAAGGTTCAGTGTTCTTGCTGGGTATCATTACCATTGAAACCAACAGTCATGTGACTGTGCAGCATGTCTATTGCCAGAGGTAGTAAATTGGGTTGCTGAGGTGTAGAAAGCTTAAAGCATCCAAATGAAATAAGTGTTATTGTCAAAAGCAGGTCTGTTCGCCATTCTCTGTCATCCTTGCCTTCCACTTTCTTTTCCTCCCACGAGTTTTACTACCCCAAACTGAATCAGCATATGGGATATTTAAAATTTATATCATTTCTTTCAACCCATGCTCAGATAGTAACCTGGCTCTATCTTGGCACTATTGGTATTTTGGGCAGCATAATTATTTGTTGTTAGGGCTATTCTGCAAATGTAGGATGTTTGTCCTCTATCCACTAGCTGCTGGTAGCATCCCCCTGCTGTGATAATCAAACATGTCCCCAGATATTGTTAAATCTCCCCAGGCAAAGGCAAAAACACCCACACCCCAGGTAAAGAAATATTGCTTTAGAATTTGGAGCTGAGGAACTGATCAGTGCCCTCTGTGAGACAGGCCATGGTAGCCACTGCTTCAAAGCTTTTCTCCAGCAACAGAGAGGAAAAATAAAATAACTTACACAACATCCCAAGCTGAGAGAAACTTCATTCATTAGTGTAGAAAGCTGAAACTGACATCATGTTTGTACCTGCTTAAGAAGCATGGTTAGGACTCACTGTGCAAAATTCTCCTATAAAACAAACAAAAAACAAAAGATCCTTTCTCAGTTCTTAGTAGGGGAGTAGAAGGCATTGACCTGAAAAGTCTGGAGTCCGGTTGGGTTGTTCTACTGATACACTAGATGACTTGCAACAATACCTGGCACCTTTCTTTGTCAGTGGCCGTTAGATACCTCATGCCATGCAGTGATGCAAGACAGTATCCATAAAAGATTTATGTGCCAGGAATAGGAGTCCTGTATTGAAATGAACTGTCACAGATGCATTCATGGCTAGCCACTTTCCAAAGCACTTAACCTATTGGTGGTAGAATAACATGAAATCCAAGGAGAATGATGTAAGGAAGAAGGATCTATTCAACCTTACTACTAATGAAAGTATTAGTAAATATTTATTGAACACTTATAATGCACCAGACTCTGTCCTGTACACTTTACATTTATTAATTTATTTTATCTGTATATCACTACTAGTGGCATTTACTATTTTCAAATAGTACTGGAAACAGTATTCAAAAGTGATTTTGTCTCTCATTTTACTAATGAGGAAACTGAGGCACAGAGAGATTAAATCACTTTACCAATGTCACAAAGATATCAAGTTGTAGTGTCAAGATAAAAAAACAGTCAGTTTGATTCTTTATCGCTGCAATACACATGATACAGCAGCAGGCCTATGGTGCTTGGGTGGTCTGCTAAGTGTTGGACAAAGACGAACAAGCCATGTTTTCTGCTACCAACTAGATCACAATCTAGTGTGGAATCAGTTACATAAATAATTTCTTACAACTTATGTGAGCGTGATGCTTTTAGCATAGCAGCAGTAGTAAACTAATGAGTGGAACAAAGGAAGGACGATCAGCTCAAGCCCTGAGGGGAGCAAGACTATACAGAAAATAGAGCCAAAGCAAGGCTTTGAGAGATAAATAAGAATGCACCAGAAGGACCTAATGTGTGAAAGGCAACAGCATAAGCTGAGGTCTATCATGGTTATCACGAGCTTGTCTGTCTTTGGGCCGATGTGTCCATTGTAAACCACCCTTTTCTTCAAAGCTCAATTCGTCTGCTATTTCCTTCACATGAGGTCTTTAGAATGTACTCATGCTTATTTTTGTTTCAGATCCTGATTTTATCACTTATTATGTTCAGCTTGTGTTAGTTGAGTTTCTATCATTCTCCCTGAATGAACTCTAAGCTCTCTGATTGTGTTCGCTGCTATGCAGTTATTTATACTAGATGGTGTTAGATTTGTGTTGAATTAAATGAAGTGCAGTGCATTAACCATATATGCACATAACATAAGGTAAATGTCATATCAAAAAATTCATTAAATGTATCCTATTTTTAAAAAGATATTTTCTAACATACGTTAAAGATGAATTTGGAGGATATGTTTTGATCTGGAACCAGTGATCTACTGCAAGGTAAGTAAAGAAAGAAATAAAAACCCTAATTCAAATCAGCTTCTAATTCTGATAGGTCTGGGTCTTCACATTTTTTAGGGCAATGAATGGTTCTCAGACTTGAACATGCTTTAGTCCACCTCAGTGTTAAATGTTAAAATGAAGATTCTTATAAATTGTAATGCAGAGCTCTGGGATGAGGTACAGAAATAAGTATCATCATCCTAAATGATTCTTTGGAATAAGTTTTAAAAAAATTGGTTGAGTTGCAAAAGTAAGCAAAAGGTTTGGACTTAAGAGGAGAAAAAGCTAGCATTTAACAAAAGCACTGTGTTGGCCAGCCAAAACATGTATGCATGCATGTATGCATATATACATGCATGTATGCATACATGCATACATGCATACATGCATACATACATTCTTAAATTACCTTGTTACAGATTCCTAAAATTCCAACAAGAGAGATTCTTAAGTAGAGGCTCCACTCTACCTATTATATGAGAAACTCTGACAAGGGGCCCAGATATTAATAGTTGTACAAAGCTTCTGAGATGATGATAATGAGCAGTTTGGGCTGAGAATTATTATTAGGGCCCTAAAAGTGACAAAATGTAAATATCTCAGGATGATTAACACATTAGGAAGCCAATTTTCAGTCATTGTTAACACCTGAGGGTAAATTAATTCATTTGTTCTTTATTAAGTGACAGCCAGATAAAGCTAGTTCCCTGTGGGAGTGAAACACATGGAGGGAACTTTAGTGGGAAAATTCAACGTGAACAACCTGATAATGTCTACAAAAGAAAATGCCCAGACTGTGGCTGTTAAAAAGAGAAAGAGAAAGGAAGGAAATGGGCAGAGATTTAAGTATCTACTAGTGATGCCAGACACTGTTTGACCTGGGATCTCCAGGTTCCTTCTTGGAAGGTAGTAAATCAATGAGAAATGTGTTGAAGGCTGAAGATGTGAGCCAGGTAATGGAGAAACCTGGGAAACATCAGCGCCCTGAACTTTTCCAGTTTCGAAAGTCATAAACTAAACTTCTTTCTGTATAATTTCCGGGTCTTCAGGAATGGGGTGAATGTGAGCAGGGCCACTGATTTCATTCTGGATGGAAGATAGGAAGCTGATATCTAAGAGGGGTTGTTGTTTAAGAGAGGTTGTGAACTACTTTCAAGTGAGGAAGGCGTGTTTAAAGGAAGAGGCACTGCGGAGGTAATTATAACTGTGGCTGAGACTCCAAAAACCAGCTTGTTCTTAACTGCTATTTGTGGCTAATCACTTCAAAATAACAAATGAGTAGCACAGTAAATGTTAGCAGGATAATTTTCTATTAATCAAGAATAATGAGTGAGTAGACTAATTCCCTCTCCAAACATCCCGAATTTTAATGCTGTTGCCTGTTGCTGCTTCAAATTGATTACACAGTGATTTAGAAAGAGTGAGACAGTAGGGAGAATCAAAATAAAAGGTAGGATATTGTTATTTCCTGCTAAATTCATGTATAATATCAACCTCTCCTATGTGAATTCTTGTAAAAGATGAACATTGCCTTTCCAAAAATTATCTTAACCCAGAGAGATAATATCACCTTTATGCTTGTGTGTGTGAAAGAAGGGAGTGGGGGCATGGGGGAAGAGAGAGAGAGAGAGAAAAAGAAAGAAAGAAAGAGATAAAGAAGTAGAAAGTTGTGATTGCAAACTGAAGCTCTAAAACCTAAATGCATAAAATTTGGAATAACTAAGTGTTTTCTCACCTTCACTCATTGTGAGTCTTTAGGCAATTTGCTTACATCCATTGACATTTCATTAAACACTCATGGTAAAGAAATCTACAGTGTTCGATTATTTCACATTACAGTGGACTGACCTCGACAGTGGGTGTTGATCCTTTATATTTATAACACCACACTTTCCAAGAAATTACATGTAGTCTCAACTCTTCCAGGAGTGTATAATAAAATGGGAAAATCAGCTACATATGAAACAAAAGCAATGAGTGAGATTGTCTGTAATAAATCTGCAATGGAATCGGGAGAAATTTTTTATTGTTGCAATAGTTCAAAGCAAGAGGGACTATTTCTTTGGCAAAAAGGGATCCATGGTGTATGTGGGATAAAATTTGAAGATATGGTGTAATGGATACTTTGTTGGTCCCTCCAGATTCACTCTTCACCCTTCTCTACCTACCTGTGTACCCCAAGAGGCTGGTCTGTTTGGTTTACATTAATGGGCTTTTTTGCCTTTAAACTTTCTGTAGCTTTTATCCTACGAGGAGCTCCAAGCAGAGCTCAAAAGGAAGGAGGGTACAGTTGACTCTTTATCCTTCCTCTCCTTCTGAGGCTGCACTTGGTAGCTTTCCCTCTCATAGGTCATGGCTTCTCTTATGCTCTCCCTCTCTACTCTCTCCTGTTGACCTTCAGTACCATTTCCTCTCTGCTCCCTTTTCACCTAGACGAGGTGACAAAGGTGGGGCAGGTGGTTACTATACCCTGTGATTTCTCTAAACTCTGCCCACGTGTTCAAAAATAGTCTCTTTATTAAGTTCTCTATGAATTATATTGAATTCTAGTGTGTCATCTGTTTCCTTCTGGGCTACTAGCTAAGTTGCATAGACCGAGAGATTAGAAGGTAGACATATCAGGCAGTAGAAATAACTGTAAAGACACATTTAGTTTATTGCCAGTTTACATAACACAATCTACTAGTTTATTCTTATGCAGAAAGTTAGTGGTTAACTCGAAAGCAAAAAAGTAAGATGTAAAACCATTTAATATGGGATCATGAAGATGTTACAGATGCATAATTTTGCTAGATTTGAAACAACATCCACTCTTTATCCCAAAGCAAGAAGAAGAGAAGAAATGAGATAGTTATATCCAGAGCTTCTGATCTGAAGAGAGAGGAAGAGAGCGAGAGGTGTGGAAGAGACTATAAAGAAATCCATTAAAAGGTCTATGTTTTTTTTTTTTAAATTTCTGTTCATCTCTGAGCAGTTGTACTTGAGGCCCAGGTGTGGAGCATCAGCCTACCTTTCTGCGATCCCTGGGTGTTTGAGCATTAAGCAGAAGTTTTCATGGATGAATGTCATCCCGTGGCTTTCCTTGCAGCAATGCCTGATTTGAGATGCAAGTAAAAGAATTGTCCCTAGGTTTTGATTATTTATTTATGTAGGCGTTCGTTTCTTTATTCGTGTATATCTGCACTCACATACATATTAAAGAATCAAATCTAAATGAAGTTTCATGTGTTCCTGATAGCTATTCCCTCACAGGTTGAGTGGGTGATAAGGATGCGTGGAAGGATAGACAGGCCTCTTGTTCTCTAAAAGTTTTAACCAATTTGTTTAGTTTGATAGACAGATGCCTGGTGATAACTCCCTGTCATATTTCCCAATGGAATAAGAGAACGCTTGACAGGCGGACAAATGAGAAAGGTGAGCCCTTGTGGATGGCTGAGCAATAGGAAAATGTGTGAGACTAATCACATGCAGGGGGACCAGCAAGGCACAGTTCAGCGCTTCTCTCATCCTCTATATTAACTTGTGCAAGATATTACTCTGAGTGAGGTAAATCCCTCACATGGAAAGGGTTGATTTAATTTTTTCCTACTGTAATTTTTTTCTAAAGAATTTTGAGATCTTTGACATCTCGGTCAAAGTGTGGACCTTCCTTCGAGTCAGATAGATCCAGATTAGCAGCCCGGCTTTAAAATGTCCTACTTGTGTGCCCTCAGCAAGTTTCTTTTCTTCTCTGAAATTAATTTTCCTTAGCTGAAAAAAAAAAATAGAATAGTAAAATGACCTTTTGGATAAGTGCTAAGAACTAAACGTGGTCATGTAGGCAAAGTTCTTGGCAAGCCACCGAGGACAGAGGATAAAAGCAACGGCTGCTGTTGCTGTTTAAGATGGATGCAGGTGAGCTTCCATCAACCCAACCACAAGAATGCTGGTGAGAAGAGAGACGGACATAGGAACACAGATATTAAAGCTATGTGGGAATATGACCCATGGAGGCTTCTCTTTAATACTCGGCTCCTATAGGCCCTGGGCACCTATTTCTGGTGATAAAGAGCTTTTTTTTTTTTTTTTAACCCATCCAGTCACTGATTGAATTTTGCAGCAGCTCCAGGTGTGAAAGTGTTATCTGAAGTTATGGAGATAGAGTGGTAGGATGAGAGGAGTATAAGTTTTAGAGTCAATCATAAACCGAGATGAATGTCGTTTATGTCATTCACTAGCTGAGTGGCCACAGCAAGCTCCATAAGCATCTCTAATCTACTTTTATTTTCAACTATAAAATGGCAACTTTTAAGAAAAATGCATAAGATGAAATATAAACATTTTAAGTACAGCTGTTTACACATAATGGGTACTTAATATTTTTCGTTTGTTTCTTCTTTCCTTCATTCTGATGAGGCAAAATCTGCTCTCTTGTCTCAACCAGGTATCATCCATCCAGCTCTGCACTGATATGGATTGAGTTCCTTTTTCATGATCAGTTATTCTCCTGTTTTATTTGCCTCTGTTAATGATAAATAACTTCTGAGTTCTAGCTCATTCCTGTAGGACATGATTGTGAGAGCACTAAGGGAAAGAGGGACAGTGTTCGTGTGTGACTAAAGAGTATGAAATGACTTTATGTAATATTTCAAATACCAGGGTTTGGGAAGCAAAGGACCTTCCAAAGAATGTTCTTTTAGCAGACCTCAGACATCACATTAAGATGGAAGAGAATAAATTTCTTATTTATACAATAAATCTTTCTTATGTGACTGAAGCACCTTGGAACACAGTCTCTAAGAGACAAGACACTGTATTATTATTATCTGCCTCACAAACCATGCAGGCTAATTTTAGTGATCCATTTTGTCTATTTTCATCTTTCATTTGTATACTTGGCCTTGCAAATAGAGTAGTTTGAATAAACATTATAGCCATATTTATGGGTATTCTTGCTAAGTGCTTCTCTTGGAGATGCATTACCAGGCATTCAACATAAAGCACAGAGATAGAGTTATTTATCCTCATTAGCAAGCAAAGAGAGAGGAGTTGTTTTTACCCACTATCCTGGGCCTGCAAGAGCCTTTATCTAAATTTAAAGTAATAGAGAGAGGAGTCCCCAGCTGATTAACTAGGAAATTATGGGGAGGGAAGCAAAATTTAAAAACTTGCATGCTGACTCGTAATAGCCAGGTTGAGAAGAAAGCCTTTAGCTACCAAGAAGCTACTATGTACTGGGTGCCTCCGATTTGCTGCAATCTGTGATTAGATAATTTCCAGTCTTATATTGTGTAATGTATAGATCTGTAATATAATGTTCAATGGAGGGATAGGTGTTATCACTCCCATTTTGTAGATGAGTAAGTGGAGTTTCAGAGATGAAGGAATTTGTCGACAGAGAATCCATGGCAAGGTTGGCATGTAAGGCCGGATTTGCATGAAACCAAGCCCATCTCACTGCACGAGCTACCTTTGCAGGGCCAGGTGGGCAGACAGAGCAACACTGGGTATAAGTGAAGGCATTCTCTGTGTCTGTATGAAAATGAAATTGATGAATTATCTGAAATCAGAAAAGGTCTAGTCTGGGGGCTTGCAGAATACTTTATCCAAAAAAAAAGAGTTAAGGGAGAAAATCTCCTGCTAACTTGCTGAGAGTTTATGAGAATAAGTAGAAACCTGCCTAGATGTCCCACTGGAGCCATGACAGAAACAGAGAATGGAAGTAGAAATAATAACATTAGGGGAGAGTAGAGAAGGAAAAGGGATGATGGAGAATGAGAGTGAAAATGAAAAAAGATATTGAGGAAAATGGGGGGGATCTTATTTTTTTCCAGTGCTTCCATGTATCATATGTTGTTTATTCTTGTTCTAGAATTATATAAATGATGTTTTTTTTATCTTTGCAAAATCAAAAGTGTTTATAATGCCTCTGATTATTGTGAATATTTTGAAGAGCAACTGCAGTACAGGCCATATTTATTATGAAGAAAAGCAGGAATGAAGGAAAGAAGGAAGGGCAAGAAGAAAGAGAGGGAGAGAAAGATTCAATAAAACTCTAAAAGATTGTTCATGATATCAGAATAATGACTGAAATATCTTGTAAAGGCAAGCATAGATCAAACATCATACACCCATCCACTAGTCCTGCAGTGTCTAAATCAGGTGTTGTTGAATACCTATGGAAAGTAGAACATAGATCTCTGTTTCTTCTTTCTTGTGACATTGGGTGGGACCATTTGTTACCAGTTGCCTGTTGTTCATGTCTATAGTCAGCACCTAATCATGTCTGAATGAAAAGGAAAAAATCCAATTCTGTCTGATCATGATACATTGTCAGTAAAATTGAATATAACTCCAACATTCAAAGAAAAGTAATCAATAAATCTATGCAAACTCCTGGTGGAAAAATCTTCTGTTTGTTACTCCCCCCACCACCTTTCCTTAAACAAGTGCAGTTTGATCTCTATAATGACACTAATTCTAATGTATTTCATTTCTTAATTCCCTCTATGATTAGTCATCCTGTGAAATAATCACTAGGCAAGTAGCTTGGGATTAGATTTCTCATTAGGACATTAATGCATGTTGTGAACTGTGATAGTTTAATGCTTGCATCTCCAGGTAGCCCACTTAGCTCCTTCAGCTCTCTTTATAATCTTGAAAGTCTGTTCGGTGGTGTTTGTGTTGTCGCTAACTCCCTGATCTGCGGCACTATTTCAGTTATACTTGGCATTAAGATAGCTGGTTTGAGACCTACACTGCTTCATCAGTAATTTTTCTATTTAGACATATTCTATAGCAACTGCCATTTAACATTGCAGTGACTTTTTCCCCTCGTTTTTCATATTCATAATCCATTATAGTTACTATAAATTGGTAGGGATAAGGGTTAACTAATGATTTTTGGATGCTGGTGATTTTCACTCGTTCTTAACTCATTGAACCACTGTGATTTATTAAATGGTTGCAGAAAGAATTTAATGCAAACTTGGCAACACTGTGTGTTTGTGCATGTGTACATGCATATACTATTGACAGATCAAATCTTTATTTCTGTCATGGCTTAAGAAGATTCTCTTTCTATATGTTTGCACAGTGACTTAATATCAAAGTTTCTTTAATCTTCATTCTGGAGCTAAAACTAAACCACTATGACTTGATTAACTCACCACATATTAGCTAATTTACAACAGCGCCTTGAGCAATTTATAATCTTTGAAAGACTGACTACCTTGAAAGGGTGTTGCTATTGTTATTTTTCTGGATTATTGGAAAGTGTATGAGTCAAAGTAAGTAGTAATATCTGCTTCAGTAACAAACCCTGAAGATTTATGGCTTAACAACTAAAAGTTTCTTACTTCTTGCTTCTATAAAGTCCAATGTCCCAGCCTGGGAAGTTCTCCTTGGCAGATGCTCTTTAAAACAGTGACTTTGGGATCTAGACTCCCGTCATTGGTTCCAGAAAGTCAGGACTCCCCTAAGTCCTTAGAATTCTTCACTGGATCCCATTCATCTGTCTAGTCAAAGTGGAGGAGGGGGTAAGGGAGGAAAAGAGAGGCAAGAATTGAAGAGGAGAAAAGAGGCATTTTGTTAGATTTTGTAAGAAATTTTTAGAGGCCGTTATTAGAAGAATCATATTATTTTACTGATATTCCTTAACCCACACCTGAGTCACATTGTCTCACCATCTGTAAGGCAACTTGCAAATGTAGTTTAGCAGTGTGCCGAAGAAGAAATGAAAAGGTGTGGCGAGCATAGCACAGTGTCTCAGCTATACTTTTCTCAAGCTTAGAAGTGTATTTAATACTGCTGTGAAGGAGATGCCCAAAGTCCCATCAGGCACTGCATCCAGCAGGCTCTCTGGGAAATGAGCTTTTTTCTCCATCTCACTTTGTGTGGCTCTTCCTGGTATAATACCATGATCTTAAGAGACAAGCTATTTTCTTCCTCCCCACACCCATAATATACAATGGTAGAGCAGGGACACGCTAACCACAGTGATACTGCCATTTGCAAAAAATTACAGAAGGAAAGCACAAAGGATTCACTGGTTTGACTTGCCATCTTCTCCTTGTGTCTTCACGTGGTCTTCCTTCTGTATCAGTCTCTGTCCAAATTTCTTCTTCCTTTAAAGACACCAGTCACATTGGATTAGAACTCACCCTAACAACCTTTGTTTAACTTGATTACCTCTGTATATCCTGTATAAATAAGGTCACGTTCTGAGGTAGTACTGGCAGTTAATACTTCAACACATGGATTTGAGGTCACACAACTCAACCACACATTACATATGATTTTTTTATTACTTTTTAGCTCCACATGCCAACATCCCCATTCATATTTCTTTTCTCCACTTAGTTTTAAGTCTCACTTATTTTGTTGATTCTTCAGTCTTATGCTTTTCTCTCTCAAGATAATGGTGGTTTTCAGACTAGAATAAGAAGTCACACTTTTGATTTGATAGCTGTCTTTAGACATTTTACTCATCTGAATTTTACTAGGTCAATGACACTTAAATCCTTTTAACATTTCATCTTTTATTATTTGTATCTAGAAACAAATGGCTTTTCCAGAAACTAGGCCCTTGCTTTCTGACTCTCTTTCATTTCTACTTGCAAACCAGCCATGTTTTTTGTGAGTTCATCTCTTTCTTGCAATGCCTGTTGAAGCAGTTAGTAGTGTCTAACACATACCAATAGCTTAATTCTTCTAATTATTTCTACTGGAGCTGCTGGCTCAGTAGGCATGTAGTTTGCCTTCTATACTATTGCAGATGATAGTTACACCAAATGTTTTACCACAAAATGACCTGAGTTCCCCTCTTTTGAGCCTCTATTATCAGTCTCCTGATGGCCTATCACACAACCTCTAAGGCAATATACTGTTCATTTAATTTTTGTATTACAACAGCACCCTTTTTTTAGCTAACAATCACCATATTAGGCAGGTTAAATAATAACTGTTACAGAAAAAGCAGTGAAATCTTAGTAGTTTAGCATTACTTAACTTTATTTATTGCTCATGAAAAGTCATCAGTTCATATAATCATCATCAGCTTTCCTGAGCAACTTTCATTCATAGAACCTGGGCTCTCTTCAGCATTTCCAATGGACCTCAGAATCCTCCACTGGATTGTCTCTAACCAGCCCACCAATAAGAAAAGAAAGAGGCTTGCATGCAAAGGAAAATTTGAGAGTTATTAAAAGCAAGCTCTGAAAATAGCTTACATTATTCCAATGCACATTTTATGGACCATAATTTAGTCCCATGGTCGTCTAACTTCAAGGGGGCTGAAAAATATATTTCTCTTGAAAGGAATGATTTGATGAACACATAATTCTAAGACACATGAGAACTAAATAAAATAACATGTGTAGGATCCTTAATGGAGTATCTGATGCATACAGGAGGCATTCATTAAACATTGGTTACCACTAGAAAAAATGTTTTATGTACCAACTGGTCTTAATAAACTCCTGAAGAATTTCTATTACATATCCGCGTGGCTTAATCAAATATATCATTAGAAATTGGATGACATTTTTACTCATTGAAATTCTGACAGCTCATAAATCCTAAAATTCAGGATCCACCGTGAAGAGCAAAAAAGAGATGCATTTATTTTTGTATGCATGCAGATGTATATACACTTGCACATGTATGCACATATTCTGAGACAAGCTAAGAAGTTAAAATAAATTCCTTTCACTGTATTGTAATGAACCTTTTTAGACACATCTTTAGTTCACTGTAATGCTGCTGTTTAGAGAAAGAGTAGATGCAATATCCATTAAATGGCTCTTTATTGTCCTCAGAATGAGGAACACTTACTGTTTAGAGGTGAAAGCATTTCCTCTTTCTCCCCTGTTCTGCTACATTAGTGAGAAGTCCCTCTGGCTGGAGTTTGGGAGAACACCCTGTCTCGGTGTCTGCTCCATCTACAGTAGGCTTGTTCATGTGTTCCTGTGGTCTTCTAGTGTGGTAAGTGTGTGCATGAGATTTTATCTTTGAGACAAAATGCCTTCTGATCTTTACAGGATTAGGTAGAGGGAAGAGTGCCAACCAAAAGCAATAATAATGTTAATGAAACCAATGGCTAGGGAGGAATTTCTGGCAAATGTCAATCATGAGGAAAAAATGTCAGAAAAAAAAATGTATGGTCTCTTATAGAAGAAGCCTTTGATAGAATTTACATTTGAAACATCTGGCAAAGGATAGTTTTTTTTTTTTTAATAAAATATTGTTCCAGTCAAATTAGATCCATCATTGGCACACAGGGTCCCCAAAAAGGTTCAATTGAATTCTTCGATTTCCAAACTAAAGATTCCAGGTTAAGTAAACTTCAAGCATGCAGTTGTTTGCTCTAAATTCTAAGGAAAAAGAGATACCAGGTCAGTTGTTAGTGCCAGTTTTTCCTTCTCATAAAATGACAAGAACACATTCATTCTACTTTCTTAGGAGTGATTTTTTTTTTTATTATCATATAAGTTTCAGGTATACCACATTGTAATTTAACGTCCATATTCACTACAAAATGATCACAAAGCCTAGTTGCTATCTGTCACCATACAAGTGGCCTCCTGTACCCCTTTCATCCACTGCCCAACACCCTTCCCCTCTGGTAAACATCAATCTGTTCTCTGAATTTTTGTTTTATTTTTGTTTTATTTTGTTGATTCATTTTTTAAAGATTCCTCATATAAGTGAAGTTATACAGTATTTGTCTTTCTCTTTTGACTTATTTCACTTAGCATTATACCCTTGAAGTCCATTCATGTTGTCACAAATGACAACATTGTCACTTTTTATGGCTGAGTAGTAGACCATTGTGTACACGTACCACATTTTCTTTATCTATTCATCCATCAGTGGACATTTAGATTGTTTCTGTATCTTGGCTATTGTAAATAATGCTGCAGTGAGCATAAGGGTACGTATATCTTTCTAATTAGTGTTTGTGTATTTTTGGAGTAATTACCCAGAAGTGGAATAGCTAAATGACATGGTAGTTCTATTCTTAATTCTTTGAGGAACATATGTATTGTATTTCATAGTAGCTGTATCAGTCTCCAGTTCCACTAACAGTGCTTGAGGGTGATCCTCTCCAACACTGTCGTTTCTTGTCCTTTTGATAATAGCTTTTCTAGCAGGTGTGTGGTGATATACCACTGTGGTTTTGATTTGCATTTCTTCAAAAATTAGTGACATTGAACATCATCTCAAATGCCTATTGATCATCTGTATGGCTTCTTTGGAAAATGTCTATTCAGAAACTCTGCATATTTTTTATTAAATATATTAGGGTGACATTGGTTAATAAAATTATATAGGTTTCAATAATACATCATATATATATTGCATTGTGTTTTCATCTGTTTATTCTTAATAGGATTTTGTTGTTGTTGAATTATATGAACTGTTTATATATTTTGGATATATAACCCCTTATTGGTTGTATAATTTGCAAATATTTTCTCTCATTCAGTAGATTGCCTTGTCATTTTGAAGATGGTGACCTTCGCTTTGCAGGAGATTTTAGGTTAATATAGTCCCATAGAATTATTTTCGTGTTTTTCCCCTTAGCCTTTGGATCCAGACCCACAAAAAAATCATTGTTAAAACCATTGTCAAGGAGCTTATTACTTTCATTTTCCTCTAGAGATTTTGTGGTCACAGGTCTTACATTCAAGCCTTTAATTCATTTCGAGTTAATTTTTGTGGATGGTGTAACATAGGGTCTAGTTTAATTCTTTTGCATGTGGCTGTCTATTTTTCCTAGCACCATGTATTGAAGAGTCTTTTCTTCCTCCATTGTATTTTGGCTCTTTTGTTATAAATTGATTGTCCATATATGGGTGGATTTATTTCTGGATTCTCAATTCTGTTCCATTGATATTTGTGTCTCGTTCTGTGCTAATATCATACTGTTTTGATTATTATAGCTTTACAGTGTAGTTGGAAGTCAGGGAGAGTGTTATCTCTTCTTTCTCATGATTATTTTGTCTATTTCTGGTGTTTTTTGTGGTTCTATAAACATTTTAGAATTATTCTATTTCTTTGACATAGACATTTAGAATTTTGATAGGGATTATGTTAAATCTGTAGATTGCTTTGGGGATTATACATTTTAACAATATTAATTCTTCCAATTCATGAGCACAAAATTTCAATTTTTGGTGTGTCTTCTTCAATTTCTTTCATCAGTGTTCTATAGTTTTCAGTAAGCAGAACTTTCAATTCCTTGTTGAAATTTACTCCTAGGTATTTTTTTCTTTTGATGCAATTGTAAATGGGATCTTAAGAAATTCTCTGTTAGTTCATTATTAGCATATAGAAATGCTACAGATTTCTGTATATTAGTTTTATATCTTGCAAATTTACTAAATCATTTATTAATTTTAACAAATTTTTGGTGGCGTCTTTTGGGTTTTCTATATATAGCATTATGTTATCTGCAAATAGTGACAGCTTTACTTCTTCCTTTTTGATCTGGATGGCCTTTTATTCCTTATCTGATTGTTGTGGCTAGGGCTTCCAATACTGTGTTGAATAAAAGTAGTGAGAGTGGGCATCCTTTTCATTTTTTCATCTTAGAAGAAAAGATTCTGCTTTTCACCATTAATATGGTGTTAGCTGTGAGTTTGACATACTTGGCTTCTGTTACATTGAAGTATGTTCCCTCTATACCAGTTTGACAGTTTTTATTATAAATGGATGTTGAATTTTATCAAATATTTTTCCTGCATCTATTGAAATGATCATATGATTTTTATCTTTCATTTTGTTATTGTGGTATATCACATTGATTTATAGATATTGAACTATCTTTGCATCCCAAGAATCCACTGGACAGTGGTGTCTGATCTTTTTAATGTATCATTGAATTTAGTTTGTTAATATTTTTTTTGAGAATTTTTGCATTTATGTTCATCAAAGATAACAGCTTTTTATTTTATTATTTTATTTTATTATTTTATTTTATTTTATTTTTTGTGTTTTTGTCTAGTTTTGGTATCAGGGTAATGCTGGTCTCATAAAATGTGTTCAGTAGTGTTTCTTCCTCTTCAAATTTTTAGAAGAGCTTGAGCAGTATAAGTATTATATCTTCTCTGATTGAAAAAATTAACTAGTGAATCTGTCTGGTTCTGGACTTTTGTTTGGTAGGAGATTTTTCATTATTGATTCAATCTCCTTACTAGTAGTTGACATATTCAGGTTTTCTGTTACTTCATGATTCAATTTTGAAAGATAGTATGTTTCTTAGAATTTATTTATTTTCTTAAAAGTTTTCCAGTTCGTTCAGCATGTAGTTGTTCTTAGTGTTCTCTTATGATTTGTTATATTTCTGTAGTATCAGTTGTAACTTCTCTTTCATTTCTGACTTTATTTATTTGAGCTCTCTTGTATTTTTTTGGTTAGTCTAGCTAAACATTTGTCTGTTTTATTTATTTTTTCAAAGGACCAGCTCTTAGTTTTATTGATCTTTTCTATTGTCTTTTTAGTCTTTATTTTATTTAGTTCCACTCTGATCTTTATTATTCCTTTCCTTCTACTACCTTTGGTCTTCATTTGTTCATCTTTTTCTAGTTTATTTAGGTAAATATAGATCGTTTATTTAATTTTTTGTTTATGTAAATCTTGAGAGGTAGGATTGTACTGCTATGAAAATCCCGTTTAGAGCTGTTTGTAGCATATCACAGAATTTAGTAAGTTGTATTTTCATTTTCACTTGTTTCTAAGTGGTTTTTTTTTTTAAGTTTACTTTTGATTTCTTTGATGACTCATTGGTTGTTCACTAGCATATTTTTGTGTTTCCAGTTTGTGTGTGTGTGTGTGTGTGTGTGTGTGTGTGTGTGTGTGTATCTGTGTCTGTGTGTAATTGATTTCTGGTTTTATACCATTTTAGTCAGAAGATATGTTTGATAGCATATTGATCTTCTTGAATTTATCGAGAATTGTTTTCTGGCTGAACATGTGATCTATCCTGGAGAATGTTTCATATATACTTAAGGAAAATATATAGTCTGTTGCTTTTGAATGGAATGTTTTGTATATATCTATTAAGTACTTCTGGACTACTGAGCCATTTAGGATCAAAGTTTTCTTACTGATTTTCTGTCTGAATGATCTATCTATTGATGTAAGTAGGGTGTTAAAATTTTCTACTATTATTACATTGTTTCAAATTTCTCCCTTTAGGTTTGTTAATATTTGCTTTGTATATTTTGGTTCTATGTTTGCTTTATATATATTTAAAAATGTTACATCTTCTTGTTGGATTGACCCTTTTATCATCATGCAATGACCTCATTTGCCTTTTGTTACAGTCTTTGTTTTGAAGTCTATTTTTTTTATATGAGTGTAACTATACAAGCTTTCTTTTTGTTACACTTGCATAAAATATCCTTTTCCATCCCTTCATTTTCAATCTGTGTGTGTTCTTCTGAAGTATGTCCCTTGTAGGTAGCATATAGATGAAAACTATTTTCTTTTTTCTTTTTTTTTTTATCCATTTAACTACTCTATGTCTTTCAATTGGTGAATTTGACCCATTTACATTTAGGATAATTATAGGTAGGCATACACTTATTGCCACTTTGAATTGTTTACTGGCTCTCATATAGTTATTCTTCTCTTTCACTCTTCTCTTATGATTTGATAACTTTCTTTGATGTTATGTTTAGATTCTTTTCTCATTTTTTTAATGTATTACTGTAAATTTTTCCTTTGTGGTTAACATGAGGTTCACATACAATATCCTGTTGATATACCAATCTATTTTAAATTGATAGCAACTTAAACTTGAAAATATTACAAAGGTTTAAATTTTACTCCCATTTTGTATTTTGATGACATATTTTACTTCTTTTAATTTTATGTATCTCTTAATTATTGTAATATTATTTTTATTACTTGTGCTTTTAACCTTCAAACTTGCTTTATAAATGATTTTCCCACTACATTCATTATATATTTATCTTTTCCTCTGAGATTTTTACCCTTGTATGTTTTCTTGTTATTAATTAATGCTGGTTTGTTGTTTTTTTTTTTTTTTTGTTTTGTTTTATCTCAAAGATGTTCCTTTAACATTTTTTTGTAAGGCTAGTTTAGTGATGGTAAACTCCTTTGGCTTTCATTTATCTAGAAAACTCTTAATCTCTACCCCTCCTTTTTTTTTTTTTTTTTGAATTATAGTCTTCTTTTAATATGTCATCTTATTCTCTCTAGCCTGTAAAGCTTCTCCTGAAAATCTGTTGATAGCTTTATTAGGCTTCCCTTGTGTGTGACAAATTATTTTTCTCTTGCTGCTTTTTAAGATTCTCTTTTTAAGTTTTACCATTTTAACTATAATGCGTCTTAATGAGGATCTCTTTGAGGCCATTTTATTTGGAACTCTCTGGGCTTTCTGGAACTGCATCTCTATTTCCTTTCTCATATTAGGAGTTTTCAGCTATTATTTTTTTCAAATAAATTTTCTGGCTCTTTTTCTCTCTCTTATCATTCTGGGATACCTATCATGCAAATATTATTTTACTTGTGGTCTCAAAGGTCCCTTAATGTGTTTTTACTTTATTTATTTTTGTTTTGTTTTGTTTTGCTGCTCTGTCTGGGTAAGCTCCATTGCTTTTTCTGCCAGCTCACTGATTTATTTATCTATATCCTCCATTCTGCTCTTAATCCCTCTAGTATTTTTTACTTCAGTTATAACTTCTGCTTGCTACTTTCTTATATTTTCTTTTTGTTGAAGTTCTCATTCTGTTGAGCCATTATTCTTCTGAGCTCAGTGAACATCTGTAAGACGATTGCTTTGAATTCTTTATCAGATAGATTATTTGTCTTCTCATCCTTAAGGTCTTTTTCTGTGGTTTTTGTCTTGTTTACTCCTTTGCAAAATATTCTTTTGTGTTCTTTTTATTGACTCTGGTTTTGTTTCTATATATTAGGAAAAACAGCTATCTTTCTTTCACATTCTTGAAGGAGTGGCCTTGTGTAAGTGATTGTACTTCTTCACCCTTGCCCTGGTTTTTGGTTGTGCCTTGAACCTTTGTGATTATCTAGTCTGCCTGAATTATTCTTGATATGCCCTCATTTCAAGGGAGTGTTCCAAGGGGAGGAAACTCATTTAGCACCCAGTTTCAGGTTGATTGGAAGCTATACCCTCAGGCAACAGCTTTTGTAGTATATAAATTTATACAGTCTTCTGGGGCCACAATTATTATCCCTACTGGTTTTCAGAGCAGGAGATCTGGAGGAGATTGGGGCTCCGAAGGAATGCTTAAGTGCCTGTCTGAGAAGTCTCATTGAAGTGTAGTGAGGCCAAGAGTGTGCCCAAGGATTATGTCTTACTGCTCTCATCCCCTAAGAGTGCCTCCTTAGCCTCTACATATGTGGGGAGCCTGCAGCCTGTCCCTCAGGCTAAAGCTCCTGGCTAAGTAAATAGGCCTTTTTCACAGCAAGACTGAAGTTGAGTTTCAGGGTGCTATTTGCACAGTACCCCGGGGATGGTGGCTTGTCAAGAACTGTCTTCTGGATTGTTACAGATCTGTGGGGCTCAATTATGACTGCTTTCTTGTCATCAGGGTTAGGAGATAAAGGGTGTCCCTTTTGTTGATTGCACATACCCGCTGGCTTTAGCAAGCTGGCTGTAGAGTGTAGTGGGGTGAGGCTCACTCACTGGTTTCAGAAAAGTCAGAGGAAAATGTCTTGACTACGCAGGCTGTCAGGCTTCAGTAGTGTGGTGAGAGAGTGCCTTGTTCACAGGTGCTGACCTACTAGGTTACGTAATGTAATAATGGCTTTGGCTAGTGCCTCTGTCTCCAGTAGGCCTTTAAACTGTCCCCCGCCCCTCTAGCTGATGGTTTTAGCTTACCAAATGAACCTCCTTCCTATATAGTCTTGGCACTTTTCAAAATTCATTTTTTGTTTATTTGTTTTGTTTTGTTTTGTTTGCCTTGTCTTGGAGTTAATGAAACCACATGCAAGCTCTCTAGGAGGGGAACCTCAGTTTCCTATAGCATTTTGGGTCCCTTAGACATCAGCTCCATTGTTTTTCTAAGCCAGATGTTTGGGGGTATATCTCTCCAGTGCAGTTCCCAGGGGATGAGGTGCCAGATATTGAGGACCAACCCCTTGCCTTCTGGGAGAAGCGCCTGTCTGGTGAGATCCCTCCCTACTGTGTGTCACTCCACCAAGGGTGGGGTTTTTTGAGACAATGTCTCTGCCTCTCTTACCTCTTTTGATGTGATCCTTTTATCCTTTGTTGTTTCTCTAGTTTTCAGATCATTTTCAGAGGGAAATGGTCTATAAGTAGTTGAAAATTTGATATATCCATGGTGGGAGGTGAACTCAGGACCTTCCTATGATCCTGCTTTGGACATCAACCCTCCAGAAGCAATGGCTTTCGATTCCATTTCTTTTATTTCCACCTGATTCATTTTATTTCCTTTAAGGTAAATATTATTAATCTAAAGACTATTTTCATAGTTTTAATAGTTAAACTATGTTTGGAATGAAAGTAGTATCCTGAGAAGCACAAAGGGACCATCAAATATTTAGAAATTTGGTTGTATACTAAAAAGGTTCAAATTGGTTTTGTTCCATTTAATTGACTGTAATGAATACCATCTGAACATCAGACATCAGAAAACAAGTCAAATTGAAGGAAGAGAAAGGGTCATAATCAGTACCAGATGGTCATTACCCCATAAGATAAAACTCTAATCCATTAGGGTTCAAAAGAACTAAATCATAGAAAAGAGAAGAAAATAATTTAAGTGGGAACATTTAAAAAGACATCAGACATGGATTAGTGTTGAGCCAAGCTTCACCCTAAGACTTCAAGAAGCAGGTTGGTGGGAGCAGATGGGTCTCAAGGTCATCATGTAGGGGATTGGGAAAAATATGTTCAGCTTCTACTTAGGTCATTTGAGAAGCAGAAGTGGTCGTGGCAAATTGCCGCAAGGAAAGAGAAACTCATTAATTTTGTTTAAAGCAGTGATCCAAACTATAAAACTGGCCCTATTTTTATTTAAAGTAGGGATGCTCAATCACAGAACTATTGAGATTTTGGGCCAGATAATTCATTGTTGTAGCAACCAGTTCTATATCCATTATATGCCAGTAGCAGCTTCCTAGTTGCAACAATCAAAAATGTTTCCAAACATTACCAACTGCCACTTGAAGATCAGAATTACCCCTGGTTAAGAAACAATGATTTAAAAAAATTTTTTATCCCCTAAATTGAGAATGGTTGGACAGTTCCTTCCGTTTTTCTCAATGCTTTCATGAACTCTCTTTTCACTGAACAAGTTTTCTTTATTAAATTTGCTCCTGCAGTCAGTGTGAACTTATTCATGATTTTCTTCTCCATTTTCTAGTGCCCTTTCATGTTTTCTTTTCTTTTTTTTTTTTTTCAAAATGACTTCATGTTCTCTCTCCCAACCATCATTTAGATTATAACCTTCTTGAGGCCATGTGCCTTGTATAGCTTTTGTTTGGTTATAACTTATTAACCCTTTAGTCCTTCTCTTGAGAATAAGGGCCAAATCAATATTATGTATAACTGAGCCTTTCAAGTGTGTTGGGTCCAATATAAAAACTCTAAGATATCTTCATAGAAACACAGATCATCTTAGACTGATCAATTCCCAGTCATAGATTCTTTTGTGAGTAAACTCAAAATACATGAGCAGTCTTGCTGAGGAATGAACTATCATTCTTCACTTATGTACTTTGTCTTGGCTCAGTTTTGCCTCATGTTATGTCTTGAAATTCGAATTGTACATTTTGTCTGATCTTTGTGCATTTTGTCCTTGAATCTGCAAGTTTCAACCTTTCCTTAAATAGGTTTATATTAACCTATAATCAGGCGCCCTCTTAATAAAGTAATATAGTATTTATTTATTTGGAATTTTGCATTAATTTTAACCATGCCGATATTTTTATTAGCATTGTTATTCATTCTTGGAATTCTCTGGTTACAAAGTTACATAGGCTATAAGTGAACTGCCTGACTCCAGATTTTCCTGTAAGCTCTGTTCACACTTGACAGTGCAGAATGCAAGGAATTCTTTTTCAGACACCTATGTATCACTTTGTGACAGAAACACTTGAATCTGGAAAAGACCTAAAAAGTGATTTTATCCAACCCTCACTTCCCACCCATTTTGTAAATGAGAAAACTGAGACCTGTGGATTTTGATAGTAATATAACTCATTTCCTGCTTTACTCTGTAGCCACGAAGCTCACAGCAGCATTTTGTATTCTGTTACAGTATATTGCCTTAGCTTAGATTTGCTGCTAAAATTCTTTCTTTTAAATCCCATGTTATTACTTTGTAAAAGAGTTCTGATACATTAGTGGTTTTTATTGAAAGCCAGGTCCAAACTGTTTTGGAAATAAGCAAGATATAAATAGTAAATAAATAATGAACCAAGTTGCAGAGAGGTTTTTATGGCTTGTTGGCAGCAGAGCTGGGACTGGAACCTAATTTCTAATTCCCAACCCAATCCTCTCTTCATAACATTCTGTCTCCTTATGCATTTGTGAGTCTCCTATGTTATATCATGTGGCCTTGAAGACTCAATAAATAATCACTATGGCATTGCCAGGTTTACTCCGGAATGTTTCACTTACAGGCCAAGTTGGGCCAAATTTTAAAATCAGAGGTATCTGCATTGCCATTTTATGTGAATATGGGATTATTAGCTAACCAACAGTAGAGTCATCTTAGGTTATTTGTTATCCAGAAGTGTAGATTATACGTAGTGATTCACAATCTTTTCAGCTCTGTTTAGGATAACCTATTGTTTGTTCTTTGAAAGTTCATATGAAACTTTTAACTTAGGTCTCACTAGCACTAAGCTCTGCCCAGGAAAAGGAAACTCTTAAGATTAGTCCACAGCTTTTTCTCTCCAATTCCCTCTCCATTCATTTATTTATACTCTCTGGAAAAATATTCCACAAACAAAATGAAGAAGGATTCAGAAACAGCATTTTTTTTTTTTTTTAATATGGAGTACCAGTGAAGGCTCAAAAAAATTAATTGAATGAGAGAAAAGTATTACAGCTTATCCTGAACCAAGTTAAATTTATGTTTAACAAAAGAAAAAAAAAGGATGGGCATAGATCAGAGTTTGCAAACATGCTATCTTCAGGCAAAACATGGTCTGTCATACTTTGTTAGGTAGGCATGGAGTTGGCCCATAGACTTTATAAATTTGAATGTCTTAAGACAATAACATTGCACACAATTATTAGATTTCTGGTTGCTCTTAAAACAATCTGGAAAACTGTGCACAAAAGACTTGTAGTTCATCATGGCAACTACTGGCTGGAAATGAACCACAGAGTACCTTCTTGAAAAAGCACACATGATCTAGTTTTTTCCATCTGCTGTGCTGATTGCCATCCCAGGAATGGTACTTGTCTGGTTCCCATGGGTACCATTTACATGCATGTGCCATGTAAGGCTTCTGCTTTTCTAATTTCTTACTTTTTTTCACCTGTATAATATGCCAAATATAAACCTGTAATTATAACGGAAGTGCAACTTTCATAGATTAAACTCAAAGTTTCAAGATTTACCCTGGTTCATAAAGGCTTTCAGAACTCTTACCAGCTACTTCCATATATCTTGTTACCTTCCTTTGATAAATCTGTTATTGGCCCTGAACTGAAATACACAGCACAACACAGTCAGGGCTATAAATTACTTAAGTGATAGGCTCCATTTGAACCTGTCCTGACATCATTTCTGCCAGTTCCAATTTCACATCATGATTTTATTTTTTAATACAGTAGGGAAAATGTGAGGCTTGTCTAACAAAGTTTTCCACCAAAAAGGGGCAAGGGAGGAGAATAGTTTTAAGGTATAAAAGATAAATTGCTTTTGAAAAACAAATGGATTTAAAGCCCTCTTAGCAATTTATGGTTAAATACCAGACTGACTTTGTACTGTTAATTATAAGACTATACTCACAGCTATTTGTAATTTTAGTTTTTCAAAGCACTCTCTTTGATTACCTTTGATTCCCAGAACTCTCCACTTTGCTGCTATTACCACCTTTGTTTTAGTTCACAAAGGTAGTTTATCACTTTGGTTTCTTTTTTGAAAATTTTCTTTCTTATATTCAACCTGACTCCTCTTAGAACTTGAAAATTATTTTGCTAACTATTGGTGAATTCATTGATCTGTTGTTATGCTGACATTTTGTGTCTAATTTTGTTCTGGAAATTGTGTTTATTTGCTTTTATTTAACCTTTTGTTATGGAAATTTCAAAAGTACAGGAGCATAGAGAGATTAGTATAATAACCTCCCCATGTGCCTATTACTTAGCTTCAACAACTAACAATATATACCTAAACTAATTTTGTCTATCGTATACTATGTATTATATAATTTTATTCATCATACAAATATGAAATTTTATTGTATCTGTAAGAGAATATTATGCATACTTTCTAAGAGACCATGATTCCTCTTAATCTAATACCATTATCTAATTGTTAATATTGGCTCAATATTAATGAGTACTTATTTTACTAGAAAGGATTTTAAGTAATATACAAATTATGTTCAGATGTCGTTGATTGTCCTGCATGTGCCTTTTTCTTAACCATTAACGTTTTTAATTCCTGTTTGAATCAAGAAGCTTTTTAAAAAAATATTGTGATAACACTTAACATGCGTTCTCTCCTCTTAACAAATTTTTAAATGCACAGTACAGTACGGTTACCTATGGGCACACCATTTTACAACAGATCTCCAAACTTTATCTTGCATAACTGAAACTTTGTGCCCATTGAATAGCAGCTTATTTTTCCCCCCTCTCCCAAATCCCTGGCAACCACCATTCTACTCTGTCTCTATGTGTCTGACTATTTTAAATATCCCATATAAGTGGAATCATGAAGTATTTGCCCTTCTGCAGTTGGCTTATTTCACTTAGCATAATGTCCTCCAGGTTTATCTATGTTGTCACATATGCCATAATTTACTTCTTACTTAAGGCTGAATGATATTCATTGTGTGTGTGGATACAATATTTTTTTATCCTTTCATTCAGCAATGGACATTTGGGTTGTTTCCACATTATGGCTATTGTAAATAATGTTGCCGTGAGCGTGGGAGTCTAGATATCTCTTCAATATTCTACTTTCAGTTCTTTTGGATATATGCCCCAAAGTGGGATTGCTAGATTATATGGTAGTTCTATTTTTAATATCTTGAAGAATTTCCATAGTGTCTGCACCATTATACATTCCCACCAACAGTGTACAAGTGTCTCAATTTCTCACCAATGCTTGTTAATCTTTTGGTGTTTTGATAATGTCTTTTTAAATAGTTGATTTGATCAAGTAAATCTTTACAAACTACATTTACTTAATGCACATTATTTATATTGCTCTATAATAGCCCTTTATCTTTTTTCTTTTCTTTTTTTTTCCTTGAAAATTTTATGTGAGAGAAACTGAATTCTGTAGAATTGCCTGTAGAAAATCCTATAGAATTTCCTACATTCTGGATTTGGCTGATTACATTCCTGCAATGTTATGAATAATGGATTTTCTTTCTCTGTATTTTCTATAAATTATTAATTAGTTCTAGAGGTTTGATAAGACTAAGGTTTGATTTTTTTTTTTTTTTTTTTTTGGTGAGGATATATCATAGGTCATGCTAGCTACTGCCTGTGGGACATCAGTGGAGACAAAGTCTGAATGTCTTGTGATGTTAAGAATGAGCTTCACTTTTCAGACATTATCAGACTAATCCCTCCATTATAAAGTTCCCCTCTAACTTTCATTTGAAGGTTTTTGGCATGTTCTTTCCAGAAACTGTAGGAATAGAATTATGACAACAACAAAAAAACACACAATAAAGCCTCCCAAAACAAACAGAATATTGCATCTACTTTTTAGCCCTGGAATTACTTTGATTTCTTGGCTATCTACCCCCTGCTTAAATATCCCCTGATGTTTGTTATTATCTCCTAGTGATCTTCATCTTTGTACCTTGGTTCTTCCAAGTCCCCTTTCTATGACCAACTCTTGAATAGCCTGCCAGCTCAGAACCTGAGCTTCTGACCGCCCTCACTGACTTCCACTCATCATAAAATAGAATTCACCCTTTCATGGCCCCCCTTACCAAGTCCTGGGCAGGTCAGCAGCATCTCCTGACTTTCACAGTAAAGAAAGATGAATAGGAAAACAGTAATAATATGAAATGGTTACAGAAATATTTTCATCCCATTTTGGCAAATAAAACCAATGCAAATAGAGGCAAAGGGGCTTTTCAAAGGACGCTCAGGAAGACAATGGGACTGAGGTGAAGATGTGTTATGTGTTGTCAGCCTAGAGTGATTCTCCAAAGTGGGATGGTTATAAATTTAATAGGTAGAGTATATTCACTTTTGGGAAAAATGGACAATGTTCAACTGAATTAATTACCTGATTTTAAAAAATCATCATTGTTATTATTATTGTTATTTTTAATGATACTCAGGGCTACAGCATCTTTTTTTGCCTCAATTCAGATATCCCCTACAGAACAATTCTGTGTGCTGAAGGACCAGTTGACTCATGCCAAGAGGATATCTGGGTCACTTCTCTCTTGAGTTGCTGGCATTCCCTCACCACTATCACTCTTCCTTTCCATATGGGAAATAATATTTCTAAAAATGAAGGAGAAAGGAAAGATGGATCAGGTAGGAGAGAAGAAGATAAAGGAGATAGTAGAGGTGAGGGGGAAACAGAGAGTGTAGTTATAGGGAAGGAAAAGTCTTGTGATTTATTGCAATATGGCCTTGCTTAGAAGCATAAATACACACATAAGGACCAAGTTTGCCTCATCTCCCCCAGTCTTAAGTTCTCGTCATTGTCATCATCATCATTAGTGATACTTTATTTAAGCATTTAGCAATTCTTTAAGAGTTTATTACATGCCAGGCATAAGGATGCAGGGGGCAGGGCGGGAACCCAACATCTTTGCTGTCTTAGAGCTTAGAGTTTAGTAGGGGTGATCAGCAATAATCAAACATGCAAATAAATATAAAATTACAATTCTGAAGTAAGAAAAGGTACATGGCACATAACAGAGAACCACTCTAATCTGTAGCATCAATACAAGCTCCCTGAGGCTGTGACATCTGAGTTAAAATCTCAAGTATGGTTAAGGTTGACTAGACAGAGAGGAGGTGAGTGGTATCTAGGGACAAGTAATATTATTGTACAAAGGCCCTATGGCAAGAAAATCGCTGGTCCATCAAGAGGACTAAAATAGTAAATGAGGAGATTGTGGAATGAATTAGGATATCCTTGTTTAAAAAAAATCTAATAACAAAGAGACACCAGGAAGGAGTTTATTAAGCATCGCCTGACATGATAAAAACAACTAGAGAGGACATTTTAAAGAACCCTTGGAAAAAAATGATAACTGCGGAGGTTTCCTGAATGAACAGCAGCCAAGGGATTAATTTGATATTGGCAAAAGATCAGAGAGGAATTCTTTGGGAACCTCTCTCTTTGTTTGGGAAATCTGCTTTGGACAAATGTAAGAATTTACATAACCAATAATGAATTAAGGTGGAAAAGATAGTATTATGCAGATAGGAGAGGGCTCGCTATAGGAAATATCTGTGGGGTTAATTTGGATCTAGTGAGGAATACTGCATTTCTGTGTCCTGAGCCCTCCTAAACCTCTGTAATGCTTCCTGTCATAGACCCCCATGTTTGCATAGACCCCCATGTTTGTGTAGCCCCCTGGAGTGGACAGAGGAGGCAGTTGCCAGGTTGAGAGGATCCTCCCACTTCCATATAAACAACATTTCTATTATCTGTTTTATATATTGCACATCGATATAGAAATGCCAGAGTTATTTAAAAACAAGAATTTTAAAATAGATATTTGAAAGTCACAGGTCTTATAGAAAAAAAAAACTTAGATCTGAGTTGGAGGAAGATTTGACCACTTCTAACGGCTCCTAAATAATTGGGGAAGTTCAGTAAGTCACTTACCCCTTGGGGTTTCATTTTCTCCATCTGTTCCACTGGGATGTGCATATCTGTACTACATGTCTCATAGGGTTGTTGTGAGACCCAGAAGTATGGCAGTTTGAAAGTGTTTTGCACAACACAAATACGAGACTTATTCTCCTTGCCTCCCCTGCCTCCCAAGTTTTCTTTTTTAAGTCATAAACATTACCGACAACACAGAGGCTTTTAGAAAATCAAAAATCACTTAGATATCCCTGGAGAGAGAAGTGCTATTACGATGAAGCTGACATTAGATATATAATAATAATAATAATAATAATAATAATAATAATAATAGAAAACAACTTACTTTGCAAGTTTGCTACACTGTAGTGGCTAAACATACATTTCTGAGGAAATCTGTGTGTTAGACTAAAAATAGATCCCCAGAGACCTAAGAACATAAGACATCCTCACCAAAATATTGTGGTAGGTTCTGCTTCTAGCTGAGATGAGGATATCAGCGAAGAGCTCTGGATCCCTGGTTCTTACTGTGTTTAAGGGATCATTCCTCTAATGGCCGGCACAGGCAAAGCAAGCCCAAGGAAGAGAGACACTGGGAGCTGCCATTCCTGCTGGGAATATGATCATTTCAATACTGCCTCATGTAACAGAATTTGCATGGGCCCCCTGAATTTTTCCATTCATTGTCCTGTCTAGATTGACCACAGAGCTCTAACCCAAAGAGCCATGCCACACATTGGAAACTCTCAAAGGTGTTCCAGAATTCATTAGAATGAGCTAATCAACTTTTTTTCCCCACAACTTATCCCATGAGTGGTCTGTTTTACATATAGTGGAAACAGCAAGTTAATTAGGTATTTTATTACTTAGATAAAAATCCTCTCTTTGTCTCTTAGTGGCTTTATGACTTCGACGAGTTATTTTACCTTCCTCTATCTGTATTCTCACCTATAAAATAGATATAAATAATAACATTATTATATTATTATAGAATAGGGAAATGGCATAATCATTTATCATTTTTGCATAATCATCTATCATTCTTATCATCGACCTAATAGAATTATTGGAATTATTAAATGATATAAGATAATTGGTTTAAATTGTAAAGGGTCATACAAGGCTGTTCCCAGATCATGCCTCTCTGCTTTTGGAAGGCACTGGAATACAATCTAAGAGTGTGTGTTGTTCTTTTCTTTAGTTATTCCTCATAAAATGATTTTATTTTTATGTAAGTGTGTGATTATATCTTGACTGTCTCATTTAGAGGAAAGAAATTTACATACAAAGATGAATAATTAAGGGAAATAGAAAATAGATAGTAAAGGAACACCTAGAGATGCATTTTAAAATTATAAGGAAGTGAGCCCTGGGAATATCTTTATTTTTTTTTAATCAAGGCATACCTCAAAGGAGACCTTTATTTTCCTTCTTTTTAGCACCTTAACTTTTTTCAGAAATTTCTTCTCCCCCTATTCTAATTATGTG
>CM053506.1:13856253-13913950 GCA_028627145.1 Eidolon dupreanum | reverse complement strand
GTTGCAGAGAAACTTCTTTCCAAGGTGGACATAATAAACTCTGAGGGCAGGATCAACTAGCATTGTAATGGCAGGGTCATAGAGGAGGTAGAAGAATATGAAGCTAAGAAGGCTCTGGAACTCAAGTGCTGCACTCAAATTATTGAACTGCAAAGTTTGCTGGCTTCCTAAACCCTTTAAAGGTTGGTAGAGCCCATGCAATCTTTCTAACCACATTCTAATTTCTAACATCTCTAGGTTAATTTAAAAACTCTCCAGTGTGATTTTGATAGACACGTGAAGTACTCAGTAACTATATCTGAATGTGTTAATTCTTGCTTGCAGTAGTTCATTTTCTAGTTAAATACTCTTGAATTACCTTGGAGTATACGTTTCTGATGAGAGTTCTTCAGGTTTTATTTAACTGACCCTAAGGTATAGATTAGGATCGAACAATGCGAAAGCATATATTTTATAATTTATATTCATCTGTTTTTAAAATAACCATGCAGACAGTATAACACAGATCACCATCTTCCTTTGTACTAATTTGGAACTGTTTTTCCATGTCCAAAATACTTTGATTATTTCTAAGGCAAATGTAATGGAAGTTGACCTTCATAATTAAGGCACCATTTCCTTTGCCCTGGAACGCACAGAAAACTCTCTCTTAGACACCTGTCACTGGCTACCTTCTATATCAACTCTTTTGTATATTTAGATCTTATTTCCCTAAGTAAAGAAAGGCCAGGTATCATTTCTCTGTAGCCCTTTATTCATCTGTTACAGGGCCACATACCTTGCATAACTTGGAGGCGTGCTCAATAAATATCTGTTGAGTAAATGAATGAATGATGACATAAAAGGACCATTAAGTGGAGCTCCAATATGCCTTATTACTGCTTCTGTTTAGGGGAGATTTTGTGGTCCTTTTAACTTTATGATCCAGACTTTGGAGGAAGAAGACTTATATGCTATTTGATTCTGGAAACAATATACTTTGAGGCATCTACTATGGCAGCTAAAGGCAGGTGTCTTAATGTTCCCCCAGCTGTAGCCTGCAGCAAACACCACGGTGAGAAGACCTCTGGGACCAATGCTATGAAAATGCATTATGAATCTTGAGCACTAGGTGTCTACCACCACCCATCCTAACAAATATGCCCCCCCATATGTGTATACACACACAAACACACACACACCACAGCCCTACCATTTACTTTGTTGCTTGGCATTTGCACAGCAGCAGATGCGCTGTAAATAGACATGCAGCAACAGGGCTGGCATACCAATGGACCCAGAGGTGAGACATCTGGTAAAACAGATGCCACGTGGCAGGAGGACACAGACTGCCCAGAAAGCACTCATCTTACATGCACAGCGCCAAGAATCTGACCAGTGCTTGCTTGGGCACCATGCCTTCCAAACAGATGGAAATAGATTTGAGGCAATAAGAGTATATGGAGAAAGTCGTCAGATTGCCTGTGAGATGGAGGCACCTGTGCCAGAAAAGTTAAGCAGCTCTCTTCTTTTAAAAGTCATCTCTTCACTGTCACCTGGGCACCACACATTCATCAAGCACTGTCAAGCAGTTTTTGCCCAAGTTTCACCATGGCAGAGTGAGCCTTTAAATAAATGCCTTACCTTGTTCATGAAGATGACAAGAGGATTAATTAGTTAATGTTAGCGATGCTACTGCAAGATCGATGGATGAAAGAAAAATCACGAAGTGTATTATTGCTAATGGAATGAGGTCACACTTCATAAAAACTCTGTAAAAAAAAGTCCCATTTTCAGTATAGAGCAGTCATTTTGTATGAGAGTCCCACTTTTTACTGAAATGTTTAACAAGCATAATGCAATGTAATTTGTGTTTTTAACTAGAAAAAAAAATCATACAGGAAAAATTGTTGGGAGAAAAAGCATTGAATTAACTCATCTTTTTACTTCTTTTGTGTGCTCTAGAAGCAGGGTCATTTTTCCCACGAAGGATAAGCTTACTTATTCATGGCTCTAATACTTTTAGTCTTTACATCCATTAAATTTACTACTATAATACAAAGAAACAAAACTTGGTGTAAGAGACATGTGAGTCTTTGGATATGCAAAAATGAGGTGTTGGATATGTTGGTATAAAATAACATCCTTGAATAAATACAATTTTCTCATTCTCAGATACATGTGGCACCAGAATGAGGCTAACAATTATTTCTGAAGTGGAGGTCTCCAGGGAAACTGTATTCAAACGGAACAATTACAAGATAAACAGCAATGAACCCAGACAATGCGAACTTGAAATTAGCATAATTTCTTCCACCAAAGAATCTCTTCACTTCCATTTCTAACTTTCTATCAATAATTCTTGATTTTCATCCCTTTTTGTGAGACAAACCTGATCATCTTATCCTAAAACTCTTCTCTTGAGCCTTACATCTGTTACTACATCTTTTACCATATTTGCAATTTTTGTCATTAACATTTCATTTAGGGTATGCATACTTTGTTTCACCAAAGTGATCATAAGATCAGATAAGGCAGAATCAGTATTTCAACACCCATGGTCTCAATTATATTATGTTAATGTAGTGTATCTTTCAATAAGTACCTGTTGATTGATGCTTTAAAAAATTAATGATGATAGATGATATATTTAAAGCACTCTTAATCTGCCAGTCAGTGTACTGTTTCCATGCACTATGTCATGCTAGTCATCACAGTACCTATTAAGTGAGTACCATTGTCATCTCAATTTCATAAATAAGGACAATGAGTCTCCAACGAGCTCACTAAGTTTCCCCAAAACTATACAGTTAGGAAGGTGCAGGGCCTTGGCTTAAATCCAATTTTGGCTGATTTCAATGATCCATTATGTTATGTCGCCTCTAAAGTTTTTCCATTCCTTGGAGAAATTCCCACCCCCTAGAAAATGCATCATTTAAGGTTTCTTTAGAAAACTTTATTACGTGATATCTTACAGATAAATTCCAACTCCTTAAATTAATAACAAAAGCACTTAGATGAGACTATAACATTTGGCTAGTGAACATAATAAACTGGACACAGCAGGTCTAAAATAGAGAAGAAAGTTTGCTGTTCGAATACAGTTTCATTCACGCATTAAAGCCACCCATGATGTATCTATCAGCCTTTTCACTTTCCTCTGTGCCCAACTAGGAATGCTGTGGGGACTAATTAGATACCGTTCACAGAGTGTAAAGTAATAATATAATTGATGATAAGCCATCTAGGAGCTCTTCTGCTATTATGAGATCATTTGAATACAACCATCTCTATGATCCAAAAGCAGTAAATAAGTTGCAGCCAAATGGCTTTGACATTCAGATTCCAGGCGTTCTGTTGCACAGGATAATTCAATGCACTCTAACAGCTTGAACCAGCGACTCGCTTTCTTGATTGACTCTCTATTAATGGTGAATTGCTTAGTTAACAGAATAACTGCTGGGAAATGGGAAGTAAAATCATAATGGCATATGTTTGCAGAAAAATACTTCTCTATAGTAAAGATGTATAACCTATGCATTCATTCATTCGATAAACTTTTATTCAGCTCCACCCCTGTAGTAGGCATTGTTTTAGGTGCTGCAGATACTGAGATGAACAATACAAATGCCCTGACCTGGAGCTTACATTCTAGTGAGCAAGACACAAAATGTATATCATCAAATTATGTTATTTAACTTCAGAGAGTGATCATTGCTATAAAGCAAGAATACAATAAGAGAGAGAGGAGGAGGAAGATAATAGATGGTTGGGGAAGGAGTATGTGAAAGTAACATGAGCAGATACCTGACTGTTGCAAAGGACAAAACAATAAAATCTGCGAGAGGAACATTCTGGGCTGAGGAAATATCAAGCATATAAATCCTAAAGTGGAAACAACATTAGTCTGTCCGAGATGTACTAAACAGCCATACTGGATACTGTAAAATGAGTGAAGTGAAAGTTCTAGACAAAAAGATTGGATATGTAGGCAGGTGGCAGACCTTACAGAGCCTTGGTGGACATCTTTGAATTTTAATATAAAGCCATTGAGACATTTTGAGCGAAGGAATGGCCTAGTCAGATTAATATTTAGAAAGCTCATACTGACTGCTGTGTAGATAGTACTCTATAGAATTCAAGAGTGGAGGGAAGGAGATGAATTAAGAATGATTTCAGGAGATGATAACTTTTTGGATTATGGTTTACGGATGAAGAACGTAAGAGTATTCAGATTCAAGATATATTCTCAAAGCTACAACTGTCAGGAATGGGGGTTCAATGGGTTGTGGTATTTGAGAACAATAGAAAATTCTATATTCAAGTGTTAAAAAGAGACTTAAAATGCTAAAATACCAAAAATAGTCTTTATGAGCTGTGTTTTTGTCTCAGCTACATTTACATAGTTTATTCCCACAGAACTATTACCAGTGGGAATTCCTCACAACAGAACAAAAATCTCCTGCTCCTTTAAAGCTAAAAGACTAGTGTTGTGAAAAGCCCTTGAATTTAGTAATGTAGTCTGAGCTCTGCTGTTATTTTTTTCTTGTTGACCCAGCACAGGCTACCCCACCTCTCTAGACCTCAGTTTTCTCTCATTTGAAAAGTGTTGGTGGAAGCAAGTTTTGGAAAATATCTAAGGTTACCTCTAGCTCCATTATTTAAGCAAATTGTTAGATTTAATAGGTTGTAAGGTTTAATTTAAACAAAAGTAAGTAGTCTGTAGACATATTTTCTAAAACTAAAAATAATCATTGATGATATATTTTCTCACTAAAACTAGACTAGATCCTGGAAGTTGACATAGTTTGGTAAGTCCAGTCTGAAGAAGAATGACAAGTACTTCTCAGAGCAGTCTGTGGGTCTTTCAGTCTTGCTGGATGTGCCTACTTTAATTTGGAATACTTGTAGTGTAAATATTTTCATTGTACCTTTACCTACTATAGCCACTAAGTCTGTGGAGCTACTTTTTCTTTTTTCCCCTCCTTTCTCTACAAGAAAGCTTTTTTTTTTTGATAAAAAAAAAACAAAACACCTTCACACTAAAAAATAATTGTCAAGTTATGTAGCTTCCAATTAATATCATTATGGTCAATTCCTTTTCGTATATTTGAAAATTCTTTATTGTCAAAGTTTAGAATATGAAGATAAGAATAAGAACGAATATTCTAAATGAAAGAATTAGAATCTCTTAAAAATATGAATGCTTCAAATCTAAAATAGAGTCAACTTCAGAGAGGTGTTAACATTTTACAATTGGTCTTTAGCCTGTATTCCCCCAGAGCCTGAGCCCAAGGCTTATCCACTACCATTTTATTAAGAAGTAAAATCAGAGAGAAGTAGAAGTGAGCAGGAAAAAAATAAAGAGGAAGAGCAAGTGGGAAAGCCAATGCGATGGTGCTTATTGAGCTGGTGCCACTGAGAATGACTATTTGATGTTGTGGAGCCATCTTCTGAGAAACTGCATGGACTCCGTCTCAAACAGTTTGGGTGGAGGGTGAGGTGGGGTGGAGTTTATACACAGTATCCTTGTCCTACAGGCCAAAATTCATTTCAGAAGGTGTCAACTCCCTCAAATGTCTGATTTGCACAAACAGGGACCAAGGAAGTCTTGTAGTACCCATTTATTTATGTCCGTAGGGAAGCCCTGGAGTGGGAGGCAAGAGACAGGTGGCATAGGAATAAGATGAGGTGCTCTTGGGTTGCACTTGTGTCCAGATGGACAGGAAGGTGTAGAGTTTATTTCCACAGCTATGGATGGATTTGTCGAGTGTCTGAAATCATGTATAAAAAGTGTCAGATTCTAAGTACTCCTCTACTAACTGGACAAATCCAAGGTAGAAGGGGGAAGTGCTTCATCAGGCAAATACATAACAATGACTTAGAATAGAGGTCCCCAACTCCTGGGCCATGGAACGGTACCGGCAGTGGCCTCCTGGTAGCCAGGATGTACAGCAGGAGGTGAACAGCGAGTGAGTGAAGCTTCATCTGTATTTGCAGCCACTCCCCAGCGCTAGAATCACCACCTCAGCTCCACCTCAGACTATCAGGCATTAGATTCTCATAGGAGCACTGTCGCTGGTGCTGAAAACATTGAGGACTGCTGACTTAGAGGACTTATCCCAAAGTATAAGTGACATGAGTTAGCTCTGCATGGGTCTATCAGACCAAACAGACAATAAATAATTCCATGTGAGTCAGCCTTAACAAGAGTATAGTCGCTAGAAGTAGGAAGATGTTAATATTGTTTTACTCTGTACTAGTCAGATTACACATAAAGCAGAATATGATCAAAGAAGAGTGGCCATGATAGCTGGGCAAATGATAAATTATGCTAGCTAAGGAGTCACGGATAAAGGAATTGCAATTTTTTTTTTATTTGTGGAATAAAAAGGAAAGAAATTTTCCTATTTGTTCTATATTCTAATATTTGAAGGACTTCAAATGGAAGACAGTTGAGACTTATTCTGTGAAGTACAACCTGTATAAATACGAACAATTGTCATTAGAGATATACTTTTTTAATAGTAAAATCTGTTGACATGGAATGTGTGACTGGGGGGTGAGGTAGAATGATCCTAAAGGTATTAGTGTACTTTGGGGAGATGTAGAAGAGATGATGGGATTTTATGAGTCGCAGCATGTGTTTGAATATAGACCCTAGCATTTCTGGCTGGGTGATAACTGACAAGTTGTGAACATCTCTGATCCTGTTATCTCAATAGAATAGTAGTAATACTCTCAGGGTTAATGCAAGAATCAAATGATGTGGAATGTGGGAAGTGGGGAGAGGTTATTAAAAAGGTATGAACTTTCAGTTATAAGAGAAATAAGTTGTGATGATATACAACATCGTAACTATAGTTAATAATACTGTATTTCATACTTGAAATTTGCTAATAGATCTTAAACATTGTCATAGAAAAGATAATTATGTGAGGTGATAAATGCACAAATTGACTTGATTAGAGAAATCATTTCACAATGTCAAATTATCAAATTGTACATGTTAAATATATTGAAATTTTTTTTGTCAGTCACACCTCAACAAAACTGGAAAAAGAAAACAAGTTTCTCAGTAAAGTTTAAAAAATTACAAGATATATTATGTGGCTGTGTATGAATTACAGATAAGTAGAGAGTGTATTAAAATAAAACGATAAGGGGAGAGTTTCTTAGGTTAGAAGGCTGAGCTTTGGCAACATACACATGGCTAATGTCCCCAAGTCCCGCAGAGAGAAGCCTGTGTTCTCCGGAGCCAACACTTATTCAATGGCAAGAAATGCTACATTTTAATAATGGGGCTCATTTGAATGGAAAGAAAGAAGCTCAAATTATAATGAGCCTCCAAGGCATTTTATAAAATTCTCATTAGAAATTAACATGGCCAACAGGCTGTATGGATACTAAATCTAAGAACAAATAACATGAATGAGACGCTAAACATTCAAAGCCTGTACCGTTAGCTTAAAGGCATAAATTTAATTGGTCAGATACCAAATTAAATATAAGAGAGACTAATGAAATATTACCATTACAGAAAGCATTATTAGAAATTAAGCAAATGAATAAATATTCCCCCCTCTAGTGAATATTTATAGCAATTATTGAAAAAATTTGCAAGCGCGTGGTATTTTAACAAACCTTAGCATTATGTGCTGTGCAGTCGTATGAAAGGAAGCTCTGGGGTGTTTTGCTCTCAGAGGTGGTTGGTGCTCTGGCCTTGTTCCTAATGAGAAGCAAGTAAATAATGTAAAACATCAATTTGGCACTCAGATGGTACTAACGAATGAGCAGGACAGACCGCCAGCTCTTCTCATTGGGGACAGGTGACTCTGTGTGTAGCAAGTTCTAGGCACTAATGAGAGATTAGGCTGTCCAACCATTTTCATGACGTGCAGCCACTATTTAAGATACTATTGCAACTGGCTTTTTTGAGAAAAATCACATTTTTTAAATTCAAAATTAATTGGAATGAAAAAGTTTCAAATGCACTTAATCTACTTTTTTTGGACACCATCCGAGAACTAACTCATATTTATCCATCCATCCAGTCATCTGTCCATTCTGTCTATCCGTCTGCCCATCCATCCATTGGTCATTTTAAGTCTGGTCCCTGAAGTTATGCTCCTGGGTTTCTAAATCTTGAGCCTCAACTTAGTAACAATATAACTTTGGGCAAATTATTTAACCTTCCTAAACTTTAGTTTCCTCATGTATAATAAAATGAGGGTAATACTAGTACTTACCCCATCGATTTCTCATTATGAGTTAGGGAATTAAAATGTGTCAGGAACATAGCAAGCTCACAGTTAGTGTTATAAGTAATAATAATAGTTGTTATTTTTCAGATTTGAATTACATACTTGCTAACTACTGATAATCAAAATCTATGCTCAATCATCCTGCTGTTATGCACCTTTCCTTAATTATTTTCCATGTTATACATATGAGAAGAAATCACCCACTTTTTGAATGATATTAATCTCCAGAAAGCAGGACAATTGTATCAGCATCCTATATGAATGTCCACCCTAATAACTACTTTTTTTTTTAACCTGGCCCACTTCTTATGAGTAAGATATGAAAGTTTATATTGTAAACTTTTCCCAGAATTCAAGACACCCTACCTTGGACAGAGCAATCAGGACCAACCAGGACATGGGGTAGGCTGTATATAAACTGCGTTGGCATTTTTCATTCCTAATGAACATCAGTTTGAAGGCAATACATAGCCCTTTGTGCACAGACTATCCTGAAAATAACCCTGCTGTTTCCTAAGGGACCCAAATAACGCATAATATCCTTGGGCTATTACCCTGCGCTCATGAGACAGGTTTAAAAAACACAACTCACAATTTAAATCTGTTTTTTATTTTCTTCACTTGAAGAAGCCTTTACACCAACTCCCTCATCACTATAGCATGTGTGTGCACACACACACACACACACACACACACACTGCAGCTGTCTCTCTTCTCTGAGATATACTGTCTCAAGTGAATTGAACCTAGTATCATATTTATTTAATTAATAAAATATGAAACATTATTTGTTTAAAATAATTAAGGAGATAATTAAGGGTATAGAAACCTGAATCAATAAGTGAATTTTAGGGAGAATCAAATTATTTCTACTTAATATCATAGTCAAATGCAACATTATGTTATCAAGGAAAGATTCATAAGTGCATCTTTCATAAACAGATTAAGACTGATTCGTTATAAGCATATCAAGTCTATGCAAATGAATGCTGATAAAACATTTGGAATGTGCGTTTGCGTGAAAGCTTCAATTTGTCCCGAAGATCTGATATAGATTATTTTTTATTTTTAAAACATTTTTCGAAGGCTAGGGCATAAATAAAAGCTGTGTTAGAGTTTGGAAAACACAGTAAGTGACTCAAAGTAACATATTTCTTGCCATTCTCCAACCAAAATATAAAAAACGATACATAAGAAGATAAAATGTGGACCATAAATGAAGAATAGAAAAAAGTCATTTACCAAATCCTAGTCAAAAGTTTTATGTTGAGAAATATATTTTTGAATGTACAATTCAACTTAGCAAGACAAACCTCCTCAAATAAGGGAGGGAGGGGGGAGGAGGGAGAGAAAGAGATAGATGAAAGAGAAATGAAAGAGATGAGAGAGTAATAGCAACCTTTGAATGATTCGACATCATAATGTCTGCACCTTGGGGTTAGGCATGGATGAGATAATGAGATAAGTTATATTCATTCATTATATTCATTCATTCATTCATTCAGCATATATTTATTTAGTGTTATTACATCCTCAGCACTCTTGTAAGCATGAAGAATAAACCAATAAATAAGAATGGCAAAAGTTCCTCTTCCTTAGAATTACATTTTATTTTGGGAGGAAAGATAATGTACAAATAAGTTAAAAATTTCAAATAATGATGAATGGTATGAAAAGAATGAAATAAGATTGAGTATTAGTTTGTGACTGGGTTGGCCTAGGGAATGCTGTCTGAGAGGTGACATTTGAACTAAAGGGGCTAGATCTGGAGACAGCAGGAGCAGCAGGTGCAAAGAACCAAGGCAGAAATAAAAAGGATGCCAGTGTGTCAGGAGCTTCATAAATAAGTGGAAGAAAAGTGACTGAGATAAGTGTGCAGACACAGGCAGGGAACAGGTCATTTAGAGCTTTATGAGAGGTTGAATTTTATTTAAGTGAGATGGGAAGCAATTGGAGTTTTTTAAGTCTCCCATTTTCTCATTTACTTGATTTTCAATTGTTCATGTAACATTTATTTTTTAATGATCATATATTAGGCTAAATATAGGTTTCATCAAGTTCCAAATAACATAAATTGTATGGACCACATTCTTTACTGACAATGACATTAAATAAGCAATTAATAAAAATAAAAAAAATAAAAAAATCTATTACCTGGAAATGACAGAAAAAAAAAAACCTATTACAAACCATTATACTATAAGGGATTCAAACTATAATTTCAGACTAGAGAACAATGAAAATCAAAATACACTTTGATTTCTAGCTATGAGCCAGACTTGGTACCCTGAACTAGTCCCCAACCATAAACAACTAAAACACCTACACAGAATTTGTGGCAGATACTGGCTATATGTTAACCATCCCGCTTTCTTTTTCTGGGCCCACAGCTAAACTATATTTCCCCAAACTTTCACATCTATGTGGAATTACCTGTGTAGTTCTGGCCTGTGGAATGTGGGTGGGTAAAAAGAAGCAAGGGGGTGAGGAAGCAGAGAAAGACAGCTTATCTGAGATTGAAGGTAGAACTTTGGATTTTTGTTGGCACAAGAAATTGACTGGAAAGAAATAGACCAGAAGCTAACTAAATACTAGAGGTATTTAATTGCCCCCCAAAACAAAAAACAGCGAAAACTGAAAAATGCCACCAAACAACAACAAAAAACAACCCAATAGCATATACTAAAACAATTATTTAATCAAGCTTTAAAATAACCTTCAGGCCACCATATTTTCATGAGTAAGAAGCAGACTCAATAAAGCTATACAGACACAAAGTTATACCTGCTCTCCCAAAGTCATGTCAATGTGGTCATGAAAAATAAAGAATCAGCCATTTGAAAATGAAGCCAGGAAGAGAAAATACAGCACAACAATTATCCTTAGGGCATTAGGATAGAGAGGGATGAAATCAGGGGTGGGCGTGAGGCTTCCAAAGTGCCAACTAATTACTATTTCTTAAATTATGCTTTTATCCTATATATCTTCCATGTGAAGTTTATATATATATAAATTGATTCATTAAAATAAGAAAAATAATAATAGCAAAAACAGTTACCAATACTTATTGAATACTTACTCCAAGTCAGCAATTACTCAAAGACCTTTACAGATCACAGCAGGAGGTTTAATTCTTACCGCAACTCTGTGAAGAAGCCATTTTTTTTCTCTTTTTAGAAATAAAAACAGGTCCATACACAGAGATGTTATTTAAAATAGAGGGCTAACCTGCATATGAATGGCACAGCTGGGGGGTTTTAACCATTATGCTTTACTGCTTCCATAGACTGGCTTTAATTTTACAGGTCTACAATAACTATATAACATTTCTATTCAAAACAAAATAAACATTATAAAATAATCTTCAGCCTAGCTTCTGCTGGAATTCTTACAAATCTTAAGTTAATTTAGCCCAAATTAAAGATGTAGTGTATGACTGAAAGAACTTCAGAGCACATTAAAAACTTACAGTGCAGTGCTAATTACATGCAGCCTTCAACTTTAAAAGCATGTTGACATAAGCCTTCATAAATGCCTAGCAAAGTAGGTTTATACCATCATTTGCATTTTATGGAAAAGGGAACAAGTCATGTGACTTTTTGCTTCTTCACACAGAAAGGAGTCATCATCATGGATACAGACATTTTCTTTCTTCTTAGTCCTACTTATTCATATGAATGTGTGTCCCACTGGTCTAGAATAGTTTTTTTTTTTTTTTTCCATTTCTACAAGATATGATCTATGGAAAATGTTCACTGTGAAGATTTTACTTTTCTTCAAGGGACTGGTTATAAATTGGTGGTCTTCAGAGAAGAATTGAAAGAAAATTAAAATATTAAAACATGTCTGGTGGCTAGAAGGGGATAGGATCTCAAGGCAAATGTGCTTTTGTTAAAAAGATGATTCTATGTACATTTATTTTCTACAGGCTGACTTTGTTTAGAGGATGACTCAGTGAGGATACCTCTTGGCAAAACTCTGAAGTTGGCGAAGTTCATCTTCCATGAAATCTTTTCTTCTCTTTAATTTATTTGATTGCTCTTGATTTCACATTCTTCAAGCACCTGGATTCCATTTCTGCTTCATTCTTTCCCTTTCTGTTTAGGAGAAGATTGAATTAACTGGTTCAATAGAAGAGATGCCTTCTAAATCTAACATTTATGTCTCTATAGCTTTAATATATGATTCGAAAATTGCCTAAGCTATTAATTCTCCTAGGAGTATCTATAATTATAAGAAAAGATTTCAAAATCTCATTGGTTTATTCACTTCCTAATTAACTCTTATAAGTGAGTGCTGCAACACTCTCCAAATTTTCCTCACTTCAGCTACACTCTCCTCCATTCTACAATACATTCTATTGCCAAAATGAGCTTGCTATTGATTATTCTATCCTGCTTTCATCATGGACTTCTCCATTTTATCAACTTGTTTAACTTCTGATGCCATTAGATAGGAAGGCAGGTGAGGTAATATGTATCTACAGAAGTGTAGTTTATGTAAACTGATCAAGATCAAGTCAGCAATGGATACAACTTGCCTGTAATACTAAGAATTTCCTGATCATGTTTATGTATTCACTTTTATTTTTAACATGAATACAAAGGATATTTCTTATTCATTTTTAATAAACCAACCCCTTTAAAACTCCACTAATTTTTCCCCTAAGGTAGAGTAAACTGGATCACACATTGCTTTCCCCTTGATTAGAGCATTTCTGTTTTGTTTTATTTTTCTCATTACAATAATAACACACGTAGAAAAACACCTTTTCTAAAGCAACATGCATGTGTCCCCTGGGATGGTAAGTTCCTGTGGACCACTTGCTCCATCTGCTTAAATTATGAGTGCTTGTTTCACTATTAAGGTCATAAGAATATAAACATTTTTCAGTTTACCCTTCCTTGCCTTGTCTTCTTTCAACAAAGTCATTCTGATAGGAAATGTTCCTCTAAATGAGAGTAGCTAAATGTGATACATTTCTCTCCACTGACACTATGGATTCCTCTTCTTTGCAATACAACCCAGTCTGAATATACAAAGTCACTCATTTTCTCTTAATGGCTCCCTGTTACCCTCAGAACCAAAACCCAGATCTCACAAGATGGCATTCAAAGCCCTTTACAAATCTGGTTCCAAGTTAGCTTTCAGTCTCATCCAACCTCTATCCTTCCAAGTCTACCTCCTGTCATCCCACATCCAAAATTCTACTGAATAATCAGAACTAGTCACTTTTAATCACTCCAATAGGGGATAATCATATGAATAGTATTGATCTTTCAGAATTCTCTAGTGATGATTAAATACTTAAACCATGTAAAGGCCTAGAAAATTTTAGAATGCTTATAAATGACTTATCAGTAAATGGTAGCTATTGTTTGTTATCCTATTCATGTCTCTGCTCATGCGGTTTTTATAGGGTAGAATTTCTTTTACTAATCTATTTGTTGAAATTTTACTTATTCTTCAGAGGTCATCAGAAATGCTACAAATCTGTGAAATCTTCCATGATAATAATCATGGCCACAATTAATTATTCCCTTTTGCTCATTGTCAAAAACTTTAGTTATACTCCTATTATAACTCACAATAGAGTTATTTATTTCTGTCTCCACAATTAGATTGTAAGGTTAATGAGGGCAGGGACCAAGGACTATTTGTTACTAATCTTCATTATCCCCTGAGTGCCTATGACTGATTAGTCAGCCAAGAAAAGCCTATTAAAATGAACTTGAAAACTAAAGATAAAGATTCTTCAGGCAACTAAGGAGATAAATTATAGTGATGGAACAATGGGCATTTAAAAATATTTGGGGTATTTTTTTAATGGCTGTCTATTAGTTTCTAGGGCTGCCTCAATTTGAATAGTCATTTATCCAAGGTTAGCTATGAAATTTACTCTTCTCAGAATAGCTACACAAAGGGATTTGTTAAGTAATTCTATCTATATATTTATATATATGAGTATCTTTTAAAACTGAACGTTAACTTTTTCTAAAATATAGTGCCATTGCAGGTATAGAAATGTTAAACTGATATGCATCTGTCAGCAAGGAAGTCACTATATTACAAAGAGGACAGACATGTTCAATTCTATTATAATAGAAGACAAAGGGTGAGGGCTTTAATAAGGATAATAATGCTAATAATTGTTAATGTTTATTGAATGATTACTCTGTGCAAGTAATGTTCCTTAAACTTTACATAAATTAACTCATAAACCTTCACCTCACCACTCTGAATTAGTAGGTAGTATTGTTATTTCTATTTTATGGATGAAAAAGCAGGTGGAAAAACATAGAGGGGCAAGAAAACCTTCCAATCATGTGTAGGCTGCTTGACATAGTGATTTCCTTCCCAAAAGTAAAATATGGAAAGAGTGAAACAAGAGGGACTTTACAGTTGGAGAAACCTATTACATCAGCCAGGTGATCAGGGTTAACATCGACAGTGGTGCCGTGCTGATAGTATGTACCATGATATGATATAATGAAAATGACGCTGTGCGTACTTACAAAGATTCTATGACCTTCCTCCCTAAAACCTATAACTCAAGTCTGACTTTGAGAAAAACAGAAAACTTCCGTTATAGGATCTTTCTACAATATACCTGACTTAGTATTCCTCAGTACCGTCAAGCTCACCAAAAATAAGGAAAGTCGCAAGGAGACAGTTACAGTCAAGAGAAAATTAAGGAAACATGATAACTAAACATAATGTGGTATCCTGGATGGATCCTAGAACAGAACAAAGAATGTTAGGGACATTAGAACAATAGGACAAAGGAAATCCGAATAAACGATGGGCCTTACTTAGTTAATAATAATGTATTGATGATGGTTTGTTAATTTGATTCATAAACATACCTGGGTTTAATTGTAGTTCATGAAAAGGTATGTAGAAACCCTAATTTTGTGTACCTGTGAATACCACCTTATATGGAAATAGCATTTGCAGATGTAATCAAGTTAAGGAGAGGTCATACTAAATGAGGGTGGGCCCTAAATCCAATATATGATGTCCTTATAAGAAGACCATTAGAGGAATAGACACATACACAGGAAAAATACTACATTAAAATGAAAGCAGAAATTGGAATGATGCAGCTGTAAGCCAAGGAATCCCAAGGGTTGCCAGCAATCAACAGAACTGGGAAGAATCAAGGAACTTTTCTCCTCTAGAGTCTTCAGAGGCAGCATGACATTGCTGATGCATTAATTTCAGACTTCAACCCTCCAGAACTGTGAGAGAACAAATTCTTGTTCTTTTAAGCCACCTGATTTATGGTAATTTATTATAACACCCCAAGGAAACTAATATGGTATTATACTAATATAAGAGGTTAATAACTGAGGAAACTGTGGCAGGGGGAGAAATATGTAAATATACTAGCTGCTCAATTTTTCTGTACATCTGAAACTGTTCTAAAACATTGAAGTCTAGTAATTAAACAGCAAGCAAGCAAACAAACAAAAAAGGATAATGAGCTATCACATTGCACCAACAAGGATGGCTATGGTCAAAAATAATGGTGACAAATGTTGGTAAAGATGTGGAGAAATTGAAACATTCCTATACTGCTGATGGGAATGGAAATTGATGTGGCTGTTTTGGAAAATAGCCTGGAAGTTCCTCAAGAGGTCAAACAGAGTTACCACATGACCCAGCAATTCCATTCCTAGGTATCTACCCAGGCAAATTGAAAACATGTGTCCACACAAAAACTTGCACATGAACATTCATAGCAGCATTACTCTTAATTGTTGAAAAATGGTAACAACCCAAAAGTGCAACTGATGAATGGATAGACAAAGTATATATCCATACAATGGAACATTATTCGACAATAAAAGGAAATGAAGTACAGCTAGTGCCATTACATAAATGGACTTTGGAAACGTTTACTAAGAGAAAGGAGCCAGTTACAAAGGACTACATATTACATGGTTTCATTTATATGAAATTTCTAGCAAAAGCAAATCCATAGAGACAGAAAATATATTGATGGTTGCCAGGGGCTGGTGGGAGGGGTGGGAAGAAATGAGAAGTGGCTGCTAATGGGTATGCATTTTTTGGGGGGTGGGGTTGGCAGGGGATGAAAATGTTCTAAAAAAAATAGTGGTGATGGTCGTACAATTTCACCAGTGTAGTAAAAACCGTTGAATTGAACCCTTTTACCAAATGAACTTCATGGTATATAAATTACATCTGAATAAAGTTTATCTTAAAAAGTGCATCACAGAAAGAACAGTGAATTTGTCCAAGGTGACATGGTTGTTAGGTGACAGAGTGAGGATTAGAACCAAAGCAGTCTGACACTAAGGGTCTACACTTTTTGCCACTCCATATACTGTGCCTTTTTAGGGGTCTCAACAATATTCAATAAATGCACCAAGGGTGAGGAAAGCCTAAAAGAGGAAAAGGAAAGCCATCAGAATGGTGATGATCCTAGCATTTCCTGGCTCAGAGTTGCTCCTGAAGATAGACAAGGGCAGACTTGGAGGGGAAAGTGTCATCAAAGCCCTGATTACACACACAGCCTCCTGTAGGGAAGGAGGATGTTCTCCCCTCCCTTCCCCATTGCAATTCTGAGAAGGGTTATATTTAGGGGAGCAAAAGAAAACACATTCCAAGCAAAATGATAAACACATTCCCCCTAATCCACTGAAGTTATTTAGATGCATGACAAAGCGTCACTTAAAACCAACTTAAAATTAACTCTAATGAGGCAATATTGCCTTCCATTTCAAGCCTACCACACATTTGCTTTTCTGTCCTGATAGGTCTTGCATGTCTATCAAGCAAAATCAAGATTTTTTTTTCCCCCAGTAGCTAAAAAGTTTAAGCATATACGAAGGTATTTTCAGAGTGTGTTCTGTTTAAATTTTTTTTTTTCAAATAATTGGGGGTGAACCCCATCCATCAAACTGCACTCTCAAAGTTGTCTCCCTTAGGCCTGTATACTAGGTGGAATGTCAAGGCCGTACACTCTTCTGATCCATAATGAGAAACTAACTGTCCAGCCACTGAGCCTGAGGCAAGCCCTGAAGGCAACCAGATCCAGAGGAAGGCAGGATCCTCAGGGCATTTTTAGTGGAATGAGTGGTTGTGGAGCAAGAGCTCCCGGGTGTGCAGATGAGTAGGCTCCAAGCCCAGAAGGGCCATGTAGCTCATGCTAAGGATTTTGTACTTATCCAGCAGGCTGTGGAGAACATCTAAAGGATTTTCAGTGTGGGAAAATATTTGATATTTGAAAATTATTTATGAATGTGTTGTGGAATGCTGATTTGAGGGAGCAAGAAAAGAGAGCATATAACCCAAATGGATAATCTTACATAAACATGTACTTATTATCACCTTAATTGTCAAATAGTTGTACAGAGTAAATGTCTCCACCTCTAACAGGCTATGCAAGTTTTGAACTTTTTTTTTTTCAATCACCAAGGCTCTTATAAAGGATTTATAGGTAAATCCTTACCTGTAAAATAGGGGTAAAATGAGACCTCCTTCCCAGGGCTTGAATAAAGTAGAATAAGATAAGGTATATATGTGTAAAGGTATTTATTCCTTATCATTATATGTTTTAATAAACCAGAGAATTAGGCAGTGTGGAGTATTGCTGTTGGCTCCTAATGAGTCAGGTGCTTAACAATAGGGGGGTCTGATGATTTATGGGCCCAGGAAATAATGGAATTAAATTCATGATATCACTGAAAAATTTGTCAGGTGCTGGCAATATTGTAGAAATGCAGTTCTTAATAGGGTCATAACAATGAACTGGAAATTTCCAAGATCCCTGGAAATCTTAGAAATTACTAGCATACTATAAAATTACACTGAGAATAGTGAATCAATCCATTCATCAATCAAATATGCCTTGACAACTTATTTGTTCTTCAATTTGACAAACTTTCATGAGCTCCTTCGTGGAACTGGGCACCAGTGACAGGTGACAAGGAAACAGACAATGTGTGACCACACATAACTCATAGCTATGGAGAGAAAGTAGAATGCTGTTCAGTGAGGGTAGTCTGAGCAAAAACCAGTATAAGAAATTATAAGAGATAATCAGGAATAGAGGAATCAAGTGCCTGGGTTGTAAAGACTAACATGCCTAGAAAAATAAACTATGACCCAAAATACAAAATTCGAAGTTTATTTTAGATATAACACAGGACATTAAGAAATATTAGAAAAATCAAATTTTTAATGGAGGTGTTATTTTAATTTGGATTGGAAGAGGCAACAATCACAATTTTTCAGAAGCAACACTACAGGGATCTGAACTATTGCAAAAGGAATTAAAAGAGAAAACATGTGAAACTAAATAGAAAGGAAATACTGATTTATTTTGAGAAGAAAAGGAGATGGCAGAATAATAGGAACTTTATCCTGGCATTATTAGTGATAAAAATTGCTTTAATTATAAAGAGTTATGCAAATGTATGAAATTATACACATTCTCTCATTGTATTCTAAAAAGAAGACACACACACACACACACACACACACACGCAAAACAGAAAGACTTAGACACAATTTATCTTTCTTTGAATTAAGAAAAGCTCATCGAGGCCAATTGATTTGTCCAAGGTTATACCACAAAGTGGCAGACTTGGAACTTGAACTGGCATCAGTTCCTCATTATACTACAGCACAGGTCTCTATAAAACAAGTGCACTTACATCAGGTCTAACTGTAAAATAACTCCAGAATCAGTGTCATCATGTACTACTGAATTCTCCTTTGCTGCCAGAAAGTCCCTCTGAGAATATCTTATACCCATGTCTTCTTTTGCTAAACACTTTGTAATGGTCAAAAATATCTCTTTGGGTTGTTAAAAGGCCCCACTTGCAAAGCTCTTGAAGACATGGCTGACTTTGTCACGGACACTGAGAAGTTCAGGAACATAGAACATGTTTGCTATCCCTATGTCTAAGTCTTTCTGTTTTGTGTGTGTGTTTGTGTGTCTTCTTTTTAGAATACAATGAGAGAATGTGTATAATTTCATACATTTGCATAACTCTTTATAATTAAAGCAATTTTTATCACTAATAATGCCAGGATACATAGGGATAGCAAATAGGGATAGAAAACTGGGGTTCACTTAGAGGTTCTAATTGCTGCAACCTTTCCCATAAGACTCCTTGATTCTTGGGATCTATGAGCAATTGCCAAAATAAGCTCCCTGAAAGTAGACATTTTTATCTGTTTTATTCTCAAGTGCTAGGATGGTAACTGGCATGCAGTAGATGCTCAACTTTGTTTTTAAATGTATAAATTTCTGGATAACAAAGATGAAAATGTTTGACTTAAAATATCCAGGGTGCATGGCGCTTAAAATCTGTTTTATTTTTTTCCCAAGAGTCTCAGTAAGACAACTTCTTTCTTACCACATCTCCCTGAATCTTTGTAACCAGAGCTGCACTGCTGAGCTAGCTATTCCAAACATGGTCCTTAGGCAATGGCTTTGTTTGTTGTTTGAGTCTGTCTAAAAGCAGAAACAGCAAAGATAGAGTTAACATGAGCAAAGCAACTCTTGAGCTACTTGTAGCAAATGATAAAAAACTCCATTCTCTCTTTTCTGTCTATTATCATCATCAGCTTGAATGATTTCTGGGAAGGGCAAAATGGTGAAATGGAAAGAACATGAGCCTGAGTCCAGGCAAAAAAAAAATCATTGGATTCCCAGCCAGCTCATGAGCTGTGTGACCTAGGACAAATTATTATACAATTCTGAGTCTATTTATAGCATCCTCATGTGTACAATTGGGAAGAGACCATGTATATTAAGTTGTTGCTGTTGTGAAAATTAAAGATATAGCATAAAATTCTTGACAGATACTTAGTAAACATTTGTTTTTATTTTTACAAATGTTCTTTCTCATTACCCCTTAATCTCTGAAGATGAAGGTGGAAGGTAAAGTAGAAAGGTAAAGTAGCAGGAAGGATCGTGTGTCAATATCTTACAGCGATAGGTAACCCATGAAAGCAAATATTTGGGTGCAAAAAACAACCTTCTGTGTCTCCTTGGGTCTATTTAACGAATCTTGTGTGAGGAACCTGGAAGCTGGCTCTCTTTGTTCATTAAAGGCCAATGATGTGTAGAGTCTGGGGGTGAACAGTCAGAAATTCACCTTTAAAAATAAGATCTGCTCTGATCTCCTCCAGGGACTGTGGCCTGGGGAATAAGTTGACAATTCCCGGGGCTGCCTGCTGTGTAGGAGAGTGACTGTCACTGACTTTCAGCTTGTCAAATACATTTCTTAGCCATCAGTATTTACTCCTGAGGGAGCCACTGCTGGGAGTATCAAAATGGAGAGGAGTTTAATAGAAACTTGCTGGTTTTGTAGCACTACAGCTCATACAAGCCCAGGGGGAAGCTTCCTCCCACCCCCACTCACCCTCCCTGGCATTCACAAGTGGTGTCCTATGCTTCTCTCTGCATCTTCGACTTGCTTCATCTTAATAGCCATTGGATTTATTTAATGCTTAACTAATGCCAACTTTCCTGGGCTAGTGTACACCCTGTTATTGTCTTTACAGCTATCCAGCAAAAAGAGGCAAGTGGTTTGAATTTACAGCAAAACCTGAGGTTCACAGAACTCAAATGACTCATTCCCCATCACCCACATAGTTTTGCAAAACAAGATCCAAACTTATGCTGATCAATAGTGCTTTGAGGAAAAATTGTCTTTGAAGGGGTCAGATCTGAGTTTGGTAGTCTGAGACTTCTGAACCTCGACATGTTCTCAGACTCATCCTGGTGCTAAGCACATTCACCCTTCGTGCTTCTAGCGGTGCCTATAAAAAGCCTCTCTGATCAAATCTTTTATGCCCACTTCTCACTAATTTGATGTGTGTAATTTTAAATTGATTTTGAAAGATACAAACAGGACCAAGAAATGTGAAGTGGACAAGTGTAACTCAGTTGCCATTTGCTTATATTCATAGTAACAATAGCCAGAATTTATTGAATATCTACTCCATGCCTGGCACTGTTTAAAGATTTTTAAGCATACCTTGACTCATCGAGTCCTCCCAATAGCCCCAGGAAGCAGGTGTAATTATCTCAAACTTACAGATCAAAAACTGAAACAGCGCTTATGCAGCTTGTTTAGGATCACACATCTAATAAGCAGCAGATAGATCTAGGATTTGAATCTGGAGAGGTACCTAACAACAGCTCCAGACTGACTCTATTTCTGTACTACCTTTCCAGCAACATTAGAAGGAGAAAGGGACATAAAGAAACAGTAGTCTTTACTTTTTAAATATAAGACAGTGAACAAAGATGTAAGTGAAGAGGAAGATACCCTAGAAGTTCATTCAGGCAGTGGAGTGCCCACTAAGGAAAAGTTACTAAGGTAACATGGCTGGAAATAATTTTTAAATTGATTAGCAAAACATATTAAGAGAAAAGACAAAGGGCTGAAAGAGCTGCCATTAGTTATTCTTGATTATGTCTAGCGGCATCCATTTTAAAGGTTTAGGATACACTGAATGATGTTCCCCTATTTCTGGTATTGACTGCCTGCCAGGCAGAAAAATGCAATGATTAAAATCAGAGTGTGCACAAAAGGTACCAAACAAAAAATGTTCAGATGTCAAAGAATATTCTTCTTTCCTGCCAAGGGGCCAGAAGTCACTGAATCAGTACAGAGATGCTGAGCATGGCTGGGTACCAGCAGCTCCAGGTGTAACCAGTGTTTCTCTTCCTGAATCAGTTTATTCACATATACATGTGGTGCAGGGAGCAATGAGTCTACAGTTGGGAAGGAAGTCCCCATTCCTTTATTTACTTACATATTAAAAGAATAAATACATTGACGAAAGCTTGAGATGAGCTTTAGTGGTTTCAGACAGTAATGTGCATATAAAGAACCTAAGGGAACCTGTTAAAATGCGGATTCCCAGTCCAATCAGAAAATGTCATTCAGGGGGTCCAGGAGGTGGCTTAGGAATCTCTATTTATTAAACCTGCTGAAGGCAGTTATGTTGCAAGGGGTCTCCAGATCTCATTTAGAGAAGAACAGTTAGTGGCTTTTAACAAGAGATATGCATTTGAGTTGCCTGTGAACCTTTATAAAACTATGCCTGCCTGTACTGTCAGACCCACTGAACTCAGACTTCTGTGGAAAGAGACCAGTTGTCACTTACTGAGTTCCCCAGGAATCTGACTCTGAGACAGAGATGACCTCTGAAAAGGAAAGAGATTGGGCAGAGAGAGAAATTGAACTGCAAAGCAGTCTCAGTAGAGCCTCAGTTAATCTAAGGGATTGTGGTGCTAAAATGATGCCCTCTGAGGTATAATTATTTGGGATAAGAGAGCTGGGACTTTATATTCCCTGTTGATCAGTCATTGGATACTGACTTCCCAGGGGACAGGATGAGATCTTACTTAGTCTTAGCCTTGGCAATCCTCACAGGGTCTCACAGTGGTGGGCCATCTGCCAGTATCCTGAGGGCAGATCTGGGCAGTGCATCCCAGCATCCCCCATGCTGAGTATAAAGTTTCTCTGGTTTGGTTTTCTTTCAGCCCCATGGGTGATTCTTATGCCCTCCCAGGCTGAGAACCAAGAGTGTAGACATGTCACTGTTTATAAGGAGAAAGAAAGGATACTTGGATGTTTTCCCGAAGGGCCAGCTCTATTGTTCCCTCTCAGAGAATTCTAACTCATCGAGCAGAACTCAGATCAAGTGTATTAGTTCTCTGAAGACGTCTTTGACCCTTCAGGCAGTTAATCACTCTGCTCTTGGAGCTCTCACTTGTCCCGTATAACCTTCCGTTATTACATGTCCTTCCCTCTACTAGTCTGCTTATTTTATTGGAACCAATGTCATATCCATTTCTATATTTCAGCTCCTAACAGTATTGACACAGAGCAGATACTGTATGAATGAATGAGTAAATTAATAGTTTGTCAGTGACTGAAGGGTTAGGAGAGAAAGGAAAGAGAAGGTAATCCTGCTAACCATCATCCCTGGGTATCCCACAGACAGACTGGGTAAAATAGCTGACATTTCTACCTTAGTATAACAATTATGTTATCATAGTACCTCTTAATCTAGCTGTGAGCCAGGGGCTATTGGCAAAAGAGCAACAACAACCAAAAAAAAAAAAAACCCCTCTATCATAAATTTTACACACAACAGAGATATTATCAAAGTAGTTCAAACTCTAGGGTGACCCAGCACACCTTCTTTCTCTCTGTAGGACTCATCAGCCATGTAGACTTCTTGCCTATTAAAGGAGCATGTGTCCAATGAAAGGATGAACTAGCAAGCTGGTAGCAGATTTCACAAAGCCCCTCTAGTGATTTTTGGAAGGTTAAAACTTTCCTCCACTTACCCAGTAATTCAAATTCCCCAATAAGGCCCCTAAGCTATCTAGTATATCTGCAATGCATGTTACCAAGCCCAGCAACACACGCAAGCCAAGTGAACTCCCAGCTGAGCAGTCCTTGGCTTATTTAGGTTGCAGCCTGTGCTCTAACTCCAATCACTTGCACAAGCAACCCTGAAGCGGAACAACCAGTGATTGGCCACAATAACAGATCAGAGGGCTTGGAGGAGAAGGGAAACACAATGAGTTTCACAAGTTCCTTATCTATCCCGAGAAATGCCTGGGGACTCCAGTTGTTTGAAAGCCTGGTACCATTACAACCTCCTGACAGTTTATTTTAGATTTATCTGAGGGAGTGAGTATCAAAATTTCCTACTGATAGCTTGTATAGGTGAGTGATGCTGTTACGTGTTCGAGCAGAAGAGAAGAGCTTAGAAATAAAGTAGAAATTTTGGCTTTTCATTTCCTCTAAAACCAGAAGTTTTCTAGTGCTTTGTTTTGTTTTTTTATGATGCAAAATTCACAGTGCTTGAAACCTTCAGGAGGTGGTATGGGGTGTGGGGGGTGTGAAGGGCATTCATCCTGTGTCCCCAACCCCACCTGACTTCATCTTACATGACTGCTTTACTACAAGATAGCATTTTACCATAGATGATTTTCTGAGAAGAAATTTTAACCCTTCTTAAAGTCCCATTAATACCTTATAACTAAACCTATGAGAAACCCTATTTTTTATGAGCATAAATGACTGAAGACAATAAAGGTGAATGTTGTCAAACATGAGTAAAAAGGTTTACTTACATGTGCTAAGGACTGCTTTAAGGAAGAAAGAGAAACTGGCCGCAGGGGAAAGGGAACTAATATTTTCTAAGTGCCAGGTACTGCAAACATATCACCTCATGATTACCTCTGAATTGTCCCATCTACTTTAGAGATGAGGAAACTGAGGCTCATCAAATTAAGTCAGTTACTTGGAATTGCAGCATCAGTGAGAAAAGATTTCAGGTTTCTTATCAATCTTCTCAGCTCTGATGCCTTCAGGTAGGGACTTATAAAGAAAAGAAGTTGGAAAATGAAAAGGAAGAAGAATAAAAGTGTAGAAGATGGAAACGAAAGTAAAATGGGCTAATATATTCTGGAAGAGCGTCATTGGAATCACCCGAGGGGCTTACTCAAAAGGGGACCCTTTCAGTCTATCATGATGCAAAACCACTCCAAAACCTGGCTTAAATGAAAACAAGCTGTTCTTTTTTCATGAATCTGTGAGCTGACCGGCCAGTTCTTCTGCCTCAAATAGGCTTGGCAGAGGTGCTGGGATGTCTAATAGGTTCAAATTGGCCTCACTCGGTACTCTGTTATCTTCAAGTGTGTCTGGAGCTTTCAGTTAGGGGCCTTAGTTCTCTCATTTCATCTCCTTGTAGAGCTTCTTTACAATCGGCACCTGGATTCCAAGGAGGAACATTCTCAAATGACAAGCCCAGATAAATAAGCACTTCTTAAGTCTTTGCTGGCTTCACTAACCAAATGCCAATCAAATGGACAAGTCCATAGGCAGTGTGAGAGAACTCTGCAAGGGCAAGGAGATTACTTACCACAGAGTAGTTCCCTTACCCCACTATAGACTTAATACATGCAAAATCTAAAGAGGTTGTTTGCAGGTATCTGCATTTTTAACAAGCTTCCTGAAGTATGTACCTAGTGTATTCTCCTAACTTCCCTTACCTACTTTCAACCTTCTCCCTTTAAAACCTGCTTTATGCTAAAAATCTTGGTTAATTCATTAATTAGTGAGGCAATAGGTTTATCGATCATGAGAGAAAGAGGTTTATTGATCTGGAAAAAAACAACAATATCAACAACCACAAAAATTCCACTTAAAAAGGTCTTTGTAATCACCAACAACCTCCATGTCACTAATAAATGAACATTTTTTAATCCTCATCCTTCTTCATTCCTTACTGGTATTCAATATTGTTGATCACTCTCTCCTTAAAATACTCTTTCCTTGCCTTCTGCGATATATCACACACACACACAGACACACACATACATATCTACTTTTCTACCTCTCTTCCAGCTATTTCCTGTCTCTTTTGGTTCATTTTCTTCCTCCTAGCCCCTAAAGGTTGACATTTTTCAAGGCTTGTTTTTAAGTGCTTTTCTTTGCTCATCTGTACTTTTTTCCTAGGCAATGTCACACCCTCCAAATGCTTCCCTTCCCAACTATCACCTCTATGCAAATTACTCCCAAGTTCATATGACTAGCCCAAATCTTTACTCTAACCCACAGACTTATATATCCAACAATTTTCTCTACACCTCTCTTAGAGTGTTCTAGAAAAAGTCAAGTAGAAAATGTCTAAAATTGAATTCACCCCTTCCCGCTATCCAATCCCAAACTGTTTTTCTTTCAATGTTTATTGTTTTAGTAAAGTGTACCATTGTCTAGGTAGTTCTATAGTGGGAGTTTGAAGAGGAAGTCTGTCACTTTTCTGTCCATCAATCACCCACACATGTTCAATTTGTCACCACTCTTCTCAATCTTACGTCCTTTACTTTGTCAATCTCTCTCCATCATCTCCGTCAGCAACCTCATCCAGACTGACGTCACTTCTCACCCAGGAAGAATAAAATTGTAAAGCTTTCTATGCGGTCCCCCAGCATCATCTCATTCCTTTTCCCTCCACCATCATGACCCACATTCTTTTATTCACATGTCAATCAAAGTAATCTTTTAAAAACATACCCAGTTGTTTCATTAAAAGCACTCAATACCTTCCCAATGCTTTTAGAATAAAAATCTTAAGATGATTCACAAGATCCTGAATGACCAGTTTCTGCTCAGTTTCCAGCTCCTTTTGCCAATCTCCCTCTTGTTTTCTGTGGTTTGCTTGCCCTGATTTTCATTTCAATATACAATCATCTCACATCAGAGAGCTTCGAATGCTTTCTCATCTGCATTTTCATGTTAATTCTTAGATCTCAGTTCATTAGTCTGTCTTCATCATACCCTCCAGGCTACTTTGGGACTTCTTGTTATCACACTCCCAGGAGCCTCTGATTCTTAGATTTAACCACAGTCCATGATAATACATATGTTTATGTGTTTATCATATATATGTCTTCTACTAGACAGTAAAGTCTATGAAGGCAAGAATAACATTTATTTAACTCATGATATTCCTAGTGCCTGTCACATAATAGATACTTGAACATATTTTTGAATGAGTGAGTGAATGGAAGGAAGAAAGGAAAATCCTTGTTAGAACTGTAGCCTTGCCCAAGACTGGCATCTTTAATGTTGATTGCCTGCTTCTTGGATTCCTGTCATACTACTCTCATCTTCTGTCATGGAATACTCCTGGCCAGGACAGCTTCATTTTGTGCCATGACCTTTGTGCTCTGTGGGTTAGCCTGCCAGAGGGATGCTTCCCTCAGCACCAGCATCCGGAGCTGCCCTTCCCAGAGTGAACCCCTCTCCTTCCAGACACATTGAAGTCTCATGCCAAGTCTAATCTTCTGAGGCTGTGCTTGCTAGAAGTATCTGAGCTGTGATGAGCCAAGTCTTAAAATTCAGTAGTACCTCTCTTATGAATCCAATGTCAGGTGAGATAAAACCCACCTGTACTGGATCAAATAATTGCAGGAGAGTGTGGGGGCTTGCTAAATGAGACAATTTTATGCAAGTAAATTGGCAGTATTAATCTTAGGACATATTGCATGTGTAGAGTATCCACTTACTGTTTTCAAACAAACTTGCCCTTGAGAAATGTAAGTTTGATAACTCCATTTATGTGAACTGAGTTCTGACATGACAACCCTTGGTACAACCAATCAGATCAAGATGCTTTGACACTCTGTGATATCTGAAGTATACTGAAGGCAATTGATCAGACTGAATCACTGTCCATTGATCTTCAACTAATCTTGTCTGATTTCACCTACTCTAGTGAGGATTACTCAGATAATTGGTTGCTGCTATTTGAGAGAGTTAAGTTTGTAAAGACTAATTATTACTGCACTTTGCACTTTTAATAAATATTTTCGTCTTGATATCCTCTTTTCCACTCTTTTGCATACTCACCCTGCCCCGAATTGATTTGTGTTCAGACTAGCTTTGCACTTTAACAAATTGAAGAAAGAGTGCTCAGCAGTTTTGCATTGAGGAAATCATCTGTATTTTATTAAGAATGAAAATGGTTATTTAAAGGTGAGAGTTCTTGGAAGGTTTTTATAGGGCCTTAGCCAGCATGCTTAGCTCATTTGAGAACTTAAACCTTAATCTGTCTCCAGAGAGGCCTCTCATTTGGTGAGCTTCACTAACCTCTAGATAGCTACATCATCTGCAAAGAGATATTTTGCAAATATTTTTGCAATTCATGGGTGGAGAATACAGTCTTTTTCCCCCTTCTGAATTCTACAATAGAAAAAAAGACTAGGAATAATACACAGTATGTTCTCAGATCATAAAGGAATGAACTTAGAAATCAATAGCAGGAAAAAAATGGAAACTCATAAATAAGTGGAAATTAAACAGCAAAGTCCTATTAACAATAGATCATAGAAGAAATAAAAAAAATTATAAAGTACTTTGAGATGAAAGAAAATGAAGATTCAACATACCAAAATTATGGGATGTAGCTAAGAAATAGGAACTAAGTAGTTCTTTTAGAGGGAGATTTATTATTGGAAATGCACATATTAAGAAAAAAGAAAGATCTCAAATAAATAATCTAAACTTAATATTAAAACAGTGGGAAAAATGTTAGAGTGGAAAACAAAGAAATAGAAAAGAGGAAAAGTAATGATACGAAAAGCAGTTTCTTTGAAAATATCATCAAAATTGTTAAACTTTTAATTAGATTATCCGAGAAAAAATAAGAGAAGACTCAAAAAACCAGATCAGAATAGGGAAGATTAGTACCAGCCTTACAGAAATAAAGCATTATAAAGAAATACCATGAATAATTTTAATCCAAGGAATTATATAACTCAAACAAAATGAAAAGATTTCTACACAGACACAAATGACTAAAACTGACTCAAGAAAAGACCATCTAAAGATTTTTAACAACTACAGATTTAATTTAAAAAAAAAACTCTCACAAATAAATGTTTTGGCCCAGATGTCTAGATTGCTGAATTCTACCAAACATTCAAAGAATTAATACTAAATCCTCATAAACTCTTACAAAAATTATAGGGGAGTGAACACTTTCCATCTTATTTTATAAGGCCATTATTACCTTGATAGAAAAATCAGACAAAGATATCACAAGAAAAAATCATAGACTGATATCTTTTATGAATATGAATATAAAATTCCACAATAAAATACTAGCAAACTGAATCCAGCAACATATAAAAATAATTTTTTACCATGACTTAGTGGTATTTATCCCAGGAATACAAAGTTGGTTCAACATCTGAAAAATCAATTAACATAATATGCCATATCAATAGAATAAACAATAAATTACATGATCATCTCAATAGATGCAGAAAAAGCATTTGACAAAATTTACCTTTTGTAATAAAAAGTAGGAATTGAAGTAAATGTTCTCTGGTGATGAAGGGCATCTTTGAAAACCACAGCTAACAGCATATTTATAGTAAAAGACTAGCTGCTTTCTCTCTAATTAGGAATAAGACAAGGATGTCTGCTCTCAACACTTTAATTCAAAATTTTACTAAAGGTCCTATCCAGGCACTTAGAGAAGGAAAAAATAAAATTGTATTTGCAGATGATGTGATCTCTTATATAGAAAACACTAAGGAATCCACTAAAACAAAAATTAAAACTAACAAATTAAGAAGGATGCAGGATATAAGATCAATATAAAAAACTCAGTTGTATTTTCATATATTTGCAATGAATAATCTGGAAAAAGAAACTGAGAAAACAATTCCATTCATAATAGCATCAAATAGAATAAAATATTTAGCAATAAATTTAACTAAAACATGAAAAATTTATGCTTTGAAAATTAATGTTGAAAAAAATAAAATCTAAATAAATGAAAAAATAATCTCATGTTTATGGATCAGATGGTTTAGCATTGTTAAGATGGTTAAACTCCCCCAACTAATTTACAGATTTAACAAACCATTTTCTGAATGCCAGCTGACTTCTTTGCAGAAAATGACAAGCTGATTTGAAAATTGATACAGAATTTTAATGCATTCTTAATTATCAGATTTTTCAATAACTGGGTTACCTACTAATTCCTGAAGCATTCATACTTTTAAAATTATCACTATAAACAATGTTAACTTGTTTTTAAATTATCTATATCTATATTGATCACCTATCTACCTATCATTAGCTTATCTCAATTAGATTAATAAGCCATTTAAACATAGGTTCGCTATGAATTCACTATTTAGCATCTAAAACTGTAGCCTGTGAACATTAAACTCTGAAAATATGTTGCTACTTATTCAAAATAAATTCAGTAGTAGAAGATAAAAACTTAGAACATTCATGCTTTGATTATGTGCTATAAGAATTTTAGTATCAAGGAATTTTCTTAAGAAAAACATACTTGATACTATTTGGAGGTAGTTGGCCAACAGTTCTACATTTTATAAATAATCAAATTCTACTTGTTTCAACCCATAGGAGATTTTCTCTTTTAACAAATTCTAGATTCACAGCAGATGCTATATTTATTTCAAAATTGTAGATTTAATGCACCTTGATTTCCTTTAGTATCCGTGGCTAGAAACTCCTCAATGAGTTTTCAGAATTAAATCCTATTTGACAAGATAATGTGGAATATATATTGATGCTTCTATTAAAAGTGAGTACATTAAGACATTCAGCTCCATAGGTAGGAAAAACAAGATGAATGCTTGAAAAAAAATTATAAAAATGGTAAAATATTTTCCAAAGAAAGTAAATTAATTTGGCATCTTTTTTTTTATGAAAGAAAAATATTGTCTCCAATTCAAAAAAAGTTTTTATAATTCAAGGAGTTCTAGGGTATCCTTGTTAACACTTAATAATTTAAGATTAGATTAAGTCAAAATATTTCTCCTATTATACATTCTAGTCTTTCAGCTATTGAATAATCTATTCATTTTTTTCTGTTACAATACAAAAAGTGCCTCTCCATCTATTCTCCAATATAGCAATCCTACATACACACTTCTTATTTGACTTTTCAGTAGTGTGTGTGTGGGTACTTGTACATGATTTATACATATATATAATACATATAAAATCTATAATATATATTATATAAATATATGTAATATATATTATGCTACATACATATGTATATAGTATTATAATTATATAAAATTTAATAAAAGACCCTGCTTCTCCTTGAAAACTTTTTGTTGGCTATAATACTACACTTCACAGGTCTTCCTCTACCCCTTAGTCACTCTTTCTAATACTGGTGTGCCAAATGCTCTGGTGCCAACGTAGATCCCTCCAAAAATGCTGCTGAGCCTGCTGTGCCAATACTGTTGACATTGGGCTGAGATCAGGGATCCAAGGACATTTAGAGCTATTCTTCTAGCATTTCCTTTTCTCTGTTTGTTCTTTACTCTAGAAAAATGCTCCCACTGTCTACACAACAGGGAAATCTATATGACAAATACGATGCTGAGCTAGACATCACCTGCTGCTATTAACACAAAATAGTAGCTATAAGTCACTTGTTCTAGGAGCTTCTTCCTGGACCTCATGTAATAAGACTTCCGATGACCGTGTGCCATAAATGACCAGCTATGCCCAAAGACCAGGATAATTCCTGATTAATCTCAAAAAGTATTTTTGTTAATTACATTAAATTATTTACTTGAAAGGAATATAGAGAACAAAATAATCTATTTTCTGGCTTTTTAAAATTAGGAAATCGTTTTAATAAATCCAGTCATTCTAAAGTTTAGGTCTCATTTGCCAGTTTGCAAGGTAGTCTTTTTCTGATAATGGACTGTGACCATGTACACAAATTGAACTAATAGAAATCACATGGGTAAATTGGAGCTGAGCAGAGAATTGCTTTTAAATGAAACCTAACCATCTATCTACCTGAGATATTGAAAAATCTGACTTTCATTTACCAATGCCACTTCCTCTGCATTCTTCCACTCAGACCCTGGACTTACCTGCCTGGACAGCTGGCATTTCCTGATCCTTCCTGTCTTAGCTAACTTACTGAAGTGAATGGTCTGTTTTTGTTTCTTGATTAATCTTCATTATTGACTACATCCTTGAGTTCTATATCTTCTGACCCTTGATAATGGGCAAAATTCTTCAACCATGCTACAACCAACCAGCCCTGGCTTTCTGTATCCCAGTGAGGTAAAACACCTTTCCTTTTTGTATAGGCTTGGTGCTAAACAATTGGCAGAGATTTGATGAACTCTTGACTTGGTACAGAGAAAACATCATGGAAATTACAAATTCTGTTTTATGTAATTTCCCCTGAATAAAGTAAGTGCATCAGTTTTTCCCTTTAAAAATGGAAACTAAACTCGGAAAAGCCTAAATATTAAGATGAATATGTGAAGATGACGGCAATAGCTGGAAATTCCTATAAGATAGTATATAAAATAGAAGGAACATTAAATAAGGCATGAAAGATAGCAACTGTAATCAAATGTATTTACTGTTGATAATTTTAATTAAGGAAGTTGTTAATGGAGTTGTATGTATTCAGAAAGAATTTCATGGCTTTATTTTTAGAAGCACAGACTCTGAAATTTACAAGTCATATGAATTAAATGAATCCAATGATCTACATGTAATTGAAAGCTGTCCTTCCAGTGTAGGGGAATAATTTTAATTGCAAATGCTGTTAAGCTGTCCTTGTGAATTTATTTATGTTAATAAAGTTTCCGTAACAGGGCTTCTATTTGGTTGTTTCAATGTATATCATACAGCCGTTAAAGGCCTCCAGAAATTAAATACCTTTCTCTTCCATTTATTTCTTGAAATATTCACTTCAAATTTGTTTCCTGAAAGCTTACAAAATGTGTTGGTTATATTTTTGTCCCAACACCACTCACATGGACTTACATAAGGGTCTGAGTTCTTCGATAGTGGAAATTCAAGACTCAGAGAAAAAAAATGAATCACCCAAGTTCAACACAGCACTGACATAAAACACAGATAGGAGGGATTTTGATTTTAGGAGCCAGCCATGCCCATGTGCTCTATATTTGCTTTTAGACAGGATTCTAACCTGAATATTTAATTAACATTTGGAAAGGCAAAGTTTGAGATGAACTAATACTCAGCTCTCTTCAAAATCATTTGTTCATTTCCAGAGGGTTCAGAGAAAATGCGAACAAAGAATATAATCCTGAGCTGCAGCAATCTGCCATTTATTCTGACATTCATTTAATATACATGTATTGTATGGCTGTATTTATCTTTTATTATCTTCTGTGTTTTATGATCTTGTGACATCTTAGGGCCTGACTGGGAGAGATAGTATATTCCAAAGCTAGTTAATTTCTAGAGATAGCACACTACTGCCCTTCGAACATTCCTTGCATATGCAAATGAACCAATCCAAAGTTCATATCTCCAGTCACCTCCTTTATTGAACTCTCACAATGCTGAACCAAAATTTCCCTGCCCTAACCAAACCAGGATCAGGTTAAAAAAAATTCCAGACAGCTCCTACACCCCAGAACCTATTAAAATTAAACTAGCCAATTTTAAGTCTGCTTATATTGAGCCTCCTATTTCTTGCCATTAAAACAATGGTAAAGATTTTTGCCCACACTTTCCCCTCACTCCTTCTGCCTCCTGACCATGCTGGTGCTTCTCCATGTGGCCCTACATGGCATGACTTCCTCTCCTTGAGAACTGTGAGTAGCAAACTATCTTTTGAATGACACTTGTCTCCTGATCTTGATCTCACCATACACAAATTACAGTAAAGAACATTTTAGCCCTTTTCCCATTTAGAAAAAAAAAAAGTGCAGCTTACTGCCAGCGCTAATGTAACACCACATATAGGAACACTGTTTTCTAGGATTTGACAAATTTAGCAGTCAAGAATGACTATATTTTGAAAATGGAAATACCACTACTAAAAATAGAATGCTATAAATAGAATGATATCATTTGTTTCCAAAGACTATCGATATACTAGAGCGATGCGAAAATATTGGGGGTAAGGTTAGGACTATAATTCATGAGTTATGTCAGGGTAAATGCCGTAGCCGCAAGCACTGCCAGCTAGTATTTTTGGAGCCAATGGGAAAAGGGTTAAAACAATGATCATGTCCTAGGTCTTATCCTAAGTGCTGGAGATTCAGTAGGGAGTAAGCTAGATATAGTCCCAGTCCTGCTTATAAACAAAATCAAGGACTCTTTCTGCCCCAGGGATAGAAAGTCTTATTCAAGGTCATAAGGACCTCTTTATACCCTGCACAATTAGCTCATTCAAGCTTTATTTCAGAGCCATGGGAAGATCATGAAATTTAGAGGTAGCCCTCCTTAGGAGTCATATTACCTTTGAGAGCTGGAGCAGGTTATCTAACCTTCTAGTTACACACTTATGGTTGTCCCAATAATATTTGCTAAACTAGGAAGAGCTATGTGTGTGTGTGTGTGTGTGTGTGTGTGTGTGTGTGTATATATATATAAAATGTATGTGCGTGTGTGTGTATATATACACACACACACATGCACATATATTTAGGCAAGACAACTCTTGGTTGACCTCACAGATTGCAAGGACCTTGTCAGCATACAATCCTTATTTTTTTTATTTTTTATACCTATAGCACCTGGTCTTCCTAGGTGGTCTCCCATCCCAGTACTAACCAGGCCCGACCCTGCTTAGTTTCGGAGATCAGATGGGATCAGGCTTGTTCAGGGTAGCGTGGGCTAGACTGAGTTGTTATATTTTTAAGAAGGCATACTACAAGAAATCATGGAGTACTTTACATCTCATCACTTCACAAGAAAGATTAAATACTAGTGTCTCTGAGGCATTTATTCTTATGAACTCTCAGAACACTCACTTGGTCCGATAAGCACATTGAGTGTTGTACAAATTGAAATGCGAGGCTTCCAACAAGTACTTTGCTTGTACTTGTGTGTGTGTGTCTGCATACACACAGAGCCAGACATGATGGCAACTTGTGTCTTATACATTATAATTCAAAGTTTTCTTCTTCCAATATTGGGGAATTTATAGTAGTTTAAAAAATATACACTCATGCATGTACTCAGGTTTTTCTTGAAAAGTTTGTGATAACAGTTGCATAATTAAAATGTATAATTTATAAATATCCCTTGTTTTAAAGAAAGCAAAGACCTTTCTGCCTCTATCAGTTTATGTAATACAAACTTCTCACCTCTACCAAATTGTTTTTATAGGAAAACATACATCAGGGGAATCACTAAAAATCAATGATCCAGAATGATAATGGCATATGTTTTTAAAAGCTTTATCTTTCTTCATTAAAAACACCTTTACAAATAGCAATAATCCTGATGGTGTGAATTAATAACTGCTTTTTTGAGCTTCATTGCTGCTCTTGTATTACTCATGGTTCGCTGGTTTCCTGGGATTGTTTTGTGTTCAGGGCTATTTACATAGTCTCTGGGTTATTATCTGCCTTCAAAAGTGACAGGCAAAACTCAAGGGCTTCTGGGAGCAGTGAGATTTCTTGCATAGAGGAAATGTAATTTTTTTTAGGAGAACATATCCAAACAGTATGAAAATCAGGGTTATGAAGTAACAAGGGCAAAATGATAGAAAAGTAGAGGGAATGACACATTGTTTTAGTAGAACTGTGAGAAAAAATATCAGATCATTTCATTCACTTCACTTCTTAAGTTCTCAAAGGAGAAGGAAGATAGTCAATAACATGTATGCTCAGAAAGGCAACATGATGTCAGAGAAGGAACAGGAAATTGGGACTCAGATGGACAAGGGCCGGAATCCCTATGCTAGCACTTCCTTAGTGCCACCAATCGTAAGCAAGTTATTTTCTTTCATTTTCTGATACATAAAGTGGAGACAGTAATATTTATTGCAGTGAATACTTATTAGAATTAAATGAGAATTAGTTGAATGTGAAAGAACTTGGGCAATAGTAGGGACTCAAGAGATGATCCTTATTCTTAATGGGACACATGGTCTATCATGTTAGGGACCAGTACTGCACTTAAGGGATTCTTGGTTTTATAAAAATATGGTTTTGTCCTTAAGTCAACAAAACACAGAATTCTAGCTGTGGCTTTTCAGGAGAGTCTTTATTTTAAGAACTTAGTTTTAAGTTGAGTTTAAATATAAACAATGCATAGAAAGAAGCTGGTGGGCAGATCTTTCTGGAAGCAGAAATTGTGTATTTAAGTTTGTGGTGCTTTGAATATTGAGGAGTTTTTGGTTCAGTCATGGGGAGACCATCCTAAGATAAAAAATTAAAAGAAGTGACTGAAGCGTTCTTATGTTTCATTTTAATTTTTAGTTCTGGAAAACATAAAGAATGCCTTTCTCTCTCTTTTGTGTTATGGTCTTGCCATCAATTCAGACCCTGCTGTGCTTAAAGCTCTTTCTCTCAGAGAGAACACACTCTGGCATATGCATAAAAGTTTTGAAGGACGACTTTATAAGCCCATTTGATTTTGTCTAAGATGGGTCACTTAAAACTTTATCTAGCACAAGATTCCTCTTAGCTGCTGTAAATTGTGGTGCTTCTTTGCAATTCTGAATTTCAACTTAATTGAAGGCAGTAGGACTACAATGTCCAGATGTGGGGTCACCCAAATAATAACCTGAGATTACAAATCAAACTCAATTATTTTTTTAAATTACTTGCAAATATATATCCTGAAAACCTCACCAGTGTGTTATTGTAACTTTGTGTAATCTTTTGCCACACAGATTTAGACCCAGAAATTTCTTCACTGAAGTTTGTAATGACGAGAGTTATATGTTGAGACAATAAATTGACAATTTAGGATTGTGGGGACCAGGCAAGCCTGAGAAATAAAACATCCAGTCTCTTCCACATCAAAATGTGAGAGCAAAATCCTTTGCTCATTTTGAGTCTTTTTTTTTTCCTAATGTATTTAGATTACTTTTCTTCCATTTGGGAAATGATGTCGATTAGCAAGTGTGTTGTTAGTTAAAATATCCTGTAACTGATTTCTAAGTTCTTATTCAGTGTAACATTGCTGACCTAGTTTGTATAAAATTCGAATTCTTACATTAATGGCTACAAAATAGACACCCTGCCAACTTGCAAAATTTTAACTCTAATACAAAGGGTCTCTTTTTTCCTTAAAGAGAAGGATGAAGACAAAGGATTGCCACCGGGAACCAACTAAGCTAGGTCCCCTGATGTTTAAAAGATGAATATCTTAATGCATTCTCAAGAAAGTGTCTGATTTATGAAGCTTAGTGTGCACTTAAGATATATCTGATTTACAAAGCTTTCTTGATTATAGGGGAATCTTTTCTTTCCTATTATAATAGATATGTAAAAAAAAACTCAGATTACCCTCTAAATGCAGCCTTTCTAGGGAAAATGTGTACTTCATGTGTTCAAGAGCCCAGTGTCACACAGAACTCATCTCTTGGCTGTGTCCCTCACCAGCTATGTGGACTCAGGGAGGTCCTTAAACCCTTCAACTCTCAGTTTCTCATTTATAATTCAGGGATAACAATCATAATTACCTAATATAAAGATTGTGAGAATTCAATGAAATTGTTTCTGAAGACTCTAGCAGAGTCCCTGACCCATATTAAGGGCTCAATAAATGATAAATGTATTTTCACTGTTATCAATACAATAATATTTTATATGTGCACAGACAGCAACCACAATCCATTTGAGTAAGGAGTCAAAGACAGCTTTCCACCCCTGTCTGTGCCCCCGGCTATCTCAAATGCTTCAGTCTCTCACTTTCTCTTCTCCTCCTTCTCTTATTCTTTTCTCTCTCACCTATTCACTTTTCTCTCTCATTCTTGTTCTCTCTTCTTTCCTATTTCTATTTATTTTTATTTCTAATAGCTACCATCTACTTAGGGTCAAATGCTTTAAATGTGTAATTTCTATCCATTAGAAACAATACAAATTTAGCTTATTATTATTATTATTAAATTAATTATTAACTATTATACTAATTAAATACTAATTTTCAAATGAGAAGATTAGGTTAAACCTTTCTAAAGTTAGCCATTTGCGTGCTATGATCAAAATTTTGCAGCTTGAGAGACTTACCTCTGGCAAGAATAAAATTCTTTTGGCATGTAACTCAAAAACCAGTTCAGTTTTTATTATAGCACATATTTTGATTAACTATTTCTGCATAACAAGATACCCAAAACTCAGTAGATTAATTTTTTTTTTTTCTCATGATCCTACAGTTTAGCATTTGAGGCATGGCTCAGTTGGCTAATTCTTCTGGCCTAGACTGAGGCCACTCAGTTGTCTGTTATCAGGTATGTATTGATGAGGCAGCTCTGCTGATTTTAGATAGGCTCTCTCATATGTTTCCAAATTCACTTGTTGTGGACTGCTCTCAGATAGCCTTAGCTGGGACAACGAGGCATCCTCCACGTCATCTCTCATACTCCAGCAGAGTAGCCCTATGTTCATATGGCAGCGGCAAGGTTCTGGTAAAGCACAGTCTAGATCACAAGATCTGTTGAGATGTCCTTTATAACTGGCTCTGTCTTGTTTGCTGTATCCTATTGACCGAAGCAAGTCACGAAGTCCAGATTCAAGGACTGAGGAAATAATTCCATTAGTGAAAGGAATTGTAAAGTTCTCAGTGCTAAAGAAATGAGTATAGGGATAGATAAAAAATTGAGCAAGTTCTTGCAATCAATTTCCACATCAGATGGTTCAGCACCTTGGTTTCTTCCCTGAACTTCGAGTACCTACTTCACTTTTCTTTCCCTTAAATTCTGAGGAATGTGACAGAGTCTCAAAGTACTTACCCACCCACTAATAAAAAAGCTTGCCCTTTTAAGGATAAGGGATAGCAATTGTCTCTAAAGAAAGCAAAAAAAAATTAATGGCAAAGTTTCTAGTTAAGAATGAATACAATTGAGTGTCTGTAATAGTTGCATTGCAATTAACAACAACAAAAAACAAAAACAGAATTTTTTCTCTGCCATCTGTCTTTATTTTGCTAACCCACTTTATTGACATCCCCAGCAAAGCCATGCATGAGGTAGCAATGGAAAAAAAATTACAAGATAATTTGCAAACTCACATTTTTATGTTTTTATGGCCTCACTAGGAATATGGTTTGGGCTGCATAGCCCTATGATAACAGAGTGCAAAACCATAGCAGATACCCACTTCCAAATTTATCTTTGCCTAGAGCCCCATCTGATTTATTTTTAAGTATATTTCAACAGAATGCCCAAAGTCAAAATGTTATTTACAGTGTGGGGCTAGCAGCAGAACATACTGCATCAATTTCTTCAGAAAGAGGAGCCCAGAAATCCATTTTCGCAAAGGCATGAAAACACAGACCCCTTATTCGTTTATTTACAACCGTCTTCCTTCTAGAAAAGGGTTTAAGGTAGCTTACACAATTGGCTGCAAGTTAATCCACGTATGTTTGGAAATGAGAAATCAATCCTTTTCTAGCAATCCTGCCTTAGATCGAGCAGCATTTGTATGTTTAAGGAGAAAAAGGAGAAAGATTCAGCAAGTATTGATTCCAAAGTCATTATCTCCCATGTTCAGTGATAACAAACCAGCTTTCTGTTTCTACTCAACATTTGTTTGAATTAACTAGAGAGAGTACAAGGATACAAAATGAAGTAGTTGCCTCCATAGGGAATTAGCCTGGACCCTGAAACTAGACCTTCCAAGAATCCATTTTTCTCTCAAAATTTCCTTGGGACACACATACAGACATACCTAACCAAGGAAATTCTCTTTATCATTGCTAAGTAGTTTGAGCTACACGCCAAAAGAATTTTATTCTTGCCAGAGGTAAGTCTCTCAAGCTGCAAAAAGCTCACTCCAAATATCAGTCTCTTTAAATTCTTCATTTTTACTAGGTATTCAATAAATGTTTGTTGAATTCCACCAGAAACCTTCTGTAAGTTCCATTCCACACAAAGAGGTGCATATGATAAATATTCTGAAATTTTCTTGCTAGGAAATTTGAGTATAGAGGAAGATATGAGAATAATTTCTTTATAGGCTTTATTCTGACCCACAAGAAAGAACTGGTTATTAATGTGAGTTCAATACATGCTTGTTGAACATCAGAATGCACCAGACACCATTCTAGCTGCTATCGATCATATCAAGATGTGAAATATGTACTGTTCTGGACCCAAAGAGTTTTCACAGTGGCTTTGGTGATATGGCAGCATGAGACACACTAGGAAATATCTGTAGAGACGCAGAATACAAACACAGCTGAGCTCAGAAGAAGGTAAATTTGCTTCTGTGTAGAAAGAACCAAGAAAGACTTCATAGAAAAAGGAGACCGTTGAGGCAGTCCTATTCTGGACATATTTAATATCAGTGTTGCCTAAAATTGTTGGTTGATATAGCTGTTTTCTTTTTCTATTGTGGTATAATTCCACCTAGCCAAAGCTAACTCAGCATGTAAAATATGAGTACTATCACTTTTTTTTTGTCTTTAGAATTTCTCTCAACTATCCATTTTCCTGTGCTCCTTCTCTTTATAAAGAAATTCTCAGCAGAAATGTATTATAGTTTGACCAGTCCTAAAGCTAAGGAAGCTGGTAGTAAAGGGGATAAACTAAAATCTCTCTACCTTTATTCTCCTTCATTCAACTGCAGACATACATTTCTCATTTCCTCTTCAGAGGTCTCTGAATAGAGTTCTCCAGACTTGTTCTCTCTACTGTGAGATGTATAAATACATTTTTAAAATTATTTAAAGCACTGTTTTAGGTGTGTTATTGTTGTTGTTGTTGTTGTTTTATTTGGGGTTTGTTTTGTTTGTTTTGGTTACTGTAGTTAGCCTTCTCTGAGGAATATACCAATATACCAGTCTTTGATTCCCAGGTGAAATAAGAGAACCGTAAAAATAGAATATAGCCATGTGCCCACAATAATTTTGTCCATAGGAAGGTAATATAAATCATTTAAATATATTCCTCTGTGCCTCTTCTTATCCTTCAACCCTCAAACATTTTGTAGAACCCGATCGTCCAACAAAAACCTACACTATAGTCTGGAAGCAAACTCCTTGTATCAACCACAAACACCAATCAAGCCACATCATTTCAGACTAACAAACCTTCTTGACATTTCTGAGGACCAAAAGCTGTGTGAGTTATCTATACATTGCTTGGGTATAGCCCAGGACAAGCAATCCTTCCAAATTTTGGCATATACTAAAAGAGGGTTTTAGTAAACTCTAGTTCCATTTCTTATTTTAATTCACCTTCATTGGATGCTTGTTATGGAGCAGATGCTATGCTGAAAAATGTGATACACAAAAATGAGTAAGATATTAAACCTACCTTTAAAGAATTCACACTCTGGTGGCTGCATAAACACATAAAATTAATTGCAGTGCATGTTAATGGAGATGAGTGAAAGTTTCAGTTAGATCCTAAAGAAAAGGACACCCAATTCTACCCAGGAAAGAAGAGGAAAGGATTCAGAAAAGTGGTGGTGATCAGTTTCCTTGGGACAGAAATAGGAGTTTGATAATAAAAGGCAGAGACATCCATATATGAAAAAAGAGGCATGCACTAATAATGCAGCATCTCTATGGAAGAGTAAGTAGTACACTACTACCAGTAGTAGTCATACTTTTAATTGGATTATTAGGCATTTGTTTAAAAATGTGTAAATGGAATTAAATACCTGAGGAGAACATATTGAGTGATGATAGGTGGTGATAGAGCTTCCTGAAAATCCACATCAAAAGAAGAGCTGGTAGAGGGAATGAACCTTTAGAGAGGTTAGATGAGAACTAAAAAAGAATGCCACGAAATACAGGGATGGAAGAACTTGGTGAAGCAAGGTCCATGGGAACAAATACAACAGAGAAAGCAAGAGTATGTGGATTAAAAAAATATAACCTGGATTTAATAGTTGAAAGTCATTAAGCATAGTTTGGGTGGGCTGTGAAGGCAGATGCCAGATTGAAGTGGGGTAGCTAGCAGAATAAGTTTGTTGCTCCATACATCTTGCTATTTTGTGTGGCTCTACCATCATCTTTTGGATCGAGTCCCGTGATCCTCTGAATTTAGACAATGGCTTTGGAAAAGAAAGCCCAGAGGAGCAAGTGGGAAGATTTACAGAGACAAGTCCCTGAAATTGTTCTCATCACATCACTTACATTCCATCAGCCAAACCCAGTTATGTAGCCTTTCCTAACTACAACAGCAACTGAAAAATATAATCTAGCTGTGCACACAGAAGGAAGAGGAAACAGGATTAGCAAACATGATGGTGGAAATCATTTTGCAATATGTATCGAATTAACATGTTGTACACCTTCAACTCACACGGAGTTATGTGTCAATTATATCTCCATGAAGCTGGAAACAACTTTTAAATAATAGATGGAGCAAACAGGGATAGGAATAGTGAACACACATCAGTCTCTATTATAGCTTTTTCCATATTCTTTTACATAGATATAGAAAAATTAGCAAGCACAATTTCTGAGCAAAAAAGATATTTAACGGGGAATTCAGCCTTTGAATGATTTCCTCCCTGCCCCCATTACAACTTATCTGTTAGGAGAAACACAAAAATCTGTCTTCTTAAGAATAACAGAAACAGCCAGCTGTTTTTTTTTTTGTTGTTGTTGTTTGTTTGTTTTTAATTTCATTTGCTTTCTAGTTGGAAGGAAAATCTTTCCGTAGCCATCAGAACTCTCAGGCCATACACATGGTATACTATTTGGATGAAGTTTAAAACAGAAACAAAAAAACAAAACCACTAATGGTGATTAAAAAGGTTCTTTCTGGTCAGAAAAAAAAAAAAGTACAAACATTTCCAAATACTGTCGTACTCGCAGATATCAGTTATCCAGATACCAGCTGGAAATCTCATTTGAGTTGGAGTTGAGCATCTGACAGTGAGCAGTAGAGAGAGCAGTGAGTGTAGCTGCCCCTCTAGATATAATTATGGCCCTCAAAGAAAATGTGTTGATCCCTGGAGGACATGAGACTCTGGGAGAAAGTGACCATGTCAGCGAGGATTTTATAATAGGCAATGGGGAAATGGTAGACCAGATTTAAAAAAAAAATCACATAAAAGAAGAAAGATGTTTAACTAGTGGCTGTGAGAGAATGTGGCTAAGAAGAAAAAAACTGGCACTTTCAGTCTTAGCGCTGTTTTCTTAGAAACTGCACCATGAGAGCCAAGTGGAAGAAGTAAACATGCAGGCTGAAGTACAAAAGAAGAAAGAAGAGGCAGAGGACCAAGTGAGCTACTAGCTTGTGTGCTCATGGAAGCCATAGCAGAAGTATGGAGAGCCAGAGACCAAGGATGCTGGTACTAATTGTTAGATGGTGTGCCTGCCATTTAGAACTTCTTAATGGATCTAGAACGTCCATCACCTTCTGATCACTGCGACCACCTTTGGGAGACCTACCTTGCTCTACAAAAACAACAGTACCTTATGGTCCTTTGCTCTGGACCTGTGACATTCTGGATTAATTCTGTTCTTAGTTGTGACTGAATGTAATGTGTATGATAAATCACTTCTTCTGCTGTCTCAGCTGAAGAAAAAACAACAACAACAAAAAGATTAAAAACTGAAAGTCTCACCATACAATCTATGGCAAGTATTTCAAAGGAGTAAGAAAAGGGGAAATTGGCTAAGGAAACAAGTGTCACATTTTGGGGCACTCTTGTGAGCCCCATCAAAAATAGGAACCATTTGAGAGAGAATAAAGGACCAAAGTTAAACAGAGGTAGAAATCTGAGAGAGAATTGGGATGACAAATGGATGAAATTAATTGAGACTTTTGCAACAGGTAAGGCAACTAACTGTGTTTGCAACTAAATATAAAGAAGGAAAAGACAGTACAGCTGTTTGGTGGCAGATAGTGTATTTACCATAATGCAGAAGAGGCAAACCTGTTAGTTCTTAATTTTCCACTCTTTTCCAAATATTTTTTTCCTCAGTTGGAAAAGATAGAACAGCCATTGATTTTTATCACCAAAACAGAAACAAAAATTTAATGTAGAAGTGGACATACATATGTATATATATTTAGCCACAGTCAGATGAACTCCCCAGACTGAGAAAAAGTTAATTCAAGTATCTGGAGAAAAATGAATGGAGGGGTTCATGATGAAATCATTGGTGATCTTCAAGGGGTTTTAGAAACTGGAAGAGCAGCCACTTAATTGAAGATAGAAAAACAAAACAAAATGTTCATTTTTAAAGAAGCAGAACAATAGACTGTAGGGAAGAAATACTCATCAGTCAGTTTGCTAACAGCCTACTGCCAAATTTTATAACTTAAAAAACAGATGTTTACATGCACCTGAAAAAGTAAACCACACTCATTTCAATGCAGCCTCAGTTTATTCAGGATAACATGTGCTGAACTATCTTCCTTTCAGTTAACTCTCTTCCTCTTCGCCCTGAGAATACCCGCTGCCAGCGCTCGTGGCTGCAACGTTTACCCCGAAATAACTCACAGACTACAGCCCTCACCTGACCTCCAAAGTCTGCAATGAATAGCTCGCTTTTATTATTTTCACGTCACTCTATTATATCGATAGACTTTGGAAACAAATGACGACATTCTGTTTATAGCATTCTGTTTTCAGGGGTTCAATCACTGAAAATGTCAAATCCTAGAAAATGGAGCATTCCTATGCATGATGTTAAATGAACTCTGGCAGAGAGCTGCACTTTTTTTTCCTAAACACGAAAAGCTTAAATAGTATTGATAAATATTACTCTTCTATTAACCATACAGAAGTCTAATTAATATTCAAACAGAATTTGAGGGAAATTTCCACACACGTGAATAATATATTTTTATTTGTTTTTCTACTTTTTTAAGTTAATTTATCAGTCAAACAAGGTTTTTCCTTGAAAAAACCCTAATAGTACTAAAAAACTATCATTGTCTAACTACTAACTACCTAGACTCTCTCAAGCAATTCTGTTCTGCTCCTTTCTAAAGATAACCAGCATTGTTGCTTTTTTGTGCATTCTTTCAGACCTTTTCCTATTTATTTACACATGTACACATGTACACACACAAATATACATTCGTATAGACAAGGGGAGAAACAAATATTAATATTTTGAGTAAATTTTCAATACACAAAATATTTTAACTATTATGAATATTTCATTCAAAAATGCTAAGAAATATTTCTCAAGACACATATAAGGATCTAACATATTCTTTTATTAAAAATTGCAGGATATTTCATTGTATAAAATACCACAACTTATTTAGTCATAATACTTTAAAGCCCACTTTTCCTTTTATGTGTGAATCAAGGATTAGATGATTTTCTTCTGACAAAGTATTCTCAAGTAGCCCAGTGTTTACGTTTGTACAATGGTATTTCATGTTTCCTTTTGGGAGCTATTGAATTGCTCTACAATGCACTTGCTAAGTATTACTTTAAAATTTTTTTTCTGTTTATTTGGTCGGAAGTCCTCAGTTATAAATGAGCTCTGCTCCTTTTCCTTGCTCATAAGCTGGTATGAATATTGTGAGTGCTCCAACGAAATTTAGGGACACAGATCTCCTAGATAACATGAAGTCTAGGTTGGCCAGAAGCTCCCCAATTTTAAATTTAGAAATGTATTTGGTGTTTCCATATGTCAAGAAATATTAGAGTTATGATGCTGCTCTAGAAGAGACTGTCTTTCATTCATTTGTACATGCATTCCTTCATTCAATGGATAGTGTTGAGTGATTGCTTAGTGCCAGATGCCATTCTAATCAACGGAGAGGCAGTCATGCAGAGATAAGAAGCGTGTTCTCACAGCATTTCCCTGTCAGGTTGAAGGTGATTGAAAATCAACAAGTAAACAGTGAACAAGGTAATGAGATAGTGATAAAGCTTTGAATAAAATAAAATAGTTCAATGTGTTAGAATGACTGTGAGGAAGGGAGGTAAGTGTTCAAATAATTACAATAATAGTAATAATGATAGAGTTTAATATGCAGTGATAGTGTTCTAGGAGAATTCTATTTATTAAATCATTTAGCCCCCTTTCCCTGTTAGTGAAGCAAGGAGCATTTCTGCCCTTTTCCTACAGAGGAGTAAACAAGCTCAGAGACAGTAAGTAGCTTTCTCAGGTCCCACAGCTTATAAAAGGCAGAGATGGGTGGTTGGAAGTGTCTTGAGGAGGTGACATTTGAGCTGAGACCAGAATGAAGAGAAGAAGCCACCCATGGACATCAAAGGAAATATCAGCTGCAGATTTTTTTTATATATATATAGTGAATGTATTGACCTATTTGTGGAACAGAAAGGCCAGTGTGAATAGTTTTCTGGGACTTCTTTCATTACAGTCAATTCTATCCAAGCAATTTAGGGAATATATATATATATATATATATATATATATATATACACACACACACACACACACACACACACACACACACACACACATACACACACACACACGTATAATTTTTTCTTGCATGAAGTTCTGCTGGAAAGCATTATGATGGCTTGGGACACTGCAGGACTACAGGTAGGAAAGAAATATAGGTTCTGGAAGCAGTCATATTGTCTTTCGAAGGAGCAGATATTGGACTAGAGCACTAGGGAAATTATACATATTCAAATTTCAGCAAAACATGATAATCTCAAAAAAGAGCTAGAGAAGTTAGGCCAACTTTAAGTGGTTGCTTATTATACCTTGAAAGTGTCTGATTAATAGCTTAATAACAACAAGTAAGTTAGTCATTAATATCTTGCCTCCAGGCTCTCCCTTGCCCTTGGCACAGTCAACTTTTAACAAGTCCTTTAATAAAGACATAGAAATATGCTTACTAAATTTATGGATGGCATAAAGCTATTGTTAAGTACAAACAGGATGACAGAATCAAAATTAATATGAATTCAATAGACTACAAGTAAAGGTTATACATATAAGATGCAATCTAACTAAAAATTATAAAGTTATATATTACGTTTAAAGCCATTCAGACATATATACTTGTATATGTGTGCATGTGTGTATACTCTCATAAATGCACACTCAGGAAATGGAGGAGTGCTGACTTCATAGGTATTCTCTCAAGATGGGTGTCAAGTCTAATTCACTGTTAGGAAGGTTACAGTGTCATTTCCCTGTCTAGTACTGAATCTGCCTATTCATTTTGAGAAACTTTGGTCAACAGGAGAGGGAATGAAAAGAATCAGAGTGGAAATGAAGGTTCTAGAAATTAGATCATATAAGGATAATCTGAAGAAACAAAGATAAATTTAGCCTGGAATAAAAGAAGTAAGAGTCTGAGAGCTGTCTCTCCAAATCTTTGAAAGCTGTTGGGTGAAGCAAGGTATAAAGTTTAGAGCAAAAGGCAGGGTTAAATTCAGTCATCACAAGTAGTATTAACCTACATGATGTTCAAGTTTGAATTCACGGTCAATATTCAAAATCTGGAAGTTTTTACATATGAACCTTATATCCTGGTCTTTCTTGAAGAATTCAAAGATCCGATTACACTGGATCATTCTTTTTTCAAATAATTACTGGAGCTGGTAGCTCTTTTAGAAGGTAAAATCATATTTTAGTTCAATGAAGTCCCCACCATTTCTTATTTTAACTCCAATTTATTATTTTATACCTAAGCCAAGTTATTTATTAATTATTATCCACAGGACACAATCAGTCCCAAGGCTCAGCAGTTTTAATGAGGCATATATGAACTCAGCATACAGAAAAAAAAAGTTATAGATTTGCCCATTAGTTAAGCTAGGTGACTGGGGGGTTGGTGGGAGGTGGGTAACTCCCTGACACTGGAAATACCAAGAGAAACCCTGGAAAACAATCTTCAGGGATGGTAAGAGGTCTGAGTACCCAGTTCCAATGTGTATGGTGGGGAGAGAGGGGGTTGAAGTTCGTTACACCAACAAGTAGTTTTCCCACACCAGCTGGGTGTCCTATGATTTAACTCAATTCCAAACCAATCTACCCGGAAGTAGCATCAGAACCCATAGAATAAGGGCTCAGTTCTAAGAGACCGCCCACCACCACCATTTCAGATGCCATTTGCAAGTCCAGGTAGTCCACTGTGCTTCCAACTGACCAGCTATAGATTGGAGGTTTCAATTACCCCCTCCTCGGGTTCATTAAATTTGCTAGAGCAGCCCACAGAAATCAAAGAAACATTTTACTTACTACATCATCAGTTTATTTTAAAAGAATGTAAACCAGGAACAGCCAGATGGTAGAGATGTATAGGGTAAGGGATATGGGATGGAGCACAGAACTTCCATGCCCTCTCTGGGGTTGCCACCCTCCCTGATTCCGTGTGTGTTTACTAACCCGGAAACTCTCTGAACTCACCCTAATGGGTTTTTATGAAGACTTCCTTGTATACACATGTTGATTATTTCATCAGCCATTGGTGATAGGATGCAACTTCCAGCCCCTCTCTCTTCTTAGAAGTCAGGGGCTGGGGACTGAAAGTCCCAACCCCTCTAATCAGCTCTTTGGTTCTCCTGGCCACCAACTCCCACCCTTATGTGCTTTCCAAAAGTCACTTCATTAACATAAAAAAAACCACACATATTTATCACTTAGGAAATTCCAAGGGTTTTAAAGAGCTCTGCCCAGGGACTGTGGACTAAGACCAAATATATATTTCTTATTCTAAATTATAGTGTCACAGAGAGTATGCAGCAGCTATCAGGACTGGGTCTGCAGTAAGGCAAATGATAAGGCAGCCCTTTCTCTTACTCTGTTATAGGTGCACCTTGTCTTATCATGCTTCAGGTTATTGCACTTCACTGATGTGTTTTTTGCAAATTAAAGGCAAGACCCTCCACCACCAAAATGACCATGACTTGTGTTTTTGCGATACTCATTTTATGAAGGTGGTCTGGAACGGGACCCACAATATCTCCTCTGTCTACCTGTTAAGTATCTGCAAAGTCAGAAGAACAGATGGTGGCAAAGTGGGGAAAATGTGAGAGAGTGAGGAAGAGAGAAAAGTACCATCGGGTGGCAAGAAAAATAGCAACAACTTATGTGAAAGTTACCAAAAGAGTGTCCAAGAGACAGTAGGAGCATATAAAACTCTAACTAATGGTTTTGAATTTCACAGAGAATCATAAAATTATCCTCAGCAATTGCAATTAAATGAAGTGTGTCCTGGGCAGCTGTCTTAGAAAAGTGAAAAAGTAGATTTCCCTTTTTAAAGAACCACCACCAGCTCTGAAGGGTTGGTGTCTTAAGGATCTCAAATCAATTTAACGGAGGTATTTTATAAAGAACACTCAACAAATCACTTGTGGCCCAGGATGGATTAGTCTGATCTGTTTTTATGCATTATAATTACCTAACGGCTCTGTGTATTGCATGTTCTCCTTAATCATAAAAGCCACCAATAAGCAAGCAAATCGATTTAATTTTTTTCTGCCTTTTTTTTATTTTTTAGATTTAGTCCTTAGAGGACTCCACTGTTCCAGGTCCTTACCATCAAGCCTCCAAACTATGAGTTTGTTCATTTATGCCATTTAGAAGAAAAAAAGCAACAGCTCTGTTTAGAAGCTGAGACATTATGAAAATCTATGCAAATTCACAGAAGAATAGGAGAAAAAAAGGGAAGAAAAGACAATTCTCACAAAAAGATCAGTTCATTTTTCTCTTGTCTTCCTGCTATACATATATCATCAAAAGCTCTGAGTTTAAAGCCAGCTCGCTCACTGCCTCTCTTTTCGTCACTTTAAGGTAATCATGTAATTGAGAGGGAAATACATTGAAATGTTGATCTTGATGACATTTTTTCAAATCATAGTTAAGTTTTTTTTACATTTCATCACATCCTTCTCTATAAAACATTATCAGGGGAACTTGTTTAAAAAGTACATACATTCCTGGGTCTTTCATAGACCTGCAAAAGCAGAATCTCGGGAGTGTGGCCTGAGAACATATATTTTTAAAATGTCCTAGAAAATTCCGATGCACACAGATATGTGACCACTGCTGATATAATGCCACCTTTTGTTTAAAAAATGTCCCAAACTTTTACTAATGGGATTGGGGTACTCAGAAGTAGCAATGTGGAGTGGAGAGGAAGGACTTCTATTTTTTTGTTGGTTATAGTTGCTAAGAGCTATGGAGAAAGTTCTCCATTTTGGGAATCCTTGGTAAATAAATTGATTGCAATTTGATAAAGAGTGGCGAGAGGAAGGTGGAAGTTGTTTCAACTTTAATAGGATACCTTAGTACGTGTATGCTTTGATTGACTGCCAATCATACCTATATTTGTTCTAAAAATTTGCACTAAAGCCACACAAAGGGTGACCTGGGAAAATTTTACAGCATCTCTAGTTATGCTATTTAAGGAAAAAGAGAAATATAGGTTTTCCTGGGCAGGAAATTGAGTACCATTCAGCAGTACTGAAAATAAGAAATAATTATGGCGCAGGTAGTAAAGCATGATGGATGGTTTGGGGAAGGCCAGTTGGCATTTTTATTTACCCTCTCCTATAACAAAATAACAAGAGGGCATTCATTCAATTGGGGAAATCAAAAAGCAGCACATTTAAAACAAATGAAAGGAAACTTCAGTCTGTAATGAACTTGACTCTGTGGCTACAGATTGCCAAGAAAGATTACTGAAGCAATTAAACATTTGTGTGCAAATAATTATAGCATTTTCCAACATAAATAGGTAGAAAAATAAGTCCTGTACTTTGGGCTGAAATTGGCTTTTTTTTTTTTCTCTTTAAGAGATATCTATCATCCTGCTTGGAAAAAAACAAAAAAACAAAAAAACAAAACTGATCTTCAACTGAATATAAAAAATGCTATTTCTCAAACAGGTGATGAAGTGCTCTTAGTATGTGATTCATTAAGTCTGTGAGACAAATGGGGCTTTCTTGGGGTCTCCAAGAACAGACAGACCACTCTCAAGTTTGGAGATTGGTTAAAAAGGACTCTTGGGACTCAACATATTGTACTCATGGCTAAGATTTATTTCAGCAGTAAAGTAAGAAGGATATACAGCCATATCATAAGGGGAAAGGACACAGGTAGAATATGGAGAAATCCATGTGCAGGCTTCCTTATGCTTCTTCTTCCTATGAAAGGTCATAAGTACACATTCTTTTCCAGCAGTGAAAATAAGACAACGTGTATGATATTTCTGCCCAGAAAAGTTTATTATAGAATGAGCATACAAGATTTTTTTACTGGGAGATGGTCACAGAAGCACCATCTGCTCACCACGCACCAAAATCCTAGACTCCCAGAAATAAAGCAAGTGTTCATCATAACCCGTATTGTTTCCACAAACAGTCTGGCACAATGATTTATGCTTATCAGTTAACTTTTGACAGTGGATACTCTAAGAGACAAGTTCTCAGATCCAGCCAAGGACCAACATTACCGGCAAGGATTTCTAAGGACAGCATTCTCAGACTGCCTACATTAACTCTTTTCTTTACAGGGTAGGTGACAAAGAAAGCTGTGGTGAATTTGAGATTATAAGAAGCTTTCAAATTGGAAATCAACCAGTGACAATCACTATAGATTTCCTGCCACAGCAAAATGAATCACTGAACAATTCACGAGAGCAAATTATTTTATTGTTTTAAGACATGGATAAACACATGGTCATCCATTTCAATAAAATTTTTTCTTTTCTTGCCCTCTATCAATTGCCTATTAACTCCACAGATCCCCCCACCCATAATGCATTTGTATTCTGAGTCCAACATTAATTACACTAAAAAATTGGAGCAATTTAGGAGCTCCAGAAACCTAGGGCTAATATTTGTTCACTTATTTGTTGTTTCCTTATGTTAAAACTGATATGCCTTTCAGAAAGGTGACCTTTAAAAATGCCTGCTATACTACCATAAGCACAGACATACAAATGCTTCATGAATTTCCACTTTCTAAATGTATTTCAAATCTCCAGGTCTCAGCATTGAAGTACAGTACTGGTTTTACTTAATGGCTGGAGAATGAATGCAGAAGGGCATATGTAATAATGCACTCACCTCTAAATATAATTTTCACAGTGGCTTTGCACATTGAGGAATAAAGTTTCACTAAATACTTTTAAAAAATAATTACCTCTCAATATAAACAATTACCTATAAACATATATATACACACATCTGAGTAAAATATAGAACACAATTGGTAGTGCCTTAATAGCTTACATCATGTCTTAAACATAGTTATAGTTCCCTGGAAACTGGTTTATTTGAATGAATGCATAATTTTAATTTTTTTCCTATTTTTCACACTTCTAATTCTAATTCAGGATGCAGATGCCTCAAGCCTGGACTATTCCAAAAGCCAGCTTTCGAATCTTACTACCACTAGGATCTACTCATGCAATGTATATCATTGCTAAATGAAACTTCCTGAACATTCTGCTAATGTTACCCCTTGCTTCCAAATCTTTGATAGATTTCTTTCAGCTTGAAAACAAATCTCTAAAACCACCACCATCACTCTCTGATTTGGTGCAATTTTAGCTCTCTAACTTATCAGTTGTATCAATTGTATCATTATGACGATCATGCTGAAATTGAAGATAAAATTTGTTCTGTTCTGCCTCTAAGAAAGAGAGAAATAACTAGACTACTCTCCTCACATCTCTACCCATTAAAATCTTACACATCCTAGATGTTGACAACTTCCCTGTTGTCATCCCCTTTGATGGTTAATTTTATGTCAACTGGACTGGGCTAACAGATGCCCAGGCAGCTATTGAAATGTGATTTCTGGGCGTATCTGCGAGGGTGTGTCTGGAAGAGATTAATATATGATTCAGGAGGCTGAATGAAACAATCTGCCCTTACCAATCAATGTGTGTGGACCCCATCCAGTTGATTTTTCAAGGGCCCAAAGTGAACAGAAAAGCAAAGGAAAGGCAAATTCTCTCTTTCTTTTTGAACTAGGCTCATCTTCCTAACCTTGGATATTTGAATCTTCTAGTTCCTGGGCCTTTGAACTTTAGAACTTATATCAGCAGCACCCTGGTTCTCAGGACTTCAGGCTTGGATGGAATCATACCATCGGCTTTCCTCATTCTCCAGTTCACAGGTGGCAAACCATGGGACTTCTCGGCCTCTATAACCACATGAACCTATTTCTTTAATAAATCTCATACATATCCGTTATTAGTTCTGTTTCTCTGGAGATCGTTAATATACCCACCAATGTTTTAATGAAGGGAGGTATTTGTAGAACTCTTTAGGAAATTTTGCCAAGTGTTTGCTTTTCAATTCTTAGGTAAGCAATTCTAATATTCCCACCTCCCTATGTTTTCTGATCCCTTCTGCATACTTTGCCAAGGCTGTTACATTGTCTCCTCCTTATCTACTGTATGAGCCATCACCCCCATAGCACATTAGGATAACTTTCAGGTCTTTGCTGTGACAATAATCACGGAAGAATACTCCTGCGTAATACTCTCCCCTCTTCACCCTCATAATTCACTCCCACACTTGTTCCTCTGCTTTCTTCCTATATACATCATCCAGGTCCTTCAGTTATTTTGGGAAGCAAGCTATTTCTGCTCCAATAGAGATTATAACTTTCTGTTCAAGTCATGTTGAAACCTGTTAATAATTATCCGAAGGCCTTGAGCTACAGTAGAGTAGAATAGGCATCATTTTGAAAATAAGGTGTGGTCTTTGCAAGCCCTCCAGGCAAAGCAAAACTGTTTTTCTCTGCAAGGAGATAATGGCTGTTTCTTCCAGTTCCCTGTGTTCAAAGCAATCTGGGATTCAAAATTTTCAGGCTTGTTTTTCCAATGTTCTCAATTCAGATCTCAGGTTCTATACCCGCCTGTAAGAGCTCCAACTTTAGCAGAAGAGGCCTGTTAAGATTATATGTTTAGTCTCCTTTGCAACTCTATCCCCTTTCCAGTAAAATCTTGGGCATGGATTTCAGCTTAATCTACCCTCTTGCTGTAGGAGATAAGGATCTTTTAAACACCACTGTGGATTCTTTCTTGCTTTTATAGCTTGTTTTTTGTTTGTTTGTTTGTTTTTGTTTGTTTGTTTGTTTGTTTGTTTGTTTTTAAGACTTCCAAAGCAATTACTTTGGAATAAAGGCAGTGCTCTCTACAATCCTTATAATTATTGGTGTCCTCACAGTGTTTACATACTTGAATTACTATAAAGCTAATACTTCACCTTCCGCTGGTATATCATCCCAATGCATCACAGGTGAGAGTCTTAGTAACTTGTTGCTACAGCAAATCAGGAGTTGTTATACTCAAATAACAACATAATTGGTGTCTTTATTATTTGAGTGGTCTCTTTCCAGAATCCCAGGATTACAAAGAATTTGCAAGATTTCGAAAAATACAGGAGCTATTTTGCATAATCTTGAATCATTGAATATTTTCTGCAAATGTCAGTATTCCCCTTTCTTTGCATAGTAGATGTTCCATAATATATATATATATATATCAACATGGTCTAAGGCTATCTTTTTTGCTGTCCACTTTGAATTTTTTGGAGAAAAGCAAACTCAATGATCTTAAATAAAAAATAATTTGCAAAATAAACTTGAATAAAGCACACATGCATCCCCATTTCAGAAAATATAAATCTAACTCCCCTCCCGACAGTCAGTTTTAAATTAAATCTATCTTCTATAGCTGTCTATTTTAGAGTTAAATAAGATTTTTTGAAATAAACTCAAAATAGATATAATTGTACAGAAACAATTATCCCCTTCCTCCATTGTTCTACTCTTGAACTCTACCATACAGGAAGTATTGAAAGTCTTGTTTCTTCCCTTCTCAATAATTCATTCCTCCCCAAGAGAGGAGGAATAATTTGAGTGGTGGGTAAGATAGGGAGAAGAGATCTGAGCAATGGCAGCACTACTCTTCACCTCTCTCTTCAGGATCGTACTGCTTATAACATTAAGCATAATCTTCCCCAGGGTTAGTGGTCACCTCTGAGGTTGTGAGGACGGTGCTAGTGGGCAGAGGTTGACCTGGATGGGGAGTGAAGTTTTCTACCTTCTGACCTGTGACTGAGCGGGTGAATATCATCCCTTCTGTAAAATCAGCAAACTCTTACCTTGAGCTGGTTCCAGTATTAAGACTAGAGTGTGTCAAAGCAAATTGAGATTCCGTGTTTGAGTCACTGAATGTTATTTATAAAGTATATATAGAAGAGGAAAGTGCCTTTAACTGTGCTCTCAATTTTAAGAGACTAGGTAGTCTTATGACCTATGACTGGGTCATAAAGTAGACACATTTATTTGTAAAAGAAACTGCCAAATTTTTTTTTAAAAAAACAAAGTGTTTATATTATTTTAATATGGGAGTTTTAGTTGTTCCATATCTTGGCTAGTGTTTGGCATCAACTGCAATTTTAATTTTAGCCATTTTAGGAAACACGAAGTATTATCTCATTGGCTTCAATTAGCATTTTTCTGGTGGCTAGTGAAATTGAACATATATTCAAGTTAATTAAAGCAGAATAATGAGATTATAAAGATTTAATATTTACAAACATTGTGGTTAATAAAATCAACTTTTTATGATAAGCATAGATTGATAAATAAATATAGTTTTCTTCATGAACATTTTAAGAAACTATTTTTATATTAATTTTTAATTTTAAGTTAATAAATCAGTGGCATGGTTCTAGGTATTTTTGTCTGGTCAAACAAACCAAGATCTTTGTTCAGTCAATAGTCAGAGAAAAATAATATAACTTATGGTTACAAGATGTAAACTAAATATGAATTTTTCCGAAATTCTATGAAAATACTTATCCAATTTTATTGATCTAACGAGATATAAAGGCAACTTGGGGTTACTTTTCTAAGTACCTATGTTAACAGTCTCCCATTCTTTCATGGTTACATTAACAGCTTATAAAACAAGGACCAAATCACTGATTTCAGTTATATTTTTCTATTCAGGACATACTTTTATAATACGGAGCTCATAAATTTCTGTTTTTATATGAGTAGCTTGATTTTACTTGCAACTTGAAATGGCATTTTCCAATCCAGGATTTCTAGCAATAGAGACTATTTCTTAAATAGTAAAATCTCTTCAGAAATAGAGAAATGGTTGGCAACTGAGATATCCTTTAATATATTCCTCATAATAATGACCAAGACCTCTTCCATTAGAAAATTATTTGATCATAAGTAATTCTGGCTATTGAGATAACGTAGTTGTGTAGGACTTTGAGAGTATTTCAGTCATTTGTGATATTTTTAAAGTTGTGAATTTATCTTTTCCATTTTCTCTTTTTTATTCTTCCCCATTATCCCTTTTCAAGAGAGAACAAGGTCCTGATTCATAATGATGATTCATAGAGGTTATGTTTTTTTCCTGAAGTTGAAAAAGCTAGTAGAACAGAACTGAAGTATTGCTGATAGGTACACCTCTAGATATCATAGTTTTTAGAGGGCACATTTTGCAGTTATAAATTTAAGCTTATGAAATAAAAAATTAGACTTCTTACAATTTCTGTGCCTTCTATAAAAATTTAAACTAAAGTTTTTCCTTTCACAAGTTGTCACAAAGGCATCAGTGAATTTTTTGGTGAATTCAGGAAGATTAAGACCTGTTTAGGCTGGCCATCCCCAAATATAGTTTTCTTTATTCAGGCATAATATGCATCTAATAAAAAGCACAGATCTTAAATATATAATTTGACAAATTTATGCATCCTTATTGACAGCACCCAAATGAAAATACAGTAAATTTTTGTCAAACTAAAAAGTTCCCTTATGCCATTTTCCAGTCAACATCTCTCTCTGTCACTTCCATGACAACCAACCACTGTTCTGATTTCTATCATAATTGATTATTTTGCCTGTTCTTAAACTTCATCTAGATGAAATCTTAACTTGTGTGCTTTTTTGTGTCTAGCTTCTTTTGCTCCACACTGGCTTTATAGATTTGTGCATATTGTTGCAAAACCATTAGTTTATCCATTTTTATTGCTGAATTGTAATCAATTATGTGAGTACATCACAATTTGTTTATCCTTTGTTCCATTGATGAGCATTTGAGCTCTTTGTCATTTTTGGTTATTTTCAGAACAGATTTTTAAAACATTCTTGTGCAAGCCTTTTTGTGGACATGTCTAGGAGTCACATGATTGGGTCATAAAATAGGCACATTTATTTGTAAAAGAAACTGCCGTATTTTTTTTAAAAACTGAAATATTGATGTAATTTTAATATGAAGTATTAGTTGCTCTATATCCTTGCTAGTGTTTGGCATTGATTGTCATTTTAATTTTAACCATTCTAGGAAACATATAGTATTACCTCATTAGCTTCAATTAGCATTTCCCTGGTGGCTAGTGATGTTGAACATCTTTATGTGCTTATCGTCCATTTGTATATCTGCTTTTGTTGTGTTTGCTCAAATATTTTCCCCATTTTAAAAAATTGGGCTGTTTGTACTCTTATTATTGAGTAGTAATAGTCTATTTTACATACAGGTGCTTTATCAGATATGTGCACTATGAATATTTTTTTTCCCAGCCGTGGTTCGCCTTTTCATTTTCTTAATGGTCTCTTTTGATGAATATAAGATATAAGAAAAGAGAAGTCTAAATACAATTTATTGTTTGCTGTACTTTTCTATTGTTAAAATTTTGAATAGGATATTTTTTCAAAATATATCAACATTAAATGTACTAAAAATGTGTTCAATAAGTTAATTGCCTTCTTGATGATCTTTTCAAGTGTCATAAAAGACTCCTTAGTAGCTACCATATTTATATTGAAAATGAGTGTGGAAGAGACATAGAAAACACACATATGCAGCCATTGTGGGTTTCTGGATGTTTCCAAATTGAGAAACTGGAATGGTTGTGTTACTTGCAATGAAGGAAAACTTGGCAGGTAAGTTTGGACTGAAAGGGGTTGTCTTGGTTGTAGAGTTTGCGGCCAAAGTGTGATAAAGTAGTGGCCTTTTCCAAGGCTGCAGCCAGGAATCACATGCTCTGTGCCTGACAACATTGG
>CM053506.1:13830362-13855753 GCA_028627145.1 Eidolon dupreanum | reverse complement strand
CACATTCCCCTTCTCCTTGCATCGGTTGATTGTGAGTGTCCATGAGCCTTTTAGAGGTCTAGTTAATCTGGGAAAGTTGAAATAAAGATACATTTAGTTTTGGATTAGTGGGATACATCTATGAGGTTTGCAATCACTTGTGTTTAATTATATATTTGCTCATCACCCTGGTGTAGGGATGCTTTCTGGGAATAATCTTTCTGTTTATTATACTAAGACCTCTGGTGTGACTTGGCAGTGCATGAACAGAGGTTATATAATGGCATTTTTTGATGTCGAAGTATACGCATAGTTGAAGAAAAACAAAGTTAGAAATGCACAGATCATAAACTAGTCTGTGGAACATTTGTCTAATCTTTAGACATGTTAAATTATAAGTGATGGATTCCCCTTTTATTCACAATCATAAATTTATACCTAGGAAACACATTCTTAAAAATGTAGACAATATACAGTTATAAGCACATCTTATTACTTTGTATTAAAATCACATGACAATCAAAATTTAATGTCTGTAAAGCACAAAACTTCATCAATACTATAAAAGCTAAATATGTTTGTTTGTATTCACAAGTTTCATGCATCCCAACATATGAGATCTTGGCTAAGTATATATGAAATATCTTGTCTTGAGGAATTTCTGGTGATTCAGGTAAAAAGAGCACACCACATCACTAACAACAAAAGAAAAATGTCTGAAGAAACAAATGTGCTATTACAGAATTTCCACGTATATCCATATATGTTAAGATATGTAGCATGCAATAACAATGCCATGCAATAACAATTTTAATTCCATTTGCAAGGCTTTTATGTGCACCTCATTTTCAGATTAGATTTTTTTTCAGAATAATTTAATGAATAAATAGATTTTTGACTGTTTGTTAATACAGTTAACAAACAGTAGAGTGGATCCAATAAATGCTTCGGAAAGGTTTACATTTTTTCCTCATTGGAAACAAATGACTGACATAGATGAAGATAACCTAAACTTTATAATACATCCTGACAACAAGAATGTCATTGACACACTGGCTAGAATATGGACATTTTTCTTCCTCTGAAAATAATAATTTGTATTACTCTTTTTAGTTCTTAAATTTTTTTCAAGTACAGTTGACAGTCAATATTATGTTAGTTTTAGTTGTACAGCATAGTGGTTAGACTTTTACATAATTTGCAAAATGATCCCCCAATAAGTCTAGTACTCACCTGACATCATATATAATTATTATAATATAATTATATAATATAATTATGACTATATTCCTTATGCTGTACTTTACATCCTTATGTCTATTTTGTAACTGCCAATTTGTACTAAATCTCTTCACCTTTTTCACCCAGGCCTCCAACCCCACTCCCAACTGGCTACTGTCAATTTGTTCGCTATATCTATGAGCTTGTTTCTGTTTTATTTGTTCACTTTTTTGTTTTTTAGATTCCACATATAATTACAATCATATGGTATATGTCTTTCTCTGTCTGACATATTTCACATAGTTTAATACCCTCTACGTTCATCCATGTTTGTCGCAAATGGTAAGTTTTCATTTTTTATGGCTGAGTAATATTCTGTGTGTGTGTGTGTGTGTGTGTGTGTGTGTGTGTGTGTGTGTGTATCTCACATCTTCTTTATCCAATCATCTATCAATGGACTCTTGGGTCTTGATTTTTTATACACTCACCACCCTATGTCTTTTAATTGGAGCATTTAATTGATTTACATTTAAAGTAATTATTAATTGTTACTTTAAATTACCTTTAAAGTAATCAAAAGTAAACTAACTAAGTGCTTTTCTCTTGCTGCCTTTAAGATTCTCTCTTTGTCTTTACTTTCAACATTTTAATTATGATGTGTCTTGGTATGGGCCTCTTTGGGTTCACCTTGTTTTTGACTGCACTTTCTGGGCTTCTATCTCTGTTTCCTTTGCCAGGATGGAAATATTTTTCATTATTATTTCTACAAATAGGTTTTTGTTTCTTACACTCTCTCTTCTCCTTTTGGTACTGCAATGATGCAAATGTTGTTTTTGCTTGATATTATCCCAGAGGTCCCTTAAACTATCCTCAGGTTTTTTTTTTTTTAATTCATTTTTAATTTTACTATTTTGATTTGGTGTTTTCTGTTACTCTGTCTTCCAAATCGCTAATTTGATCCTCTGCTTTATATAATTTGATATTGATTCCATCTAAAGTATTCTTTATTTCAGTTATTATAGACTTCATTACTGACTGATTCTTTTTTCATTGTTTCTATGTCTTTTTTTATGTTTACCGTCCCTTTGTTAAAGTCCATCTACAATATCCCTAAGGTCATTGAGAATCCTGATAACCAGTGTTTTAAACTGTGAATCTGGTAGATTGCTTGCCATTTTGTTTAATTCTTTTTCTGAAGTTTGTCCCATTCTTTTATTTGGGGTATACCTTTTTGTCTCCTCATTTGGACTGGCTGCTTCCCTGTGTTTGTTTCTACATGTTAGATAGATCGGTTAGATATCCCAGTATTGTCAGGCTGGCCTTATGTAGCAGGTGTCCTATGAGGTCCAGTGGCACAGTCTCCTTGGTCACCTGAGCCCGGTGCTCTGCGGGTATCCCTTATGTTGGTTGTATATGCTCTCCTGTTGTAGTTGAGCATTGTTTGCTTGTTGGCTTGTCAGTGGATAAAAATGGTTCTCAAGCTGACTGTCTGTAGGGTCTGGCCTTGACCACAGCTGATGAAATGTTATGCAGGGGCTGACCCCACAGAGTGGGGGTCACTATATGGGGCTCTGGTGCTTACTGAGTCCACCATTTGGGTGTATTATTTGTGGAGCTAATTGGGTGGTATTCTGGTGTGGTCTGAATCAGATCACCACATTCACTGGATCTGAGGCTCCTTGGAAGGGGCTTCAGTGCAGGCCCAGGTCAGCCACTGCCTATGCCTAACCAGGGGCCACGTTATAGAAGCTACAAGGTGATCTGTGGCTGGTAGCTACCTGTGCTGGGCTTGGAGGTGCCCTGGAGAGGCTATGCTGTAAACCAAGGCTGGCTGCCACTAGTGCTGGGTTGGGGACCACTAAGCAAGTGGTACAGGGCATACCAAGGCTAGTTGCTGCTTTTTTGGGTTTGTGGACTATTCATAGATTTTTGGGAAGTCTACATTGAGGGCCAAGGCCAGCCACTTGTGTGTATCAGCCACTGAAAGAGATTTGGGTCTGTGTGCAAGTTGAGTAGGGTAGATTCTCAGGGAAGCACCAGGGTAGGGCACGTTCAATGGAGACTCAGATTTGGTGCTTGCCTGTGCCTGCAGACTGGGTTTGGGAAGGGCTCAGAAAAGGAACAAAATGACAGAGATTGCTGCTCCTACAGCCCTCTTCCAAAAGCCAGACAGTTAAGTTCTTCCCCATATGTTTCTGGTACTTTCCTACCTGCTTTCCAGCCCTGGAGCTCAGAGCTAGTGTGTCCATTAACGAGTCAGTCCATGTGCAGTCTCTTTAAGAGTGTGCCTGGATTTCCAGCAGCCTTCTAACACACTGACATGGAATCACCACTGCTTTTCACACCCAGATGTCATGGGAACTCCTCTTCTAGTCAGTGGTGGTCCAGGCTGGGAAGCCTGGTTTGGGGCTTGGACCCTTTAATCTCCGAGGGGACTTCCACAGCTGAGAGATCCCTCTCAATTTTTAACTGACACAAATGGATGTAGAATCAGCCTGTTCCATGTCTCTGTCTCTCTTACCAGTCTTAACATGGTATCTTCTTTATGCCCATAGCTATAAGTGTTCTGTTAATCTAGTCTTCAGGTGATTCTCTAGAGTAGTTGTTCTATAATTTATTTTTAAATTTTATGTGGCCATGAGAAGAGGTAAACAAAACATTTATCTGTTTTTCCATCTGGACTGAAAGCTGAGTATGGTCATTTTTTAAAGATTATTTTATTTTAGTCACTCCTAAGAACATTTGAAGTGACTTAAAGTATTACAGGTCATATATGAAAGATCCTCGAAAATAATCATAAAAATGAGCATGACTTTTGAAACTGAAAACACCGTTTTCAATCTATCAATAATAGTAGAAAAATGTTTTGATCAACCATGATAAAAACTAAATTATATTTCTATTATTCTTAAAGAAATCATATTATAATGCAATGACCATATGAGAATGGTAATCAAAGAAAATACAGCCAAAGTAGAGTAAAATTACTATACATGTATCAGACAGTTAATTAATGAAAATATTAATGAATTCTAGGAATAGTCCTAGTTAAATATTAACTTTAAGAAATTTGGTTGATGTTATTCTGATTTTTTTTTCTGAACAATCACATTTGTATCACATATGGTTAAAATTTTATATTCTTTCTTTTTAAGGAGAAATTGTTCTTTTTTCAGACTCCTCAAAACTTAATATAGGATATGCCAGTGTATTAGCCTTCAGCAGACATCCTGGGGAAATTCTCACAACAAAGAGAGGCAGAGTGCCAGTCATGTGAACTGAATGTCTGGCAGCATCTTATCAAACTGCTCATAGACACACTCAATCCTGGATCAGGTACAAAGCTTCTATCAAACACTCCATTCCATGAGCTTATGCCTCATATGTCATCTCAGTTTTTATAATTTCTATACTTTCATTTCCATTGTAATTGTAGGCTTTTCCTATAATCTCTTTCAATATTCTCACTGCTTTTACACTTATCAGACATGATGGTGTTAATAAGATTCATTTTTTAAAAAGGACCTAAAACTAAGCATAAGCTCAGCAAATACCTAATAGATTAACAATGAATTGGCTGAGACAAAAATCACTGTATGATATCCAAAGCCACCCATTAGTCGCAGGCAAAGAGAATTCATTTGAAGCAAAACTTTGACTACTTTTTAATAAATGTTATAAAGTTTTATTACTTTTAAGATAAGGTGCTTCTCTATTCAGAGTACATAAAAGTGAAGTATCTATACATAAAATACACTCAGTAAGCAGATGTAAATAACCAAAGCAGTATTCATTTTAGGTTATGTGAGCCTCCTTTGACCTCTATTATTGCTATATTAAATTTTTTTCCTGTAATAAATACATTCCAGACGAAATCTAGAAGGATATGAAGAAAATTACTTTAGATAAATGAAGATCAATATAATTAGATGTAACAGAGGCACCATTAGCTCATACAACGTAATATAAACCATACATGCACACGTGACTTTCCCTTATTTCTCCTTCTGCTGCTCCTTTGCCAAAAAAAAGATTCTGAGATCCCACCAACAGTTGTTCTTTTCTTAGAGTTAATAGTTTTGCTTTTTTTTCCAAAAATATGGCAGAGAGTTAAACAGTAAGTTTACTTTCATTGTTTTAGAACATTGTGTAAACAAATCTAGTGACAGCTCTTCTCACAGCTCCTGAGATTGATGGCCTGGTTCAAGTAGCAGGTAATTGTGGGAGGGTGAGGAGTAGGAAGGAGCAAGGTGTCATGTTGAAGTCTTGGTCATGAGTGGACTGAGAGTTGAGAGTAATGAGTGTTAAGGGAAAAGAAGACAGAAAATGTCTAAAAGTGAAAAAAAGGAATTGAGAGAGAATCAAAGCCAAACTTCACTTATTTCCCTCCAATATTGCAGAAGTACTCTTCTTGGAATATACTTTCTTAAACTTTTTTTTTTTGGTTGCTTCATTATATTACTCAAGTCTCATCTGAAATGTCATCTGCTCAGAGAATCCTTCCATGCCACCCTTAATTAAAGTTATTCTCTTCCAGGTAACTTCCATGTTTTTTAAACTATATTTTACTTAGAAATCTTCTCCGTCTATAATCATCTTTTTAAAATGTATTTATTGTCTGTTTATCTCTCTAAAATATAAACTATAAGAATACCAGTCTTGATAAAAAAAATTATGGTTCGTATATACAATGGAATATTACTCGGCCATTAAAAAAAAATGAAATCCTACCATTTTCAATGACATGGATGGACCTAGAGGTTATTATGCTGAGTGAAATAAGTCAGACAGAGAAAGATAAATACCATATGTTTTCACTTATATGCGGTATCTAAGGAACAAAAAGAGCAAACTAATCAAAAACAGACTCACAAATATAGTGGACAATTTGGTGATGGACAGAGGGGAGTGGGATTAGGAAGCTGGGAGAATGGGGTGAAGTGTTAAAGAAGTACAAATTAGTGTTGATAGTTGGGCACGGGGAGCATGACAGAGGGAATGCAGTTAGCATTAATATTTAAACTAATTTAAATAAATAAATTTATTTAAAAAAATACCAGCCTTTTTTTCTACTACTGTTATTATACTAAATCTTAGAATAGTGTTCAGAACTTAATAGATTGGTTGGAACTATTTTAATTCCTCATAAATTCTTAAAATCTAACAACTTGTTTCAGGAACATGGATTTGCTAAAGTGAAGACTCCAGATATGTGTTAAATATTACGTTTCAAAAACATTTTCATTTATACTAGACATAAGCCAAAGATTACTCAATATATATAAAATCTTTATTTTACCTATATACCATTCTTTATTTCTTTAACATACATGCATATTTAATCACTGCCTTAATTTTAAGCCAGTGTGCTTATTCTATGAACTGATTTAGTCTTCTGTAAGAATATATATGGTCATTAACATGTTAAAGAATTTAGTTGTATGATTCAGTTGTATGACTTACCACTTAATAATTCCTTCAAAAAAGTCACAAAATGTTGCAACACATTTTCTGTTTCTTGTGGTTATATTCATACTGCTAAAGAAGGCAGAGTCAAAGAGAGAAGTAGTGAAAGACACCCAAAGGAGATAGAAGATCAAAAGTAAAAAGCATGGAATTGAAAACTTGGGGAAGGATGTCAGCAAGAGAACACTCTCGAACTCATTTTACAAGGCTAGCATTAGCCTGATACCATAGCTAGATAAGGCCACTACAAGAAAAGAAAACTACAAGCCAATATCCCTGATAAATACAGATGAATAAATTCTCAACAAAATACTACCAAATGAGATTCAACAGCACATTGAAAGGATGATATAGCACGGTCAAGTCAAATTTATTCGTGGGATGCAAGGGTATTTCGACATATGCAAATCAATAAATGTGATACACCACAATAACAAAAAGGAGGGAAAAAATCATGTGGTTATCTCAATAGATGTAGACAAAGCATTTGACAAATGCAATATTCTTCCGTGATAAAAACTCTCAACAATTGTATATAGAAGTAATATACCTCACCATAATAAAAGCCATATACAACAACCTCACAGCTAACATCATAGTCAGTGGTGAACGGTTGAAAGTTTTCCTCTAAGATGAGGAACAAGACAAGAAGACCCACTCTCATCATTCCTATTTGACATAGTCCTAGGAGTCCTAGTCAGAGAAATTAGGCAAGAAAAAGAAATAAATGGCATCTAAGTCAGAAAAAAAGAAGTAAAATTATATCTGTTTGAAGATGACATGATCTTATACATAGAAAATTCTAAAGACTCCATGAATTCTAAAAATGAATTGAATAAAGTTGCAGGACAAAAAATAGACATACAGAAATTAGTTGTGTTTCTACACATTAACAGCAAATTATCTGAAAAACAAAGAAAGAAAATCCCACTTTCAATAGCATTGATAATAAAGAAATATTTAGGAATAAATTTAACCAGGGAGGTAAAAGATTTATCAACTGTAAACTATAAACATTAATGAAAGAAATTGCATAATTTACAAATAAATGGAAAGCTCTTTCATGTTCATGGGCCAGAAGAATTAATACTGTTAAAATATCCTTACTACCCAAAGCCATCTACAGATTCAATGCAATTCTTATCAAAATTTTAATGAATTTTTTCACAGAAATAGAAAAACAATTCTAAAAAATTTATAGAATTATAAAAATTTCTTAATAGCTAAACCATTCCTGAGAAAGAAGAACAAAGCCAAAAGAATCACTTCTTGGTCTTAAATTATATTACAGAGCTATAATTTTTAAAATGGTATGGTACTGGCATGAAAATAGACACATAGAAAATGGAACAGAAATGAGAACCCCCAAATAAAATTTTTTATAGTCAATCAACTAAAAATTGATAAGAGAACTAAGATACTTAATGATGAAAGAACAGTATCTTTAGTAAATGACTAAAATGTAGAAAGCAAATGCATAAAACGTCTAGAAGAAAACACATTGGAAAAAGATTTTTAACATTGGTCTTAGCAACAATTTTTAAAGTACAACACCAGAAAGGCAAGCAACAAAAGGAAAAATAAATAAGTAGGATTATATTAAACTCAAAAGTTTAAACATAGCAAAATAAATAAATCAACAAAATGAAAAGACAATCTGTGGAAAAGAGGACAATATTTGCAAACCACATATCTGATAAGAGCTTAATCTCTAAAATATATACATAACTCATTTAATTCAGAAACAAATAATCTAATTAAAAATGGGCAGAGACACTGAGTAGACATTTTTGAAAAGAATATGCACAAAGTGTCAATGAGTACATGAAAAGATGCTTAACTTCACTAATCAGGGAAATGCAAATCAAAACCACAATGAGGTATCATTTCACTTCTCTTAGAAGGATTGTTTTAAAAAAGATGACACATGTACTAAGGATGTCATTGGTAGGAGTGTCAAATGGTACAGCCACTATGGAAAATGGTATGATGATTCCTCAAAAAATTAAAAATAGAAATACAGTATGACCCAGTAATCCCCTCCTGGGTATATATCTGAAGGAAATGAAATCACTATCTTGAAGAGATATCTGCATCCCCATGTTCATACACCATTATTCACAGCCAAGATGTAGGAACTTAAGCGTCCATCTACAGATAAATGAGTACACACACACACACACACACACACACACATAAATATACATGTGCACACATACATATACATACCTACATACTACAAAGGAGGAATTTCTGCCCTTTGTGACAACAGGATTAAACTTGAGGACGTTGTGTTTAGTGAAATAAGGAAGACAATGACAAATGGCAAATACTGTATATAGTCTCACTGACTTGTGGAATGTAAAAAAACAAATTCAGTAAAATGCTGGCTGACAGGGGCTGGGTGAAAGACTTGGGAAAATTGGGGAGATGTTGGTCAAAGGGTATAAATTTGAAGTTATAAGGTATATAAATTTGGGGCATTTAATGTAGAGTATGGGATTATAGCTAACAATATTTTGTAATATATTTGAACTTGCTAAGAGAGTAGATCTTTAATACTTTCACCACATACACACAACTGGTAATCGTGTGAAGTGATGAAAGTTTTAACTAACCATATTGTGGTGATCATTTCTCACAATATATGTGTATAAAATCATCACATTATACACCTGAAACAATGTTATAGATCAACTATATCTCAATAAAGCTGGAAGAGGATATAAGGGCTACTTATTAAACCCATATATTCTCTGGTTTTAATAAGAAACTTGGTTTTATTAATGCAAATAATTTTATATCTGTACTATATGTTTTAGAGAAGAGTAAGAAATTAGTATCATCCTTCTGGGAGAAATAACTTCATGTAGCAGCCCTCACTTGTCCCTGATACCACGGCATCAGTTTAATCAAAATCAATCAGTATTTTGCCATAATCCTGGTATAAATATTTTTTTCCTACATAGCTACAGTTGTATACTGTAAAATGATTAATTTTAATATAGGAAATTGAACAAATCATGATTTAAGTGTGGAAGAGAGAGAAGCAAATCAAATTACTGAGAGCACACAACATTTTCTCAACTATTAGAATGACTTTTCTTTCTACCTAAATGAAAAAGAAAAAAGAAATCATAAGAGGTCATTGAGGTGCTAGCAGACATGGCCAAAGGTGAACTGGGGTAGGTTCTCAGAGGATTTCTAGAATTCCCAGCTGTGGGATTTTTAGCTCGTTTCTTGGCATCTGGTCTTCAATCTCTCCTTTGCAATATTTGTTTCCAATTTTGATTTTTTTGTACAGACCTAAAACTTACAAGTTGTATTTGATTGTTCCTTGTTTTTTTCCCTGTGTCCCACATCTCTCCCAGGATTTCCCATCGGCTTTAATACCAACAAATGTTTGAAATATGCCTGCTTTTTACTATCTCCTCTTTTTACTATCACCTGAGTAAGCCATGATTATCTCTCTCCTGTACTTCAAAAATGGGGTCAGAAATGAATGTTCTGCCTCAAATTTTTCTCCCCCTATAGTTAATTGTCCACATAGCCTCCAGTATGTTCTTTTTAAAGAGTAAATGATACTCTCCAATGGGTTTCAATTACAATTTAAATAAAATCCACATTACTTACCACGTATTCAAGGCCTTGCCTTCTATCTGCTTCTCTGAGGCTAGTTCCCATCTAAAGTCCTTTGCTATTCCATCTGTCTAGAATATTCTTCTTCAGGACTTACAGCCTTTTTATTATGTCAATCATATCACCAAGTTAACTTCCTCAGACTAATATTACCTAGTCACATAATCACACACATTGCCCCTGCCTTGCTTTCAATTATTCTCTTCATAGCACTTACCAGTATCATCATTTTTTGATAACCTATTTGTATGGAGGTTTTGTTATTCTCTTCCACAAAACTAGAAACTCACAGAGGGCAGGAAATTTCTTATTTATTATGATTATTCCCAGGATCCAGAATAATGCTTGGCAAATGGTGGGTGCATAGTAAAAATGTTCTTGAATGAATGAATAATAATTGAATCAATAAAGAAGACTGGTAGCAAACATTTTCTTAACAAGAAATGAAAATACATTTTCTGCATTATTCTAACACTCAGAGATTTTCTTATTATCTAGCAAAGTATAGCCTTAATCATGTGAGTTAGGATTCTTCCTTTAAATGGTTTATTTAATATTCATCATTGATAATGTATCTTTTGAATTGTTTCCCTACATTAAAGTTTAGATTTTTTCTTTGTCTTCATTTCTTGCAGGAATGAAACAGTGAAGTTCTAATTATAATAAGTATCTACTACTAGTCACTAGGCTTCATTTTGGGAGAACACTTATTTTTCTCACACTTCTTGCCCTCTTCTGCAGCATTCAGTAAAATTCTCTCCATCGATACAGACCCCTTCTACCTTTAATTTGCTTTAATGTGGAAAAAGAATTTGTTAGCAAGGCTAGGACACCTCAATACTTTAGCTAATTTTCCTTGATGACTGAGCCCCTTTTTTTACAAGATGAAAAGAGCAAAAATTAGATATAGATTACAGAACAAGGACAAGGTGACCTGGCCTAGAGCTATGGACTGCGATTCTAGATTTAACAATGGTTCAGACAGGAGAATAGCATGAGTTTTAAGACCCAGGACAAAAGAACTCTCTATAGATTTTAGTCTTTTTAACTTCAACTTGGGTCTCTAAACAGTACTCAGTTGTCTTCCCACTGCTAGGGAGAGACTGCACTTTGTTAGTGTCCCGTGACTATATTCACAGAGACCCAGAGGATCATTTCTGTATTGAGTATCTACTGGCTTAAGATAAAAGAATGTACACTTCATTATGCATGAATGCTCTTCTTATTCTATTTATTCCCAGCAAAAGGAATAATTTTAATATGAAAGGCATCTTTTAAAGGGGCCATAATGTCTTACTAAAAGAAATGCCAAAATCTAGCCTGCCATGGCAAAGTTAAAGTGAAACCTGCCATTTCCTCACTGCCTTAAAACAATTTGACAACAAATGACAATTTATGCTTATGACCACATTATTTCAGAAATGGTCCTTTGCTGGAGAAAAATACTTAAATTCTCTTAGAACAAAGTCCATCAAAGACAATTTCAGTAAGTTTCCATGTTGTGAGCACCCTTTCTTTCATAACAGCCAAATCTAGAGCGTTTCCATAAAGTTGTAAAGGTTTATTGAGTAAATAATGCCCACTTTACCATGGTTTTAACTACATATTTACTTGACAAATAGGTAGAGGCATGGAGGGGTTGAATAACAGCATTTCGTTAAGAGCCTTCAAAGACGTCATGTTTCAAAGGAAAAATGCATTGAGACAAATAACTCTAATATTTTAAACACTTGCAATAAATATTTAAAGGTATGAAGATATTTTGCAAACAAAAACTTTAAAGCTTAAAAAAAATTTCAGGGTATATAAGAATGGGTGAAGATGGATGGCTTGTACTTGCCACCTGTTTATTTCCTTCATATCATTTTTCCTTATTAAACTATTGATACAATTTTCTAGAATATATATCCCCTATGCAGTTAAAGCTAGACTAAACCAAAAATATTTTCTACCTCAGTTAAAATTAAGAGGGATTTAATGGACTAAAGGATTCAGAAAGTGCTAAAATATTGATTTACTGTGGCGTCCCTAAAAATCTTGTACAGAAAACTTACATTTGGAATTGTGGAGCATGCAGATGTAATTGATATCTCATTTGTGGCTATAATTTTCTGAGGCTATTTGGGTGGAAAGTTTAGTTCTCAGCATCTGCTATAAACCACACAATTCTTAGAATGACATAATTCCTCAAATCCTGATTTATACCTAAGTGACTTGCTGTGTACAGTCTGAAAATATAAGCATATGAAATTGATCAGCATAGTTGAAAAACATTGGGATAGTGCAGAGAACATATGTACAAGCAGAAAAACAATTAAAGCCACCTTGCTCTAAAAGTCGCACGCATAAGCAAGAGCTGCACAAATTTGTTAGCAGCCACACGTCTCCACAGACACATCGCAAGGCAAGTTTCTTCACTGTTTTCTAAACTATAATTGTGTTGCTAGTAATCTTTAGCAACCAGTAAACTATACCAATTTCATAATTAGTGTTTTGTACATACAATATTTCTAACTTTAGAATTGATAACAAGAGGCATACTTGATGGCAAAATATTGGTTTAAGAATTCTAATAATGGTCATGATTTATTAATGCTCTCGTCTACATCTGTGAGAGGGAGCTTTCTGCATACCTCAGTGAGAATCTCCTTGATTTGTTCCGTGTGAGCGGAGGAGAAAACAGGCATGTAAATTACTGCTATTTGTATGCTATCCTTGTAAGGCCTTAGGAGGGGCTATGGCTTTACTATCTGCAAATGAATTTGACCTTTCCATGTGGCTTAATTAGTGACCAAAGTAAAAACTTCTGATGTGATTTAGTTGAAGTAAAGCCAAAACATGTAACTTATGTGTACAATAGTCTTGGCAAATTTATTGAAGGCTTATCTTTATAGTGCTATCCCTAGTGTAGGTATACCAGCTTTATTTATACACTCTTGAGTTGCATGCACAGCGAGAAGGCTGTGACCTAGGGCTATGCCAAGATTAATTACATCCCCAAATCCACTTGACTTTATAGTGACTCTCTTTTCACTATAGTAGGAAATAAATAAAATAAATAAATAAAAGCACATACACCATAGGGTAACTTAATTAAGTGATAAGAATATGAGGTTGTTACATTTTGCAACATTTAAATACAGAAGAAGAAAAAAGAATACACTCTTTACATGTTTCCAAAAATGAGATTACAAAATTCTATAGCAATTTCTATGCAAGAAAGTATATATGTTACTAGAAACCTCCTAGGAACCACTGGGAAGATATAAAACAAGATTTCACAACAAGACCTGGACATTTTAGACCAGAAAAGACAGATATGATCTCACTCGTAACAACTGCATGGGTTCCTGAGTTTCATTTAAAACAAGACTATTGAATTATTTTACAAATGACTTTAAAATGCTGAATAATATAAAAAGATCAATCACAGCTGGAAGAATTTCATTGTTAAAATATGATTCAGTAATTTTTGAGGCCTTGGAAATTTGCATTTCTAACATGAATACTTGATAATTAACTGTCTTAGAAGCCTATGTATTAAAAATGTTTCATTTTGTTATTATACATATGTATATAAATATTGTATTGCTGATAAACTTTTGCAACCAGTGAACTATACCAATTTCATAATAAGTGTTTTATGCATACAATATTGCTAACTCCAGAACTGATAACAAGAGGTATACCTGATGGCAAAATATTGGTTTAAGAATTCTAATAATGGTCATGATTTATTAATGCACTTGTCTACATCCATTAGCGGGCATATGTATATGTGTATAAATATGTGTGTGTGGAGAGAGAGAGAGAGAAAGAGAGAGAGAGAGAGAGAGAGAGAGGCATGGGGTCGGGAGATACAGAGAGATACAGAGAGAAACAGAGGCAGAGACAGAGAGGAAGAAGGAGGGATCAAAGAGGGATTGTAAACAGAACCCTAGCGTTTAATAGTGGTACTCCCTGGGAGTAAGGGTCAACCAAAAATAGACCAGTCCTAACAGAATTAAAGCCAATTCTAAATCAACTTAATTCCAGGCTAGCTTACATTGATCCATCCTTTATCAGTCTTCCATAGCAAAAGTAAATCACCTTTCAAGGAAGATAATATTATCCAACATTATAATCTACTAATTATCATTATAATTTTGTTATAATTTTATATACAAAATTCACTATTTAATTAATTTACCAGATACAGCACGAGATAAGACTAAATAATTGAAAAACAGGAAAAATGTCTTCAATGTAAAGAGATCTAGAAATGATCCAGATACTGAAATTCTCAGACATAGACCTTATGATGATGGCAAAAAGTCAATGCTTAAAAAAATGATGGAACTTACCTATTGTTCTTTACCCAGTGAAAATGTTCTTCAGAAAATAAGGTAATATGAAATTATTTTCATATGTATAAAAATTAAGGGAACTCCGCTTTTCAATTTCAAGAGTTATTAAAAAGTTATAGTTAAAACCTTCCCATTGCCATAAGGATAAACAGCGGGTCCAATGGAACCACAATAAAGAGCACAAAAACAGATCACATTCATACAACATTGATTTATAATAAAGGGGATGATAATAAGCATTGGGAAAGAATGGCCTTTTAAATCAATGGAGCTGGGTCAACAAAATACCATTAAGGAAAAAAAAATATTTCTTCACAAAATACACAAAAACCAATTCCAACTGGACCATAATAAATAAAGCTTATAGAAGGTAATATAAGTGCATATTTCCAAGACTTGGGCTAGGCAAATGTTATTTGTATAAGTAATAAAAAGTGTTAGTTATAGAAGCATTAATGATAAATTGAATAGATTAAAAAGAAAAAATTTTCTATTCATTTTAAGTTGACATTAAGAGAGTTAGAAAGCAAGTTATAAAGTAGGAGATATTTGTAATATAAAACTCCAAAAAGGGCTTATAAACTATATAAAGAAATCATACTGGTCAATAAGAAGTCCAATATTAAAAAAAAAAAAAAAAAAACTTGAACAAGCATTTCACAAAAGAGAATATCAAAATCTCTCTCTCTCTCTCTCTCTCTTTCTCTCTCTCTCTCTCTCTCTTTTTTACACACACACACACACACACACACACACACACACACACACACAGACACGTATATCTAAGCATCATTCACCAACAAGAAAATGAAAGTAAAATCATATTAAGCTATACACCATTACCAACCAAAATAGCTAAAATTTTAAAAGACTGGTAATGCAATACTGAATATAAATTGTAATTGAAAAATTAAAAAAAACAAATGTACATAGAAAAAACAAAAAAGACTATTAATGCTCAATGCCAAGATTTTGTGAGGATGGGGGTATTAATTAGAACTCACACATACCACTGTGTTGATGGTGGTATTAACTGTCCCAGTCTCTTTGAAAAACTGACGATACTTACCCTAACTAAACTTATACGTATCCCTTGTCTAGATTAGACTCCCCTAAAGAGAGCCCTTAAGACAACAGTTTTATCGCAAGAAGTTTATTTGGTGGAAAATATCTGTAGAAGCATGCATAAGTGAGACAGTGTAGGAAAGGAAGTGAAGAGTGTATGTATTCTCAAGCACATATCAATATGGGCACCTATTCCTCATTCTTATTAGGGAACTCTGGGACACAGAATCAGTTATCATTTAAGGTGTGTTACTAGCTCTGTGTGTGTGTGTGTGTGTGTGTGTGTGTGTGTGTGTGTGTATTAGGGATCAGTGTATTGAACCAGCTCTAATGGCCAAAGAAAGCCCTCACTAGAATAGTGAGAACCAAGTGGTTATGGATGGAATACCAAGAGCTTCTTCCCTATCTTATAACCCAGATAATCTATTTTAGGTATATAGCTAATGAAAATGCAAACATATATGCACTAAACAATGTATACAAGTTTACTTATAGCAGCCATATCTTAATAGCCCCAGACTGAGAAAAAAAAATGTGTTCATAATAGTAGCATAGATAAATATATTGTATTATTTTTATAATGAATATAAAGAATGAGAATGAATGAACTGTCTTATACAAAAACATGGATGAAACTCATGAGTATATTAAGGGGAAAATATCAGACGAAGAATAAACAGTGACTGGCTCCTTTTACATAAAGTCTAAATCAGACAAACCCATTTGTGATAGGCATCAGCAGAGCAGTAATTAAGAAAGGTGGTCTGTGTAGTGAATGGCCTGGGGTATCAAGCACCATTCCACAGTGTGTGGGCTGTTCTATTTCTTGAAGAGGATGGTGGTTATATGAATGCCAAGCCTGTAAAAATTCATTGTCAAACATTTGCTATTTGTGGCTTTTCTGTATGTATCTTATCCTCCAATGAAAGGTTTATTTTAACAAATATAAATCATAAACCATTTAAGAACTAACGGCAACATTATTTTCATATTCCTTCAGAAGGAGAAATTCTGACTTTTATCTGAAAGTTAATGCTTCACACTTTAATTACATTTTTGAGCAATTCTGTTGGAGGGTACTAAAGGATTCAGCACCTCTGTCTGTGATTAGATGAGAATACTCTGTGGAAATGAATAGGACATGCCAAATGTTAAATCTTCATTATCATATCTTCTCTTTTACAAATTCCTAGCTTCAACCCTATTTTTATATTTCCTTTAACAGTTCCATAGTTCTGAGCAATTGGTTGGGTTTTGTGAAATCTATCTTATTATGAGGCAAAAAGAAAACGTCTTTGTTTCTTCTGATCAGTTCAGTTCCAAGGAATCCTTTGTGCAACTAACACCCCCCCCGCAAATACCCTTTCTACACATATTAAATCTGTCTCCAGATACTAATAATCTCTAGGCAACTAAGATTGCACTTCTATATGCTTGTACAAAAACATAATATATGTTTTGTCCACTATCTAGTAAAAGGATATGCTCTTTATTAGCTTCCTGAGAGCAACCCTAGACAGGATAAGCAAAGTTATCTGGGTTCAAATATAAACGGAGACAGAGCTGAAGTATTTTTAGAAATGTAGTCAAAGGCAATAGAAGCTGCTTTAGAAATGCAAATGAGAACCTCACTGCTAGAAGGCTGATGTAAGAAAAAAAGTATGGGTGTGTAGCAAGTTATGCTGCCAGAGGTTAGATTTGTGATTTTTCTCTTTTCTGAGCACAGGGCAGTAAAAAATCTCTTTAGGACTAGTTAAAGTATCCTTTTATCACACTTTCCAACTCCTCAAGTTTATAGAGAAGTTTATAACAGTTACACACATAACTGTCAGTCAAGTATAGATTTCCATATTCTTTCCCTAACAGAATACAATAAGGACTAGAGTGAGGTATAAGAAGGGAGTGTAGGGAGAATAAGTCATTTTTTTTTCTACCCTTCTAGGTTTTTGGCTGAGGCCCCTGTTATAAAAAGACAGATTAACAGGAGAAAAGCAAACATAAGTTTAATAACAAGTACATCTGCTATATACATGGGAGAGATCCCAGAAAACTGAGCAACCCCCCCAAATGGTCCAAGCCATCAGCTTAAAATACCATGTGCATCTAAAGACAAAGATGGAGGAAGCTGGAGGCGGGGGCAGTGAACAAGGGTAAGGTTGTTGTACAAATTTAGGTAAATGTCTTCCTCGCTGATAAGTTTCTAGAGGTTTAGGCATCTTTCTCTTCCTGATACAGAGAGGGAGACTCCCTTACAAGTGGCAATTTCCCTTCTAAATGTAAATGTCTCTTATAAAAGGGTGAGTGTGTTTTCAGAGTCTTCCTTTTGTCTGCTGGTTTTTAAAAATAATCCAAAATAATCCTTATGCCTAGAAGGCATATTTGGGCAGGTGGGGGTGGTGGCAAATTCTGTTCTCCTTTTAGAGCAAGCAAAGGCACAGGTGAGAAAAGATAACTTGGAATCAACTATTTGGGTGTGTGGTAATGGAAGATCGAGGGTGTTGATCCATAAAAATTTTTTGTCTTTAGCCAAGAAGAAAATTAAGCACTGAAAGTAATGGATAGTCAGCAAGGAAATCTATAGGAAACTACTTAATATTCATTCCTACACAAAGGTACCCAAAGGACATGCATGCTTGTGAAACTACTGTAGCTTTATGGTTTGTATTCCAATATAAGCTAGCGGTTAACATTGTTAAGCGTAAAAATCATTTTTTTTTTTGTTCTAAAAATGCTGGGAATTGAGATAAAAGAGAGAATATTACTTCTCTTAGAGAGACCTAGAGAGAATGGGATGAAGATATGGAGAAGTTTGGCTTCAGGGATAAATTGTAGTGGAGATTGGTTGGATTTTCCCACCTATGTTTTCCTATTTTTTTGAGACATTTACATGTAATAAATAGTATCTCTTCTTCCATTCTGACCTAACCTCACTTTAAATTTCCTCTTTAAAGGAAAAGGAAACAGTGAAAGGGAAACTGTGCAGAAAGAGTGAGAGGTGAACATTTATTAAAAATGCATAAGGTTAAAAATAATTTAAGGCAGTGGCTCAATGAAGAGTATCTTTTAGTTTTTCTGCTGGGCAATGCTGGGTTTTGCCATCTCAGATGATAAGTAAACATGACAGACAGCCTTAATGGTCGATTCCTTCAGCTTGACTAAACTTTAGACAGGTTTCTTCCTGACTGTAGACCCCTGACCTCCCTTTTCTTAGAGCATTTACTTTAGAAAACTTGAAATTTTAAATTGTTTCTTTGCCCCTTTGAGAGGGAAATTTACTAACTAGGAATGTCTTTCTCAGGGGTCCAGGAGCCTTTCATTCGAAATATAATTATTAAGAAAGAAAGCAGCCTTTCTTCTAGACTGTGAGAATGACTGCATTTGAATGAAGCAAAGATTTTACATATTATGCAGTTGCAGTTTATGTTGATACTGGATAGCGCCCTCACCCCAACTTAGGGCAATGTAGGACAGTGACACCATACAATATTTAGATACTCTTATGGTTTTAAGGTGAGAATTTCCTAAAGGTTTAGCCAGGGATTTGGCTAGAGTTTATATTTCTGACTTCAAAAAAATGAACTAAAAGACAGGAGAAATGTGTATAACTGGGACAAGTAGAGAGCAAATTCTACAAAGCCCTTTTTATTCTGTAAATGGAATCAGTTTCAAAAATTGATTCCTTACAGAAATTCAAACTTCTTCCGTGCTATTGACATCAATATCAATATCCTGTCTTCTGATCTCATCTTTTTTGTGTGTGGGGACAAGCTGTTCTCCAACCTCACTTTAGTTTCTTATGTAACCCAGAGTACAATCTAAATCTTTTGCTCCCTTACATTAAGATCCCTCAAAAACATTTCTTCCCTTATCAAATAGTAAGGCCAATGAGCACAAAGACAGTGTTGTCTTGTTCATAGTACCTTGCAAATAATCTCCGCCTAATGAATATTTTTCAAATAAATTAGTTCTGCAGTTGAACATTCTCAAATTTGTTTCATGACTTTGTCATTGGTTACTAGAAATGTCAATACCTTAAATTTTCAATTGTTTAGAATGTTCATTTTAGAAATGTACTTCTTGGGATTTAAATGAGCTGTTACTGCATATTCAAACAAGAGGTTATTTGATTTATCTTTTTAGTAGAGTGAGAATCTGTTCCAAGTCATTTTCTCCTCCTTCCTAGTTGATTGTAATTAAAGGCCATGCTAAGAAAAAGCAATCTTTTAAGACTAATGAAGTGGGAAAGTTAAAAGACTAAATTCATAGTGACCAATGAACCTCTAACAAAATAAACCATTTAAAGCATGGCATTTACTATTCTAGCTTTTTCTCTCTTAATCATTGAAAATATTATTATGTATAAATATATATATATATATATATATATATATATATATATATATATCACACAGAAAGCCCCACACCATCAAGCTGTGCTATATTGCATTGTTGTACCAGTTGGGTCATGTTTGCTAAGAGTATCAGAGAACTCCACTACATTGATTAAACAACAGCAGGTATTTTTTACTCATAACAAGAAGTCTAGAGGTAGATAATCTAGTGTTACTGCAGTGGCTCAATGATGTTATCATAAATTAAGAGTCTTTCTGTCTTTGCCTTTCTTGGCATGCTAACTTCTGTCTTCTTTTTTACCTCTTCATGGTGATCATATAGCTGCTTCCCTTGGCAATATAAGCAGGAAGAAAGGAAAAGGGAAATACCTATTCTGGATTCCCAGTCCAGAATATCCCACTTACTTTCACTGACCACCTCTATACCAGTTACAGGCCAAGTGTTAGGAGAACAATATGTCTGGATTAGAAGATCATGATTTATTCTCCAGGGCTGTGATGGAGTCCTATTACTCTTAGATCAAGAGATCTCTCTATCCCCTTGAATAAATTTGGATTTTGTTAAAAGAGACAAATGAGAGTGGAGAGGTTTGAATCTTAAGTAGTAGATACAATGTACTACAACGTTTCTTTTAAATATCAACACTGACTGTGTAAAGTACTATAAACTTTACCTGAATTAGCTTATTTAATGCCCATAACAACTTATGAAATAGGTATTCATACCCCCAGTTTATAGATAAAGAAACTGAGTAGTAGGAGTTTCAGCAATTTGTCTAAGGTCTTACAGCTAGAAAGGAACAGAGTTTGGATTTGAACCCTAGAAGTTTAGCTTAGTGTCCACCACTTTTATGTGTGCACTAGTTTTATTCTAAATTCTATTTGTGGCTTAATGAAACATTTTCAAATCCTAAGCTGATTTTCTGTTAAATGATTTTAAGAAGAGCGCTATTTAAAACAGAGAACCCAACATTTTGCCAAACCGATTTCGATTTCTAAAGCATCTAGTGGAGATTTTTAAAAATAGTTACATAAGAAGCTTCCTCCTTATTGGTTTCAACTGTGGAAAACTCCCAGTTCCGATATATATCTCTTGATTTAAATTGAATTCTACATATCTTAATAGACTGTGCTCTGTGGGACAGAAACCAAAAATTCGGAACTTTGAAATAAAAATACTTTGGTCAGGGAGACAGGCTCATAAACACATAATTAGATTATGACATGACAAATGTTATCGTAAAGAAAGGTACTGTTTCACCAAGGTCGACACATTTGCCTAAGGCTAAATATGGGAGCTTTGGGAATACTACAGGGGAGGTGATAATTGAATTGAGCTTTGAAATAACAAATGTATGAAGCCCATTGGAATCAGTAAAGGTTCGTAGAAACAGAATCTTGAGAAATTAGAAGCTGCTAATAGGTTTAGATACCTTATAAAACCTGGGTGTATTAAGTTCATTATCAAAGAAAATTGATGTAATTGGCAAATCAATAATGAATCTTTTGATTTCCAGGGAAATTATCTAAATATGAATCATTACCAGAATCAGAACTTCAATGCTAAAAACTAGTCTTCTAGAAATTTAAAATTCTAAGATTTGAATGCAAAATGTGTAGCTTGATGATCAAATTTTGCTTAGCTCGTGAGAGAAGTTTGAGAACAAATGTGTTATAAGCTCATGTAAATGTAATTGACATTAGAAATATGTTGGATTTTGTCAGCACCAATATGTTTATATGATCATCAAAACCTAATCAATGGGTAGATGGCGAGATAGATGATAAAGCAAATATAACGAATTGTCAATTATAGAATCTACATGATAGATACATGGATGTTCATCATATAATTTTTTCAAATTTTTCTTTATGTTTAAAAAACTTTATAATAAAATCTTGGGAAATAAAAGTGATACAGTATGTTTCCTTAGGAGGGCCTTAAATTATTAGGACATATAATTAACACATATATCTCTTGTATTTGGGAAAAATTGAATGTTTTCTGTATCTAGGGCTACAGGTCAAGACACTTGGCTCGGGTTTAAATAAATCAGATAATCTAATTCGAACCTTTAGCTATAGTTATGGTTCAGTCAAGAGCATGTCTACAAAGATAGACTATTAAGAGTGAAGTTTGTTGAAGTCTTCTGGGGAAGGAATTTCCTCACTCTACTGAGAAAACTTCTGGAACCATCTGTTTCTTTCTTGGGTTGTAGAAGAAGAAGCCCATGCTTGTGGAGCCATTTTGTTGTTGTTGTTGTCTAGAAGGAGCATGGCAGAAAGTCACTGTTGCTGCTGCTATACAGCTGCTAAATCAGATCTTCTCTCTACTTTGTCTTTTCAGTTAAACATACAAATAAATCCTTTAAATTTATTCCAGTGTATATTCTATTGAATGCATATTGTTACAGATTTCATATGTGAAGTAAGCACAATGTGACTGGTGTCCTTGTAAAAAGATGGCCTTATGAAGACAGACTCATACTGGGAGAATGCCATGGGACAACCAAGGCAAAGATTGAAGTCATATAGCTGAAAGCCAAGGGACATCAAAGATGGCTGGCAAACCACTAGAAGCTGGGAATAGACAAGGAAGGGTTTCTTCAGGTCTCAGAGAGAGTATGGCCATGCCAACACCTGGAGTTTGGACTTCTAGCCTCTAAAACTATACGACCACAGTTTCTGCTGTTTTAAACCACCTAGTTTATGGTACTTTATTAAAATAGCACTAGGTAAATAATATAGATTGTTGTAATCACTTATTATGAGAAAAATATAATCAATAAATAGCTAAGTTTTAGGCATATCTTGAGGCCTACTCCCAAGTATTGGGAGCGAATCATCACTTGGAAAGAAAAGTGTAATTGTATAAAAAAGAGAATACCTTAACTCCTCACAGATCGGAGCTTCTTTAAAAAAAGAGATTAGAGAAAGGAAAAAAAAATCACTTACTTAACAGTACTTTTTATTTCATTTTACTGCATCAATTCCAAAGAGAAGTACGAAAGGCTTTTTATTGTCATATCAGATTTACATGGTAAAATTTAATGTACTTCTTGTCAGCTTTAAACACTGGAAATATCAATAAAATGTCAAATTATATTTGACTCCAAACCCAAGTGGTTATAAAAATGCAATACAAATTTATAAGCATTTAGTCTGCCCCCTTTTCCACAATAAAACCCTGTTTTATTCTTTATGGGAAGCTAAACTTATTTTGCTCAAAGCTGGTAATTTATTAGGGCTTACATCAGATCTGAAGTGTGTTTCTCTTAGAAATCAATGATAGGCCTGGAACTAGGACCAAACTTTTTAATTATGGCTTTGAAGTAATATAATTGTGGTTTTTAAAGCCTCGTACATCTGCTTGAAGGATTATATGAGTTTGTTCAAAGTTCTGGAAGCAGTAAAATTAATTTTTTGGACAGTGAGCCAGTAAAGGGATACCAGTGATGCTAATTGAAGTGTACAGCATAATATCTCTTAATGCATTTTGTGATCTATCTTACACAAGGAAGCTCTTGCCCAGGGTGTCAGCAGGAACTGCTTCAAAGGAACTCTTTTTTGGCCTTCTGTTCAAATATCTTCTGCTCTCCCTCCCCTTCCCCATGTTCCTGGTATTGAAACAATTAATTCTCTCTTGGTTAAAAGATTCAGTGGCATGTAGCTGATGTTGTTCAATGCTTTTTATGAAGATTTGAGGCCAAGACTGTTTTACAGGTTTGGGCTTTTAGGCAAAGACCACATCAGTGATGGAGAACTGCAGTCATTACTTTCAAGCCAGCACAGATAACTGGGCCGTGACTGCAGCTGAAAGTGAAGAGTAACACAGGAAAATTCTAGAGGGGAAGAGGGAGAACGCTGGAGACAACATATAAGGAGAGACCCCGGGAAGCTTCTGTTTTGGTGCCTTTTATGGATTCCCAAAGAAAGCATCTGTACTATTTCAGAAGACTCAGATCTCCAGATCATAAACTGCTTGGAATAAAAATTAAAAATAAACCCGTCTTTCCCTTTTTTAATGTTTTCTCTTCCTGCACACATGTGTGTTTCTTTTATTTAAATTTTACAATTATGCGGCATCATTTATGTCCCTCCAATGTCATTTACCTAGAAAAGTAATTATCTAGGTTATCTAGAGATACTTATTTTCTATCTAATAACTCATTTTTAACTTTTCTAATGATCCCTCTTCTACAACTAGTTCTTATATCACCACTTCACAAAATTAAGATGAAATTTGTGTGTGATATAGGTTGGTGAGTGTAAAAAGTAAGTGGTGAACTTACAAAGGGAGTTTATAAAATTATTATAGTAGCAATGTTTCATTGAAGTCAGCTATTTGACATTCAGAAAACTTCCGTGTTTCTGTGCTGTCTCTCTGTCTCTCGTTCTTCTCCGTGACAGCTCCATACCTTCTCCACTCTGCTTAGTCATCTGAGTCCCGCCCCTTCCCTCACCCCCATTTCCTGTCCTCCAGTCGATAGCTTGGTAAATGGAACCACCATTCCCATGTTGCTTAAACTAGAACCCTGGTTATCACCCTTAATATTTTCCTTGACCTCACTGCCCTACTCACATTCTATAAATTAGTCTTTATATTTTCCCCGCAAATACTTTTTAAATGTGACAAATTTTCCTAATGTTTATAATCATTACTCTATCATTTCTTGCTGGAATGTGGAAAAAAATTATTTTATGCCAAAGACCTACTATTTAAATGAAAATCTGATACATGTACACCCTGTTTCCAAGTCGTGAATTATATTTACATTTAGGACCCAGGAGGGACGTTTTTTAACTGAACCTAAACACACCCTATGATCTAGTCTTACTCCTCATTGGCCTGTCTAACTAGCCTTCGTCCTTCATAGCACAATTTAACTATGAATTTCTCCAGTGGATCTTCCCTGCCTTTTCCTCATTTTTAATTCCCTGGAATGATGTTCTTATCTTCTCTGATGCCTCACTCATTCTATCCTAAGAAAAAAATACCTACTTATCTAATTGGAAAAATTGAAAAAAGAAACTGGTCTTGTGTGGCTCAATCATTCTTTCCCCCTGTCTTGGGATTCACTTCTCTGCCGTAGCCACACATCTGCTCAGATCTCTCTACTGAACCACTGAGCTGTAAACAAAGTGTTGAGGCAGGCCTGAGGTTTTGGATTTTTTATTATTAACCATGATTTTTTAAATTCTGCATCTTTCCAACTCTTATCTCTCTCAATTGCATTTTTAATCTCAGGTGTAGAGGAGAGACGTTTTTATTTAGTGTGCTCCCTAAATGCACAGTGCCCTAGCCTAGTTATACCCCCTTTCT
>CM053506.1:13705897-13829862 GCA_028627145.1 Eidolon dupreanum | reverse complement strand
TTATTTTCTACAAAATAGTCCCTGATGAACCACTTAGAAATGAGAATGAATTAACCAATGAGTAATAATTGAGAAAGTACCTGTGCCCGGCATTGTACTAGAACCGATATTTAATCAGCTTTTTAATGTCTTTAGACATTTGGCATACATAATGAAACCTGATCACCTGGCATTCTCTGTAGTATGGAGTTGAGCTTAAAAGAAGACTCTGAGGTTTGAACTCTCTGATGAGAAGCTTCCATAATCTAGAAAAGTCAGATGGGAAAGCTTAGAGCAAAACACATTCTTTGCTGAGCGTTATGTGATTTAAACATTGATACATACTTCACATGCATTCTTATTTTATCCTGATTAATTCTATGAATTAGATATTATTATTATCCCTATTTAATGGAACAAGAGTAGATTCTTTCAGGTAATGCTCATAGCTTAAAAAAAAGTCATTAATGACAGTAAACAATGCTTTTAAATCAAGGATTAGCACACTTTTTCTGTAAAAGGCTAGATAGTAAATATTCTAGGCCATATAGTATCTACTAAACTACTCACCTCTGCCACCGCAACTCAAAAGCAGCCATTGACAATTCCTAAACCAATGAACATGGCTATGTTGAGATAAAACTATTTGTGGACAGTGAATTTGAATTTCATCATATTTTCACATGCCACAAAATAGTCTTCTTTTTTATTTTTTTCAGCCATTTAAAAATGTAAAAAACATTTTTAAAGTCCTGAATTATACCAAAACGAACAGTGGAACAATTTTGACCCAAGGGCCATAGTTCGTGGGCACCTGTTCCATGGAGCAGTCCCAGTATTAGTAGTTAGAACTATTATATATTGTCCCAGTACTATGATAAGTACTTTATGTAAAAGAGTTTATTTAATACTCACTTCTCAGGTAGACAATAGTAATATTAATCTTACTTGTTCAAGATCACGTAACTATGGAAGATGAAAGAATCAGGATACAAATCCAGGTATTTTATATTCCAAGCTCTTAAGGTTATAATATACTTATGAATGAAAATTTATTTAATTTAAAGAGATCAGAAGTATAACTGGGTATGAATGTATGTAGCACCCAGTATACATAATAGGAGTTCAGGAGTGAGTAAGTCTATGGTAGTGGGAGCAGAACATGGAAGAACTGAGTCTTAAATGGGGAAATGGGGTCTTGATTCTGTAGAGAATCAAGGAGATTCTTTGTTTAAATTTGAGGTAGGAGGTAGTAGGCAGGGTAGGGATAGCATAAACAAAGTGGAAAACTGATTTAGCTGTGTTTTTGTATAAAGCTTAGTTATTTTATGTATAAACTTGTGTTCATTCACATAAATTTTAGAGCTTCACAGAGCATTTTTTAAAGCCTTTTGAAGAATACTTATTATTTTAAAAGGCATTGAGTATAACAATGTTGGTTTCTTAGTTTTGACGAATGTACCATGGTAACATAAGATGTTAACTTGAGGGAAACTGGACGAGGGATTAACAAGAACTCTGTATTATTTTTGAAAATTTTCTCCAAACCTAAAATTGTTAGAAAATAAAAAATATATAACAGAAAGCACTTTAATATTTTGAAATGCAAGGTTAAAAGCCTACCAGTTCCAACTATCTCCCAACTCAAAAGATTTATTTAGTTTTCTTTATACATGTCCTGGGATTAATCTGAGGATCTGAGTTTTTCACAGCTGGACCCAATGCATTTCCAGAGGAGGGACCTCAGAGTGGGTTAGAGATGAATGTCCGAGATGTGATACTCCATCTGCTCCTGCTGTCACTCTGAAACTTCTCGATAGCAGATCTACGGCGTGGCGGCTTTCTGATGATGGATCAATGATATAAACAACAATTTTGAGTGACGGCTTAATCAAGTTAAAGCTCCAACAATGTTACTTCAGAGGCACAGAAACATCTGCTGGAGATCTACCGAGAATCAAAGGATGAACCTGAAAGAACTTAATGTTATCAAAAAGGCTTCCCAGAGGCCTGCTCTCCAAAGGAATTCTTTTCCATTAGAGAAGATGATGACAAGTCAACAGAAGGAAAGCCTTTTGTTCAACCAAAGAGAAATCTTAGCGCCAGGTAAGTTTGATGCCAGTAATATTTTAGAAGACAGCTTTGAAATGATCTCCTTCCACAGTTTCTTTGGCACCATAAATAGATATAGTCAATCATTATCATTTAACCATACCCAGAATATACTCAACTGCTCTATAGCATTGCAATGCCCATTGTAAAGGAAAGCCGCTGGCATGAGACTCTTTAATGTAAGTGAGTAAACAAAGTAATAAATTATCCACATTTTCATTGGCTATGATATGCACATATTTTTTACAAGTCAATTTTTCTAAAATTAATCTGTGACTTAAAATCAACTGTCTTAGAATTGGATTTTCTCGGAGAGGATTTATATTGGCTTCTGTCAGTCACTGGGGAATACTATCCACCTGAGAGATTACTCTAAGTTAATTTAAATTTTGGGGACTGCACTGGTAGTTTTTCTTCAGATTTTAATCCTCATAACTATGTGCTTGGTAAAAAAGATATTCAGGGGAGATTTTTCTTTCCCCTCCTACTTGGTGCCAAATTTGGGACATGCACATTTCCTTGTGGTCTCTTCCTGCCTGCTAGGCTGATTTCTAGCTTACCCTTTCAGGGAGCATAAAGCCCTTGGGCATCATGGCTTTAAACGACACTTTTCTATTAACCTCCCCATCTTGTGAAGTTTGGGTTTTCTTCCTAAAATATATAAATAATGGTGCATCTTAAAATAAATGTCTTTTATTCAGTGAAATATGAAAACCTCAAGTTTGAGTATTGTTTTTACTGGCTGCTTGGTAAATGTTTACACATGTCAGATCATCACATTCCTTCTAGGACATTATAAATAGTGTCATTTGCTTTGTTTGTAGTTTGTCTTTCCTTGAATGTGACAATGCAATATTATGTATTCAAACATGTTTTTGATGTCATGTGTACATGGTTATTTCTTAAGCAGCAACTTAGATTTAGTTGATTTCAACAGGAATTCACACTCTGGGAATACTGAGCTAACCACCCAATAAGAAATCTTTTATTTCAGAAACAAGTACTCTGAGCATTTTTGTTGTTCATATCCTAATAGAAAACAAAGGTTTTTACTAATTAGCAATAAAGTCCAATTAGAAACAGACTTACAAACTTGTTAAATATATGACAAATATTAGATGTGAGTTCTCATCGATGCCATTAAAAATTTCAGTATAAGCATTAGCTAAAATATATAGATTCTTCCTTCTTTTGAGAGCTGGATATGTGAACCTGGTAGGCCCTGTTCTATGCCTCGGGCTGATGCCTGAGATTCAATTCTTAAACCTGAGCCATTGGTTTGGAGAATTTCTATCTGCCTATTATCAGTTATTAGGAAAACAGTATCCTGCCTCTGAAATATTGTTTTATCTATCTTCCATGAACATTTCATGCAAGGTATGTATGGTTAGAACATGTAAAAGGAGAGAGAGATGGACTTTGAGTTTACAGAATAGTTGTTTTGCCTAAATGCTGTAGAATGCTTAGTATGGGTCACACTATAAGTAGTAGAATTTCCTCTTGATTTGCTTCTATAACCCAGTAATAAAATTGTAACCCTGTTCAAGGCCACCACATTTGCTTATATAATCCATATATTTCTTATGGTCTTCTTACAGGAGAGTGTGAGGAAGCTGAATCCAGCCTTGTCACCGCTCTTCCAAGAGCCCTGTGCCAGAAAGGGCTGCAGAAGCTCTAAGAGTGTCCTTTCTTATGCTGTCTATTCTGAAAGGGGCACCTTTTTCTAATTTACACAGAGGTATTAGTTTAGGCTGGCTGAATCCCTACCTCTCAGCTATCTCAAAAGTCTAACGAAAACAACCTAAGGCTGTGGAGGATACAACTGGAAGTTACCGATATTTGTTTACAGAAAAGGATAATGAAACTTAGAGAAGTTAAGAAATGCACCCAAGGTCACACGCCTGTGGGCTTCAGACCATGCCTGTCTACATCCAGAATCTGAGTCTCTGGACAGGCTTCTGTTAAGTCTGACATCAAACCATCGCAAAAACTTTTGAGAGCACAACAAAGTTTCGACATTGCTAAATTCACCTGTAACCATTTCCTTATTAATACAGGCATATTTCACTTTTTGCAGCAGCTGTATTCCTGAAGAGACATGAGACTTGTTTAAATCTAATTTCTATAAATTGAACCTGATTTTGCTCACTGACTTAAATTAGAAGTTCATGAATGACATCTTTATCTCATATGTTCTCAAAAATAGCCTAACCTATACTGTATTTCTATGGTCTCCATCTCACCTCTTTATCAACGATCTAATGGTCTCTAAGCCTATATACAGGTGAGCCAGAGGAGACCTTAAAGAAACCTCACAAAATCATTTCATAAAATAAGGATACAAAGAGTGTGTCAAAATAACATGTATTCTGTTTTCAGCATGAATTAGCTGTTTTTGGTAGATCGCCTAATGACAATGCAAATGAGGAGCATGCACATACATGCATGCAGGAGTAGGTACACATATAGGTGTTATTCTGATCTAAGATATGACAGAAAGGCTTCAGAGATGCAGGTTACTACACCAAGTTTATAATAAGGAAAGAGTCTAGAGTTATAATTACCTGCTGCTCGAAAAGGTAAACTTCACAGGCACTGATTGTAAAGAAGTCACTTGATGCAATTACAATATTCTAGAATTAAGAGACCCTACAGAACATATAGTCCAACTCCTCCCAAATTAGAACTCTTTATCATGTTTCTGACAAGATGATTAATTTATTGGGGAATAACAATAGGGAGAGCATAGAACTTTACATTTTAAAATGTTGCTGCTGTGGACTGAATTGTGTCTTCCCAAAATTCATATGTTGAAGCCTTAACCTTCGATGTGATGGTATTTTGAGATGGGGCCTTGGAGAGGGAATTAGATGTGGTAATTAATTTTGTGTGTCAACTCGATTGGGCCATGAGATGTCCAGATGGCTGGTTGGACATTGTTTCTGGGTGTGTCTGTGAGATTGTTTGTGGAAGAGATTAGCATTTGAATTGGTAGATCGAGTAGAGCAGATGGTCCTTTTCAAAGTGGAAGGGAATCATCCAAACCACTGAGGGTCTGAATAGGACAAAAGACAGAATAATAGAACAAAAGGCTGACTGTTCAGCTGGGGCATCCATTTTCTCCTGCCCCCTGGGTTCCTAGTTTTCAGGCCCTTTAGACCAGGACTGGACTCTTCACCATTGGGTCTCTGGCTCTCAGTTCTTCTAACTACTTCATCAGCTTTCCTAGATCCCCAGCTTGCAGACAGTATATCCTGGGTCTTCTCACACTTCATAATTGTGTGAGTCAAACTTTATAATGAATATATAAATTATATGTATCCTATTGGTTCTATTTCTCTGGAGAACCCTGCCTAATATGTTAATACGTTGATTTAGATGAAGTTATGAAGGTGGGGCCCTCGTGGTGGTATTAGTGCTCTTATAAGAAGGGACACCAGAGGGCTTGTTTTTTCGCTTCAAATAGATGCACTGAAATGAGGTCTTATGAGCCCACAGTGGGAAGGTGGTTGTCTGCAAGCCAGGGAGAGAGACCCTACCATGAATCTAATTGGCCAGAACCTTGATCTTGGACTTTTTAGTCTCTAGAAGAGTGAGAAACAAATTTCTGTTGTTTAAGCCAACCAGTCAGTGATATTCTGTTATGACAGCCTGAGTTGACTAAGAGAGTTGTCATGGCACCATAGCATTTCTAATAATATGTGTATGGGAATATAATAAAAATATGCAAAATAAAGCTTAGGAATATGTATAATATGCAGTAAATAATATGCTCTTATAAATATGTATACAGGTGGTATAAAAGGTGCTGTAAGAAATAATGATCTCTATGGCCTTTACAAGTTCTAGATGAACTTCTAGGGTAGGATTACCTATGGTTCCTGAACAAAAGGCCTTGTTTTGTTCAAATCTCTGTTTTTGTGATCTTGACTCAAAATAAAATGTTAGACCTCATTCTTTCAATTTCAACATTTTGTTAGTGGTTATATGGAATATTGCATGCTAAAGATTTAAAGAGTCTTATTTTTTTATACAGGTCTTATTTTAAATTTTTCAATAGTACTCATTTTATTGACTAAGTCTTAATTTCATAGACAGTTATATTATAACTATAATATAAACTCTATGAACATAGAAGCCTGTTCGAGACAGTTCCTAAGGATTCTTTCCAATGTTCCTACAGAAGTACTAAAAAACTTAACTGCAGATTCATGACTGTGAAACTTCAAGACAGCAAGCACGGCATTTACAACACACAGGTTATTGAATTCAGAGTAAATCCAGCAGTAGCTAGGAGGGTGCAGTGCAGGCAGATAAAATCCAGAGAGCTTGGGGAACACTATTTCTGTGTAGTGGGATCATAGAACTTTACAGCTCAGAGGTTCCCTAACAACCACCAGTTCAATTTCTCAACTACAAACACAGAAACTCCTTTTGAGAATCCTAGTCCAGTGTCTGTCTCCTGTTTTCCAATGCTGTCTGCATTCTATGGCTGGGCAACTCAAGGGTCAGAAAATTCATTTTTGGGTTTTTATCTGCTTCTCATACAAATCCATATTCATTCTAAATAAATGTTTTGTTGTAAAAGAAAACAAAGTTCTCTTTTACTCAAGAGATATTAATATTTGCGTCACCTTTTATTTAAAAATCCCCAGTTTCTATTACACAATTTTGTGTGACTTTTTAAAAAATAAATTTATTTATTTTAATTAGTTTCAAGTATACAGTACATTGGTTAGACATTTATATACTTTATAAAATGATCCCCCTAATTGCTCCTTGTCTCCTCTGGTTTCCACCTAGCCAACATATTAATGCTAACTACATTCCCTATGCCATGCTCCCCATCCACGTGATTGTCTAACAATTACTGATTTGTACTTCTTTAACCCTTCACCCCATTCTCCCAGCCCCCCAACTTCCCTCCCCTCTGTCTATCACCAATTTTTCCACTATATTTGTGAGTCTGTTTTTGATTAGTTTTTTCTTAGATTTTGCATATAAGTAAAATCATATGGTATCATGTGACTTCTTAAAAAGTAGCTTACAGAAAGGCAGCTAAGAGTACAGCAGAGGAAGCCTGAGCAAAAGGACCAGGATGACCCAGCTTTGCATAACTGAGGCCCATTTTATATGGTTTGCGTGAGAAGTAGACACAAGTGCCTCATACATGGTAAAAGTTAAATAAATGTGAAATAGAATTATTTTTAATTAACTCTCTCTTCCTTTTTCGGAGTTAATTTGCTTTGTGTATGTCCTGTGTTTGCACTTTTGGGGGAGGAAAAAAGTATATAATGTACTTTCTCAACTCGATTTGCAAATCAATTGAGAATTATCCAGCTGTCTTTAAGTGGGGGAATTCTGTTCATCATAATCTTCTTATTTAAGCCTTGATGAAAACTTTCCCAGTGGAAATTCTTCCTGTTTTACTACCATGGAGAAAAGCTTAATGCACACATGTGCACACACACACACACATACACAAACACAAACACATATACACACACACACCTTTGAGGGTCTAATCTGGCAACCTGATAGAAGCTCTTGTCTTTTGTCAGCACACGTATTAAGCTCTCCCCAGGGATACTCCTTACTGGGCAAAGCATGAAAAATGAGAATGACAAGCTGCCTCTCCTCTGGTGAGCTAAGTATATCAAACTTCAAGCAGGGTGCTAAAGAGCAGGACTGGCTTCTAAATATTTGTTCTCTAGATGCCCCCCCCAAGACTTAATAAACCAACGGTTTCTAGAACTGGTGACATAGAATGAATGCTAGTACATAATATTGCACGGTCCTGATAATATTTTATAGTATTCATCAATACACCGAAATAACTCTATTTTATTAGCTACTCATTACTATATTACCCAGGAGATAACAGGATAATTCCATAGACATGTGAGAAAATAAATTTTGGCTTTGAGAAAGGTAAGAAATTGGGATGACGTTAGAAAGTTGTGTGTGGCTCTTGTGATAGGTGAATGATGTAGGTGTGTGTGTGCACATATTGCTCATGTTGGGTGGCATAAATTGCTATTAAGCATCTTTTGATGTGGGAGGTAGAGCGGGGTGAGGTTATTCACAAAAAGGAAGGAGAAATCCAAAGATGCTTTCTTGAATTGCCCTTTTTACCTAGTACTTCCCTATATGCCACTAGCCTCATACCCTAATACTATGCTTCTTCCCCTCCCCCACTACCATTGTTCCTCCTTAGGAAATAGTCTATATTCATCTTCTCGTGATTGTAGAAAACCAGCCAACCAACAAACAAACAAATTGTGGGAGTTGCATCTGTATTTTATGTGCTCTTAAGGACTGAGGTCATGACTTTGCACATAGAATGACTTTACCTTGACACAATGAAATATTGAAACAAGATGTAATTGAAGCCATTTGCTTTTGCTTCAGTTAATACCATTGGCACCCAATAACATATCTGTATCCTGTCTGTAGAGTAAAACTTCAAATAAGCCCAACTGAAATACTCGAGGTTATACCATGACCCTACTCGTCTCAAGAAAGGAACTTCTGATTAATTTTTTAAAAAATAATAATAATTGAAAGAGAAAGAAGATTTAGATACAGAGATTGTGGCACCTTTATAAAGAGCATCCTTCTGGACTTTACACAGAGCTTATTTCCCACTTAAGATTTTGACCATTGTCCTTCTACTTGCCCATAGCTTAAAAAATGTTGCTAATGAATCCACCTAATACTAACGCATAAGTCTGCAGTTTGAAGGGTTGACAGAAGGTGGGAAAAATACCAGTTAGAATTTTTATTGGTATTGTCTCACAACCCTCATCCTAGGTTGAAGGACCTCCCTCCTGAAAGAGACATAGTGATCTGGCCCTTTCTGCTCTGCTTTTACATGAGAGACCAGAAAGAATAGCAATGGTGGACAGGATCATAACAGGCTGAGCTGGTTATACCGCCATTAGTTAAATGTCTATTCTAGTCAAACTGTCTGGAAGTCCACAGACAGTGAGTGGTGGCTAATGCTCCCCTTCAGAACAGTAAGTTCTGGAATATGAGTATCTGCATTCAAGATTGATGCCAAAGATCTCTTGCCTATTGTCTGACATAAGTAAATGGAACTTTGTTATTTCAGACCTCTGGGGACATTATGGACATAATAAATTAGTATAATTTCTAGTTATTTAAAACTTCAAAATGTTATTATTTTTAAAGTTTTTACTTAATTCCCTTTCTTAGTAAGTAGAATACACTGAATATAGATTTCCCCAATATTATCTCAATAACCCATGCTCATCCTTATTAATATGAAATAAGACCTCAGGCAGTTTTGCTCTCTCTGTCTCTCTCTCTGTCTCTCTATCTCTATCTCCTTGCAGTTCAATTTTCTTTCTTTTTTGGATATAATGAGGATAGAAGGTGTAAACGGTTACCAAGGTCCCATTCAGCTCCAAAATTCAATTATTCTCACATTTCTGCAATCTCAAGCCAAATCCTTCCCCCCTATTCCTCAATACATATACTCTATCCCCACTTCTTCCTTTAGAAAGGCAATGAGCAGCTTATTAAATATAATCTCTCAAAAGCCCAAAGGCAATACTGCCACTCTGGAAGGTTTTCTCCCTAGAAAGCTACTTAATTTGATGGTTATTATTTGTTTGTCAAAGCCCACTGTTTATTCAGATTAATTAAAACCAGTTGTTCCAGCTGCAACATAGTAGTGCTCCTTGTAATGAAAGTTTTTGCAATCCCAAATTCGTCAACCTACCTCTGATCCCAGAGAAAAGGTTTTAACCTTAACTCTGCAAGGCAATATAGCTCAACCTGCCTCAGATCTGTATCAGAGTATGGGAAAACCAAATCCTTAAATGCAGTCCTTTTGTTGTTGAAATCTCACAGTACAAAACTGTTAGGCATGGCCCTTCAAATTGAGATTTCTAAATTGAAGTCTCCAGATGAGGCCTAAATTAGACAACCGGAAGTGAAACCGAGCTGCCAAATCTTAAATGCATTTGAAAATATCATCTTCTTGCAAATGATATTTTTAAAAGTGTTTTTCAGTTTTGATTATCAAGAGTCCTTATGTGTTATGAATTAGCAGATGCTATCATTACCTAATAAATAAAAATATTTAATAAGAAATAGCTATTTGATGAAATAAACAATTTTAGTTCGTAAAATGTGTTGAGACCAAGACTGTTACCTGTAGTTATCTCGCTTATCTAAAATAATCACGATATAATTGAAAGTCCCCAAATGTAAAAAGCTTAATTGATTTGCATCTGTAATAATAAAAATAGGTTTTTACCATACACAGACCTGCTGAAGAGAGAGGAAGAAAAAAGGAAGTTATTTCCCACCTATATATTAAATTGAAAATGCATCTTAAATTCTTTAAAGCGGTTCATTGTTGCACAAATGAACTCAAAATATTCCACACAAAACCATTTTCCTGGACACTTCCAGATGGTCACAAAATTCCACATTAGGATGTAAAAGAAGTGTGAAATATTTTGCTAATTAAAAGCCAAATGACCATAAGCCTTCTCCATTATGATTGCCACTGCCAATAGTCGGCCCTGTCCTGAACTGAACCCATAATGTTATTTGAAAGACTTCTAAATGCCACTTCGAATATTGTTGTATGTCTCCCGTCCCCTCTTCCTTTCCACAATCTTTACCTCTGATTTTCCCTTTTCAGGGCTTGATGCTGTTGTATTTATGGAATCCATTAGGAAAGTAATCTGCAAAATCGCTGACTTTGGTAGAAAATGTGCATATATCTGCAGCAAACTTAAAATGGGCCCAACATGTTGTGATTATTGTCTTTTCTTCTAAGGAATACCCTGATAAACCATCTTTCTCCTTCCACAAAAATGGATTTATTCTGGGTCTCCACCCTCCTAACCAATAATTCATCTGAGTCTTTGTTGCCACAGCATCTTTTTGTGCCTTTCAGTAATAAAGAAAAATAAAAAAAATAAAAAAAAAACAAGCAACACTTGTCACTATACTCTCCAAAAATAGGGGCAGGCTTTCCAGCTGTACATATATAGATTCTCATTTAATGTGGGGAGTTCGTCGTGGAGTATGTTGCTACAAGGCAAAGGATGACAAGCCAAGGGCCCTTTGCAGAGGAGTGCTTTGAGACGGAAAGGTGAAAAGTATCATTTTTATATTAAGCAGCACCCTTTTAACTCAAGTTCTTATTTATCTGTCAGGGGTCATCCCACCTCGCACAGCAGGGGAGACCAGTAACAAGTGTTTGACCAATTCAAGAGGCAACCATTTCACAGCAGCGCAGTTTCTTAGAAAACCATTAAGCACATCAATTCTGACAGTTGCACAGACGCCCTGAGGGCTGTGCTGCAGAAAGCAAACTTCAATACATCTGCTGGCTTTCCAGGCCCCTGAGTAGTGGCTAGTTTAAATGAGATGAGAATGAGTTCCAGATAATGATAAGAGAGATAATGGGGGTGGGGAGTGAAGAGGGATGGCCTGTGGGGGACAGGGGGCAGTTGATCATCGGGGGTCTAAGACCCTAAAATAATTTGATAATAGTCTCAAAATCCTAATCTGAGAATATGCGTACCTCTCAATCCAAAATGAGCCCAGTCACAGATTGTAGTACCTAGTCAGTACTTACAGGGATTAACCAATGTGTTTGCAGAAGATCAGAATGAGCTCTGCTTACCAGAACATTTCTGTACCTGCAATTGTCTTACAGCATTTGACTTTTCTAGTAATGCTATCACTGGTCTGGGGATATGGGTGGGGGAAAAATGCTCACAGAATAAAGCAGAAAACCTACAAACACTAATCACAGATTTTAGGCTGTCCCTAATCTTATTCTCTCTCTCCAAGTCCTAACTATGTAGTCTGTGTTCAGCCTTTGTGAGATTTCCTAAAACGTGGCATGGAAACAGCCAGCTCTGGTAGTATAAATGCTTTCTGGTGTTAGAGTGGAAGATTTGGCTAACAAGGATGCCTTCTCATTGCTGATACAAACTGGAAAAGAGTGCAGTTCTCAGCATTCATTTAGCAATGGTTGATGACACTCCCAGGAGACGATGGGACACTGTGGGCCGCCAAGTCCTCTGGGGAACACGATAGTCCCAGTTGCAGAGTCCTGCATACTCTTAATTTAGAACTTTCCAGCCAGCTAGTGGGTATAAATGAGACCTAAGTGACAAGCACTGGAGATGCCAAACACATTTAATACTAACATAATATATCACTTCACATATGCATGGGCCTAATTGCCATGCATGTATTATCTTCTTTTTACCCTTTCATAACCTTGTGAAATAGCACTATTTTTTGTGCTACTACATAGATTAGGACCTGCTGTCAAAAAGAGTGGAATAGTTTTTAGATAGTTGTCTAAAGTAGTATAACATAAGGTTATAAACTGTGCCACCATATTGACTTAATTATGAATTCTGATTCTCATGTTTATGAACTGTCTGATCTTCTCTGGACTTTATATTGTAATATCTAATAGTAGAATTATTGTGGGAACTAAAATGAGATCATAGCTCTAATTTCAGGTAGATCAGATCAGATAGTGTGTAGCAGAAGGCCTGACATAGAGGAAACACAATAAGACCTGCTAACAAATGAGCAGATGGTATTTTTCTCAATTAAAATAGTAATTAACTGCAATCCAGAGAATCTAAGGGATTTGCCCAAGGTAAGTACTAGATCACATAACTGAACTAGAGACTAGAATATCCAGCTAGTTCAGTATTCCTTCTACATGTTCATTATATTTCAGGGGACATCAAGTCACATGGTGTCAACAGAACCCTACTCTGCAGAAGAATCAGATAAAGAGAATTGACCTCTTTAATTATTTCTAATTTAAATTTGTTGAATCAAATTATTTAGGATTATTTTCCATTGTTGGATAAATAAAAATGGGATACTTTAATTTTGAGTAAAAGGAAGCAGCCTTACATTTCATAGAAAGTTATCTTTGGGAATCCTTCATTGGGGAGATGTAAAGAAAGATCTCTTATAAGTCTTCAGTTCTATATAATCAGGACTAATAAGATCCTTAACCCCAGACTCCCACTCCCACTTCTCTCTCTCTCTCTCTCTCTCTCGCTCTCTCTCTCTCTCTCTCTCTCTGCAAGCATAGGGCAGGTCATGCTATAAGCAGAACTTCTTAACTGCCTCCCTCCAAAATAGGTATTTTTACCTATAGATACTCATTCATGTTCCCAACTCTTAGAAGTATAGTGATGGCATTTCTAAGGAAATAAAGCAGGACAAATAAGTGTTTATAAAATTTTTAAAAAATGTTCACAAGAGGAAAAAACAGTCTTTTCTCTGCTTTCCTTTCCACAATTTAGGCTGAGAGGCATCTGGGTCAAATAGGTTGTAGATGTGAATATTTTATGAGCTTTTTGACAAGACATCCATCTCAAAGTAGAATGAGACTAGATATTAAATCATTGTAGACAGTTTTGCTTCTTAATTAGACAGTCAATAGACTACTAGTTGGGAGATCTGGGTTATATTTGGCTTCTATGATTATAAGATGGCTGAGATCATTGAGAAATTTAATCTGATCCAATTAATTCTCTTGATAGTTTACTCTCTCTTTAGCTATGCTAGACAATTGAGTACTGAAGCAGCACACTGATAACTAATTCTAAGTGAAGTTCTAGCAAGGCATAGTTGAAATAGCATCATTTACAGCCTGAACCAAAACTTCTGTTTAAAATGGTTTTGCACCTGTATATACACACAGTGTAAGCTCAACATAATCCATTCCTTCATTAAGACTCAAGATTTTCTACTGCCATCCAACTTCTTCAAGTTTTAGTTCTGTCAGAATGATGATCAGTCACCAAGTTTTTGGCTGTGGCTCAGAGTTCTAATTAAACTTGAGGATTTTGTCTTAAAAATAATGGAGAATAGTTAAATATGAATTATATGTTAGTTGATATAAATAAAGTAGCTAGTTTCATAATGGCTTGCAACTAAAAATTCAGTGTCTTATTTTCTTCAGCCAGCAATTGGGCTGGAACAAGTTGTACATACACTGTCCTGAAATATTTGTGTCAACAAGCATAGCACATAGTCTACTCTATTTTCTAGAAAATATGCCCTTATTTTTTTAAGAATTGGGAGGAAATAAAAATAGGGGGCATTTGAAAACAAAAGGTTTTAGAACTTGAAAACTCAGCAAAGTAAAATTTATCTTTTTATTCGCCGAAAGTGGAGTCATCTTAAGTAACTGGCGGATAAAAGGAGGTTTTATATATACATATATATGTGTGTGTGTGTGTGTGTGTGTGTATGTATATGGCTAAATACTACAGTTCTGGTTAAATATGGTGATTTGGAAAACCAAAGGCTTTTATATATATTCCATTTGATATGCTCCCAAAATGACAGTTAAAAAAATGAACATTTAAACACAAAAGCAGAAACAGAATGAGAGAGGAGATGATACAGAATAAGAGATGTCATCAAAGTTTTGAAAGATAAAAAGAAGAAAAATAACTTACTTTCAAAAGCAGATCATGATTACCAAGAGGGAAAATTATAAAACTGTGAGAAGTAATGACTTGTCCCATAGAACCCTAAAAAGCCTGGATTCTTGAAGATTCCAAGAATCACAACAAATGGGAATGAAGTGTAATATGGAAAACATGTTGATTGGCTTAAAAATTTATTTTTTGGATCTTTATTCTTGTGCCTTTTAGCCAGATGATTATCCCCTTTACTACTTCTCAGAAAATAGGAGGTTCATACTCTTCTGGAGAAACTGAACCACGTAGAGTGGGAGACAGCAAGTGTTTTTGTCTGGACCATCTTCATGGTTGTGCAGCTTGTGTGATCACACACAGTTCCACATTCAGAAGGTCTCATACCTGTTTAACACTTTGCTATTGTAAAATTGAAATTCTAAGTAATTTTTAACAAGGAGCCTTACTTTATTTTTTAATACAAGGCCCCATAAATTATGTAGCTGGTCCCGTGTTTGTGGTAGTGGGTTGTATTGAGGTATCAGACAGAAAATATGAGCATTTATAAAAGTATGCCAGTGAATCATAAGTCATCTGACTTTTTTATCCTAGCCTGTTCCCAGAGGAAGATAGTGAGATGTATTACTTATCAGTTCCGCCCCCAAAATCTTAGACAACAGAACAGAGAAATTTTCTTAGGTGAAATACAATTACTTTAAAGAATATGGGTATTAGTATTAGAAGGATTCTTACCAAGAATTAGACTTGCCATTTAATCATTCTAACTATGAAAGACTCAAGTCAGAAAGAACTTCCCCTGAATCTGGAGTTTCTAGCAGATATAATGCCTTACTCTACAATACAAATTTATAGCCAAAAATTACTAGATACTTGAGGAGATCTTTCAATATTTAAGACAGAAACTAAAGAAAAAAAAAAAAACTTAAGAAAAATTGATTCAGCACAAGGAATAGAATAAAATCTCAAAAATAAAATTTATTACTATTTTTTAAAAAAGAATTAAGGGAAAATGCTGTAACCATAAAATAAAAACAGGATGCTATAAATAGGAGTAGGGTTAAGAAAATAAAAAGTGAAAATAAGCTTAGAAGTTAAAAATACAATACCTAAAATAATAATAAAAATATTGGAAAATAGAATAAAAAGTATCTCATAAAGAACAGATACTATGACATGTAGGGAACTATGAAATTAATCATAAAAATAATTTCCCAAGACAGAAGATTATGTGTCCTTATAACTGAAAGAGGTAATAGGATTGAAAAAAATCCTCAATAGAATCCCTACCCATTGCAACACCAGAAGCTCGATGGAGTTTACAGAGGGTAAATAAGAATGGCATCAGACCTCTAGCCATTGTGTGCCACGAGACTGCAGAGTTGCACCTTCAAAATGTTGACAGAAAATGATTTCCAAGCCTGAATTCTTCAACCCAGCAACCATCATTATTCAGCATATATTTAATAAATTTTCTATATAAAAGGACTCAGAAAATCTACTTCCATATACTTTTTCATAGGAAGCTACTAGCTGTTACTCACAGAAAAACAAAGGAAAAAGAATGAGACTTAGGATCCAGGATGTAGGAAATTTCATCAGATGTGAGTTAAAAGATAGAACACATGTGCACTGAGGAAGCAGCCAGTTTAGACTAAAATAAATAAATAAATAAATAAATAAATAAATAAATAAATGGAAACTGAGGGTGTGTTTGAAAATATTGAACATTTGGACAAAAGCATTTATAGGCATTTGACAACTCAAGACATTTTAAAGAAAAATCAAACAAAACTTAGTAAAAGAACATGGAAAGTTAAAGGGAAAACAAAAAAAAGAAAAATGTAATCACATATACTCTGACTCTGTAGTACAACATGTAAATAATTAGAATAATGCAAAACCCAACATTTGAGTGTATTTCCCCCAGAAGTGATATAATTATGCTGGAAGAATTTCAGTAGCAGTGGTAGAAGAATTATATGAAATATAGAGGTTTTGAGCTAAAAATTCTTAGCTATTTTAACCAGAAGAAAGCAAATATAAATTATTTTTTAAAATCCACAAAAAATAGCACATTATTTATAATAATGCAAGATTATAAAAATAAACACTCTAAAAGGATAATTTTTATTATGTATAAATCACGCTTTGATAACAAAATTAAAACATTAACTTAAAACAAGTGAAATGCTAGAAAAGATTTTGTTACGTTTGGATGAATTCCTTTCAAGTTCATAAATAGTTGATTGAAGGGTGAGATTTCATGAAAGTTTTAAAAAATATAGGCTCTTTGTCTTTTTGTTATAATTTTTGCTTTTGGATGCTGTTCGATTGGCCCTAAAATAAGTCGTGGTGTCTTCATTTATGATAACATTTAGTTATATGACTCCAGTGTTTTTTGCTTTCTCAGTTGACCCTTATTATCATGAAGAGAACGGAACACAGAAAGAAAACTCTTCTTTGCATTTTTTACCCTTTCATTGTCCTCTTGGTTAATGGTTGCTTTGTTCCTATAGTTGTAAAATGAAGGTTTCCGAAATGCTAAGAATATTCTAAGACTTTCTCAGGAAGGGTCAACTCATGATACAAGAGTTGCTGCAATGTGAGAATTGAACGCATTAAGTATAATAGGTAAATTTCAGAAAGAAAGATATTCAAGTTTCCAAAAGCACCAAAGCTCCATGTTTGCAGCATTTTGTGTTGTAGTAAAAGACTAGGGAGAAGACTGATTAAAATACTGTATATCCGTGAAATGCTACACACTATGTCACTGAAGGTAGTGAAAAATTGGTATGCTGGTATGGAATGCTGTTTAAGACATATTGCTGAACTAAAAAGAAAAAAAAAAAGAATGAAACAACAAACCCAAAAAACACAACAAGTTGTAGGATAGTGTGTGTGGTCCACTCATCTCTACAGAACTTATTCTAAAGGTATAATTTTGACTGCTTTTGGACAGAAGCTCTGAGACTGGAATCTGAGAGTGGAAGATCAAATTTATTTTTATTATTTTTACTTTTACATTATTTTCCATTTTATAATGGAAAAATAATAATTTTTAGGAAGTCATGATATGTAACTAACACATTATATTAGTCCACACGATCAGCACCCAATATCTTAGTTTTGGAATTTTTAGGAGCAAAACACATGGGATTCAAGTCAGGTGTTCTCATTTTATTTTCTTATGTAAAATCTGGACTTTCTTTTTTATCCTTCAGTCTCAATTATGTGATGTATCAAATGAGGATAATGATATATTCTTCTCCCTCACAGTTAGGTGTGATGAGTAGATAAGGTCAGGTTGAGGAAAAGGTTTTGTGTACTGGAAAGTACCATATAACTATTCATTATTATAAAGCAATTCATTGAAAACTGGCTCTTCTAACTTCATGCACATAATAGTAACTGAAAAAAATCACTAACATCTTTGAGCACTTATTCCACATGTTATTTTAAGAGTCTGTGAACTCATTACTCATAATAACAAATGTGAACGTGCATATTATTGTGGTCTTTTTCACAGAGGATGATGCATAGAGGTACAGAGAGGTTAAACAACTTGCCCAAGGTGACACAGCTACCAAGTGGTGGTGCTGGGATCCATAGCCCCACAGTTACCTGATTAAAAAAAAAAAGTGTCTCTGAATGAATGTAGCTGAAAAACTGTTGGGGATTTTGTGTTTCATAGTAGAAGAAAGCTTTGTTTCTTGAATAAATTCAGATGTTGCCTTTCATCTTTGCATGTTTTCCAAAGTTTCTACTCTAATTTGCCTTTAAAATGATTTCTCCCTACAATCACCGATACACCATACAACCTCTAGGAAATAAATCACAAAATTACAAATGTGTAAGAAGAGAGTAACTGACTCTGAAACTGCAAATGTCTATTTTGGTTCTGCTTCAGCTCCTGCAGATGGCTTTAGAATTGACTCATAAATTAACCCAAATCACAGAGTCCCAGCATTGAGGGGCTAGAAAGGACCAGTGTTTGTTCACAAGTATTCACAGTAAAAATAATGACTTGTATCAAGATGAGTATAAAATTGAAGATGGAATTTTAAAAGTTAAATAGAAGATGGGCTTCATAATATGAGTTCTGAGCCTGAAGCCATGCCTTCAGGATGCTGATGTTCTGGAGTGGACAGCAGTAGAAACGGGGCAGCTTTCTTTCTTTCCTCTATTCTGCTGTTCAGTTTGGTTTGTGGTCTTGGAAAAGTCCTTTCTGTTCTCTGGGATACTTGTGTTAAATCTGTACAGTGAATGAATGGAGTAGATGATCTATAAAGACCTTTCTGAGTTTATTTTTCATTGATTTCTTTAAGTACTGTTATTTTGTGTCCCTACATGATTTCTGTCAGTATTTTTGGGGACAGGGTGGTTAGAAATGGAAATGGGAGTGAAGGGCATTAATTGTACTGCTGGGAAGAAATGCTTTTATAATGCCTTCAGCCTGAAGAAGACTGACAAAAAAATATACTTCCTTATGTACTTCCCAAGTCAAGGACACTGAGCAGAGGAAGGCAAGCTCACAGCTCATTCCTGAAATGAATTTCATTTCTGAAGTCCCCTGCCTGCATTTGTATGACTTTTCATATATATATATATATATATATATATATATATATATATATATATATATTTTGGCTACTTACAGGCACATGCACTTTAAAATGATGTGCTGGGATGCTTCAGTGACTTCTAGTAGAAACTATGCAAATAAATGTAGATTTCTGTTATTATCACCTTCATCAAAACAAACAGGCAGAAGCAAGAGAATTATTAGAATTTGATAAGAGTGTATATTTGAATGATTTCCCCAGAGGACTGGGGAAAAATTCATCTTCCGTTTCCTATTGTAGAGAAACATCAATTGTTTCTTGTGGAATTACCTACATAGACCACTTGTGCACCCCACCTTCAACCTTACACCCTCAGTTTTTTCATACAAGAGTTGCTCTTTTGATTTCTGAAATGTAATTTCAATCAATGGTCGACTTGGATCCAGACATTTGGTGCAAGCAGGTGAGAAAAGGGATGAATAACGTAATAGAGCATCGGGAGAACAATCATTTCAGAAGGCAACATTTATATCAGAAAAAATAAAGGAAAACTCAGAGTGATATTTCTCCAGTTAAAACTAAATGAAAGTAATAAATCTTGGGACTTCTGGTTGGATTTTCAGTCTGTGCCATATCAGTTACCTTGAAACACAGTTTGGCATATCTTCTGATATTTTTTTCCTTAAAAAATTCCAAATTTCTTTAAGGGCGGGGGTCTTGTGTTTAGTTCAGCATACTCTTAAACTCAGCACATTCCTGCTCAGACAGAATGCTCTTAAACTAATTTGATTGAGTGACTCCTAATCCATTACAGGGGCAAAATTGAAATAGTCATTTGATGGCAGGCCAGTATATGAGACTAGACTTGTTCTAAACATCTTATTATTCATTCTAGAAAAAATATATCCTTTACTTTGCTGAGATGCAAAACAATCAATTAGATGATTGTCTCCTAAAATTTGTTTAAAAAAAAAAAAAAAACCCACACCATTCTTAATGAGTATTCTAGAACAAAATGCTTAGAATGAAATAAAATCTCTAATTGTATTTCAAAATGCAATGGGATTTCCGGAGTGATTCCATAACAGATGAGGAGTTTTAGAATGATTTTTCTTATTTTTCTCTCAACAACCTTGGGAAGTTTTGAAATAACATCATTTCAATACTGAATTGCATTAGAGTTGGATTAAACTCATCATTGTCAAAAAAATCACTGGATAGGAAGTGGAAGCCTTGACTTCTGACTTTAGCTCTGTAGTTAGTTCGCTGGCTAGGTGACCTAGGGTAAGTCACAGGTTTTAGGCATAGAAAGAAAAACCCTCTAGGGGCCTAGAGTTTATTCCCTGAGGCAGCTGTTCTCAAGCTTCACTGTGCATCAGAATCACCTGGAGGGTTTGTTAGGCTTGACTGCTGGGCTCCACCCCCAGAGTTTTCCATTTAGTAGATCTGGAGTGGGGGTGAAGACTTAATTTAACATTCCTAGTAAGTTTCCAGGTGAAACTGGAGCTGCCGACCTTTCTGTATCAATCTGAGAACCACTGCCATAGGGAAAAATTCTAAACAGGACCGCACTAGCCTGTAAGTTCTTTAGCTGGCTACCTCTTCTCCTTTGCATTTCATGTGTGTCTTATAGGCTGCTGTTTGCCCAGCTGGGGCCTTCTGAGGGTCACTTCCCTGCAGGGGCTCCCGGTGATAACACCATCGCCATAAGCTTCACTTCTTCCGTTTCTCCTAAGGTCTCCACAAGTCCAAGCCACCTTAAACGGCTCTCCACTGCCCCACAGAAGCGGCAGCACTCAAAGTAAACTGTCAGACCTCCGCAAACAAAGACCGAGAGTGTGGAGCAATCTCACAGATGATTCTTTGCCTCTGGCGCTTCATACCGTTTATTTACCCGGCCCTCTCCTTGGCCTCCTGTGGAAGGCTCTTTGCTCAGACCTTCTCACCTGGGAGCTGGTGAGTAACAAGGCTTATTAGCTGTGTAACACATTCTCTCTCTGGGCAGTGTCGCGGCTTTGCTCTTATGGGCTTTTGAAAAGCATGTTTTCTGAGGCCCTCAGAGAAGAGAATAAGTTTAACCATATCGGGCAAAGGAAAGGGTAAAGCTACCTACTGGGAAACTTGGGAAAGTACGATATAGTGTTTCCCATTAGTGATGCAAGAAGGGCCCCCCTCGTTTCCTCAATATTTTAAGCTAATCGTTGAGCCCATTTTGGAACATGGCTTGCCAGTGAATGTGTTGTGGATGCTCTCCTTTGGATATGAAACAGAAGGATTGAAGGATAGGTCCACAGGTCTGGCTCCACAGGAGGGCTCCTCCCTCCCCAACTTATGTCCTTCCCCCTCCCCAGGCATCATCCCTTCTCTAGCCTCCATCCTAGGTGGTTTCATTAGAATCTTCACCACAGTGAAATAACTGGCAAACATGATTTATGGTGACTCCAGACTCTACTTTGTTAACATCTCCTTGTTTTCGGGACTTAGCCCAACCTCAGATGCCTGGCTTTCTTCGGTCTAGTGCCTAGATAAAGCCACTACTTTAGTGGAGCTGACTTCTTCCCTGACACACAAACATGCCGCTTGTGTTATGTTTTTTGACTCCGTGGCTTCCTTTATGCTCTACATTCTATCCAAAACACCTTTTGAACCTTCTTGTTTCTATATATCCTCCTTCAAGTGTCAAGCTATTTTTTTTGCTTGACTGCTGCGATGTAATGGTCCAAGTTTGTTCTTTGCTAGATATTTGTAATGTCAACAATACTTATTTATCTCTGATTTTGTTCAGTGGGTTATATTTGTCTCCTCCTGTTTTAAAGAAACCTAAGGGCCAGAATTTTCATCTCATACATCTTTTGTAATATAAAAAAATTTTATGTGTTTATCTTTGGGTAGATGCCTGATAAACAATTACAATTAGTTAACGCCTTCGAATCCATATTCCTATATTCCTTTTGCCAGTGTTTTTTGCATATACATAATGCACAATAAATGCTATAGTAGTAGCTACTTGGTCTGTTGCTATACATGTTACCACATTAATAGTCACTAGATACCTATCATCTTCCCATCCCACTCACCAACCCATTTATCTAAAATTTAAAGGAAAAGGTTCAGAGAAGTTAAACTGCATAAAAGAACAGAGCTACTAATAGAGGTGAGATTGCAAACTTGGGCCCATTTCACTTTAAATGTACCTTTCTGTGGAATCCACCCCGTCCTACTTTAGTAGGGCAAAAATCTCAGGAGGATAAATGGCTTGCTTGAGGTCATCACAAGCTATTTATTAAAGAGATGGATAAAAATGTATTAAATTAATCATTATTATTTTATATGATAATGTTACACATGGATGATAAAACCTAGAAAATCACCTTGTGCAGAATCTGTTTTGGTGAATTCCAGTTTCAAATTGATCACCCAACTTCTCTGTTGACTATTGTTTTTCCTACTCTAAATCTATCATATGAGACATATGAGGTGGTGCTAGTTTAGATCTTTTCAGCAGGTGATGTGAATACATTTTAAATGAACAGGGGTTTTTATAACGCCTGCTGCCTCCCAGGTCTCCATGAAAGAAGTTGCTTGAAACATCCTGCCTCATGTTCTCGTGGGAGACAAGGCTTTATGATTATGTATAAGAAGTTCTTACAACTGCTTTAACTAATAACATTTTAAATTAATGCATTTCATATTTCCATATTTATTGTGCTTCATTCGTGTTTTATGAGGAGAGAGAACGTGGAAACCGATGTAACTGATATTTAGTATGTATGCACAGTGTACTTTTCTCAAGAGGTTCCTCTGCTGAGCTTAAATGTAAAATAAATATAAATAAATTAAACTCTTTCATAGGCCTCCAGAGTGTCCCAGTTTAGCTGATCAAGTTGCCCCCTTCCCTCCACTTAAAGACTTCTCTGTAGAAATGAATAAATTGATTACAACCAAATCCCTTTGCAAAACTGGGTTTCCTCTCTAAGCTTACTAATCTAGCTCCACTCAGAGCTGTTTTACTCACCAAACAGAACCTGAAAGGTGATTCCAATTCTGCTGCTCTCCAGCTGATGAAAGAGTCTTTGCTTGAAAGCAGGGAATTTAAGAAGGAAAAGAGTGTGGTAGTGTCTAACCTGTCCATTACAACTGACATCAGAAAGAATCTGTTATGCAAAGAGAAGGCTCTGAATCTTGCATCACATCTAGACAGTGACTGTTAGGGAGACTGGAAAGAGAAAATGCTCGGGTTCCAGAGAATTTCAATGAGATTGGAGGATGCACTAAGGCAGGGTTGCAAATTCTCTGACCAGATTTCATTTTGTGATTACCTAAGATAATGATGAGAGATGGTTACTTCATGCCAATTAAACTACGCTAATATGTTTTCACTTCACACATAATGCATTTATATCCACTCCACCTTGGGATTTTCCTCTCCTTAAGAATTAAAATCCATGTTCTTTTTCATCTTCAAAATGTGAGTACTTCTAAAATAGAAAAAAAAATTTCATCTTCTTTTCCTTCATTGAGAATTCTTTCTTGCTACGATCCAAAGACAAAATGGTGAACAGTCTTATTTAAGTTAAAATCTATTCAAAATAATTTTTAGATATTGAAAGTAAAACCTTTGGGGAGTTGAAGACATTTATTCTAGATGAAAGGAAACGTAATTTGGAAGCAAGTGTGAATATCAGTTAACATCAATAACATTATCTGTGTTAAAGAATAAACATTTGAAACAAAGCATTTCCAATTTACCAAAATCTTCAATATTCAAAACAAATTTAGGTGGTCTATATGCAGCAGGTAGATCTTTAGGGAATAAAGAAGAGGGGCTATCCAGCTTCCAAGGGTCTCTATGATAATATAAGAATAAATTTTAGCTTCTAATTCCTTCTGGAGTTTCTTGGAGCTGAGTTCCTAGCATCATGTTCCTTAAGACATTAATGAAAAGGATAACTGCTCTTCTAGAGTAGTCTGGGGTGATCAGGCAGGTGCCACTCAGGGACTTGATCACTTTCAATATTTCTGGTGGTCCTGGGACTCTATTTACTTCTTATTTTGTTTTTATCAATATATATTAACTTGTCAGATCCTATGGTGGTGGCACATTCTCAGCGTCAAACAAGGGAAAGAGAGAAAAATGACAAGTAACGTAAATTGTCTGCCAGGAACTATGCTATTATGTCTTGTTTTATTCTCTCCCAAACTGTAAGCATCGTCCTGTAATTCATGTTTTATAGTCGAGGAAACTGAAGTTTGGAGAAGTTAACTAAGCTTGTAAGTGATCGCGGTGGCGTTGAAGCCAGAAATATCTGGCATATGTTCTCTCTGCCCCCATTTAGCACAGCACCCACGGCAACAGTGGCTCAGGGGGAGTTGAGAGTCGAGGAGGCGGGAGGGGTACGCATAATTTCACAGAGGAAGGAAAACATTCGCTGGACTTGAAGGAAAATGTTATACTGGCAGTTGAAAATCCAGGGGAGGCAATAGAATATGAGAAGTGTCATTTGCAAATACACATGTGTAATGAGCTGGGAAGGTCAGTAAACTCGTTTGGTTGAAATAGAAACTTCGTAGATAACGTCAGAGAAGCTAAAGGCCAGACCGTTGTTTTATTGTTCGTTTTTGTGGGGCTCAGAAACATGTCCTTTGATGTCACACCTGTATTTTCTAAGGTTGGTGTTGTTGGAGGAAGTCAAATCTGTGCTGTCAGTGTTGGAGGTCAGCATGAGAGGTGTCTCTGCAGAGGATTTAGATCTAGGGAAAACCGAGAGTAGCAGTGTGTGCAAATGCACGAACAGGGGAGAAAGGGTGGCACATTCAAGAAACCCAGAGCACAGCTCCTGCAGCACAGTGAGCTGCAGGGAAAAGTGGCACAGGGCTGAGTGGGGAGGCGTGTGGGGCTGGATAGCATTCAGCCTCGTGGGCCAGGTGATTTTGTCTGAAATTTAAGGAGAAGCAACTAAGGGGTTTATGAGCAGGGAAATAATATAATCCACTCTGGCTGTGGGGTAAAGAAAAGGTTGAAAGGACTCTAGCCGACTGGATTCATCCAGACCAGAGATTGCGAAGTTCTGAATGAAGGTGGTGGAAGTGGGCACAGAGAAAAATGTATGGCGTTTGAGATACATCTTGGGGATAGATTTGTCAGCACTTGCTGATGATTTCGATTTTAGCAGTAGGGTAGAAGAACCATTCAGGGAAGGGTTTCTTCTGGCTTGAGTAATTTAGGAGTTCATTTTATATATATTATGTTGAAGAGTCTGTGAGTCGCTTAAGAGATATCCAGTAAACAGCTACATATTTTTCTAACTTGGACTAGCACTCCATGTTTTCATAGCTGGCCTTGCCTTTAGAGCAATAGTAAGATCAAAGTATGGGTAGAATCGCCCTATAAAATACAGGATGTTCAGTTGGATTAGAATTTTAAATATACAATGAATGTTTATTTATTTATTTATTTTGGTATAAGCATGTTCCAAATAATGTTTGGGACATACGTTCATTAAGAAAAAATTTTCTGTTCATTATCTGAAATCAGATTTAGCTGGGTATTCTGCTTTTTTTTTTAAAGTACTAAATCTAGCAGCTCTATATATGAGCGTCACCGTTTATCGTCTTCTATCCCCCTACGTACTTCTGTTTGCAAGGTGGCTCTCTTGTCTTTCCTTCTTTTCAGAGGGGGATGAGTTTCCATTCTCCTTGCAAGCCTGATTCTTTCACCGGTGCTACCTTTTCCAAACCTGGATGTCTTTTTTTTTTTCCCCCCTTTGAGGTTATGTGGAGGCATTTTACAACTGTGTCTGTGTTTCCCCTTTTTGCCTTACGTTGGTTGATCTATAGGTTTTATCACTTCCTATTTTTTTCTCTTACTTTCACTGCCAAAGTAATTTTAAATGCCTTATTCTCTTTTATGTCTTCTGCCTCCGAGCTTCAGGTAGTGAATCAGGCCCATTAATAAACACTTATCTCCACTTCTCTCCCTGTTTAGTAAGTATCGAAAAGGCTGGCTGCCTAACAACTAATGATGCTTTCAATTTTGATAGCATTTTTATTTTCAGAGTGCTCTTACTTTATGAGCTTGTCTAATACAGTATTCCAAAATTAAAACATAAAATTTGTGGTATAATAGAACAGGAGAAAAACTTAGGGCCAAGTTCTACATTATTCATCTCAAGATAAAGAAATTGATGTCTAGAGAGTGAGTGACTTGCCTGAAATGTACAATTAATTAACATCTGGATTGGAATTAAAATCCAAAGCTCTTACCCAGACAATCTAAAGCCAGTGAAGTGGAAGGCTGGAGGACAAAGGCCAAAAGGTCAAGTGCTGTGAATATTTACAATAGGGACCCCAATAGTAGAGAAGCCCTGAACTGCCAGAGGTTAGACTTCTGTGGATGAACACCATGTTCTTCTGTCTCCATTCAGTTCACAAAACTTTTGGTGAGTTTCATTTCCTCTCCTTTCAAAAGGCATATTTTCACTTGGTGGTCAAGAGTTTTCCCTTGTGGTTCTGTGGCAGGCTCTAACCTTGAGGTGACACTGTCAAATGTCTCCTGCTATTTCTGGATACTGAGGAGTCCAACACGGGCTCCTCATCAGATCCCTGCCTTTTGTCCAGCCCCGTTTCTCTCCAGATCCTTAAGTGTTTTGTATAGTCAATCCACCCTGGTTTCCCGAATAGAGATTCCACCCCCCATACATGTACTCTTATCACCTTCCTGGAATGTCCATCCCATTCTCATCTACCTGGGTAACTCCAGCATTACCTTCCCTACGAAGTGGTTCCTAATCTCTTGAGGAAGAGTTAAACTCTCCTTCATCTCAATTTTCTTGTCATCAGGTTTTTCAGTTTTTGCAATGACTATTTAAAAACACCGGTAATGTAAGAATAAAAATATGTGAAAGTTCAAATATCACAGCTTGAAAGAGAGAACATCCTGTGTTTCATTAATGAAGTTAAAAGACAAGGGGGAAGGGATTAAGAAGTACAAATTGGTAGTCACAAAATAGTCATGGGGATGTGGAATGTAGCATGGGGAATCCAGTCAATAATAATGTAATAACCATGCATGGTGTCAGATGGGTACTAGATTTATGGGGGGGAGTCACTTTGTAAGTTACATAAATGTCTAATCACTATGTTTTATACCTGAAACTGGTACAATATTGTTATGTCAATGTAATTTAAAAAAAGTCAAGTGCCATAGTTGGAAAAAAAATAGCTATGTTATATACAAAGGCTTCATGTACAAAATATATATAAGTAATCCCTATGTCAATAAGACAAAACTCGATCAAAAAAACAAAAACACAAAGAAGCCTGATATGAAATAGGACAATTCACAAAAGAGAAAATTCAAATGGATAATAAATATTGAAGATGATTTAATCTTTCATTAAGAGAAATGCAAATTATACCAATAATGAGATATGATTTCACCCATTGGCAAAAACTAATAAATTTAATATCGAGTATTGATAAATCTGGGGAAACAGGAACTCACACTGTATTGGTGAGTATATGTAGCCATTGTGGAGAGAAAGTTGTTAAAATCTATCAATATTTTAAGTAAGCATACTCTTTAACAAACTCACTTTCAAATATCTGTGTATCCAACAGAAATAAAACACATGTGAACAAGGTAGCATATTGCATAAAAGTACTCACAGAAACCTACAATTTAGAAGCAGCTTAAATAGGAAAATGGTAAGATGAACCACTGAGATAAAGAACAGTTAAATAAAATGAGGTAGATTTATATCCTGATGTGGAAAGATTTTCAAGTGAGAGATCTTTCACTCCAGAAGTTGAAAGAAAGAAAAAAAATATGTGAATTAACATGTAAAGATCATATAATTTATTAAAAATTAGCAAAACCCAGACAAAACAAAACAAACAAAACAGAATTATGTGTTTTTATAGATCCACATATTATATAAATAGAATTAAAAATAAAAGGTTTAAAAGGACAAAACCAAACTCATAGGATGGTTAACTCTAGGAAATTATTGAGACTGGCCTGAAAGACCCGACTCCCTGGTCCTGTGCCGCTTACAGATTGTATCAGGCGAAATCAAAATCAAAAAAGATTTGGGGTCTTGCTAGGCAATTGGTCAGAGGTGAGGTAAGCATAATAAACCATTTCTTCAGGTCTTAAGGACAGCTCTGAGGTCTGCTGTGGCCTCTCTTTAGTTTCATGGAAAAGTAGCGGGGGTAGGGGGAGGGAGCTCTTTCCACCTTAGGGCTCAGGATCTGAAACAACTTAGATTAAGATGTTGTCTTTATCCTGCCAGAGGTCCAGACCTTGTGACCATTAGTCAGGTCCCGACTATGGTCTTCTGCTGTCTCAGGGGTTGTTGATTATAAAGGGGAGAGGCTAGGATATGAGGTGTGTAGAGGGGAAAAAATATGATTTCTAAAGCTATAGTCACAAATAAAATCAAAATCATGAGGATCTTTAGTTTCACATATTCCAGTGCTATGATCATCACATGGGTTTCTTAGCTTTTTTCTTCCCATTAGATGGACAGAAAGGTGAGACGGGGCTAGAGTGGGAGAGATGACCTTCCCCCAAGTGAGATAAGCCTCTGATATGGACTTTTCCTCTAGAGAGTAGGCCTTTATTATGGCGAAAACTCTGTATATTTTACAGTGTTTCTTCTTCTTTCCCCGTGACAAAACATGGAGGGGATCTTTCTCAGCTTTTCACATTGGGAGTCTAATGGGTTCCTACATTCAAAAATTTGGGAGCCTCCTAGAAGTACACACTCCTTCTTAGCCCACAGTGACTGCAGAGCGATTCCTCAAAATCACTATTTAGTTGTTCCTACCAGTTAATAGCTTCAGTGGTTTCTGCTTCGGATAAGCAGATATTGGCTGTGACTCTACAGATTCTCCTGTCTCTCCAGATTTGAGGGTAGTGGTTTATTCTGCATCTCAGTCCTCTGTTGGGTTCAAAGAAAATTATTGCTCTTTTTTAGCTTGTTCAGTTTTTATTTTAATTTTTTCTTGTGATAAGGATGAGAGTGATGACTTTCAAACTTTACATGTTAGGCCTGAAAAAAAAAGTTTTAAGGTTAAATTTTGATAATTATGTTTTAATTTTTCTAATCTCTGGATACTTTTTAATGTAATAGCCTCAAGAATATTTGGAATTCAGAGCAAATATAAAACAATTGTTAAAAAAAATAAATTTATCTTGATTTCTTGAGTGTTAGTTCTTCCATTTGTTTAATGAATTGGTTTCCTTTTAGTTGTTGGTTCTCATCAAATATTTGGTTACATTTGTCATTGATAAACCCAGCTGTCCTTTATGTGGATGCCAGCTCTGACTTCAGAAGCCTGTTTCTGGAGTCTTTGGGAGCTTGGCTGCATATGCTACCGAAGAGTTTGTGCCTAATGCTTTACATCGGTGGCAAAGAATCTCTTTGTTTTTCTTGGGATAGCCAGTCACCTCAGACATTGCCCTAATTTTCATTTCCAGTGGTAAAATCCTTGGCAGAAAAAGCATAAATAAGACAGCGTTCTAATGAACCTGCTGCTCTAAAAATGTTTCTCAATTAAGCACCCTGATGATTTCTCCAGAGCCCTTTCATTTTCTTTAATCAGATCTGAGCCGGAACAACCCCTGAAATTATGCCTCTCTTTGTAACCATCTTTTCCTCTGTGTTTTGGTGTGATCTGTAGTCTCCTCCCTTCATCTCATTTATCCATGTTTTAACTTTTAGAAAGCCTTCAACATTTTTCGTTTGCTAATTTCTTTCTCTTATTTCCCAGCTTTTATAAATTAAAAAAAAAATGACATTTATTGCAATTTGAGATTCATTCAGGTCATCTTTCTAGAACTAGTCTCTCATACCACAAACATATTTATTAGACTTATTTCCTAATTAAACTTCTAACTTCAAGAGAATAAAAACAGTCATCATATCTCTATCCCTGTCAAGAAGGACAGTTCTACACTTAGCAGATCTTCATTATATTGTACACCAATTAATAAATACATGAACAAATAAAAAATAGAAAACAGCTATTCTGTATCCTGTTTTGGGGTTACAGTTTTTCAGGGATTATATATACATAACTAATGACAATCTCTTTAGTTTGGCATTCAATGAATTGAGGGAAGAAACAGAAGAAAAGAACAACTCTAGAGAAGCAAAGAGGTTTTACTTGTGGACACATTGCTCAGAGATAATCTTCCCGTTTGCTCTCTCCCATCTCCATTCCTCACCCCACCGCACTGTTCTTATGGCACTGTGCTCATGTGCTCACTAAACCCATGTGATGCACTGTGGAGATACAGCACACCATTTCTTTTTCTTTTTGGTGCCTTACCTTATACATGACTTCATTTTTCTTCCTTTGGGTCAAAGGCAGCCATTTTCAATCTGAGTAGGCTGGCTGCTCATCTAGCCCTACTCAATCATGGTGCTAATGCAGAGAAAGTGTGTTCACTGCACCAGGTGCTGTGTTTTGTCTAATTTATCTCCTCACTAGGTTCTGTTCAGTGATCTGGCAGAATGACCCTCATTCCCATAGCCTGTGGGAAAATAATAGTAGGCCTTGTAAGAGCCCAAAGGTATTTTTACCCACTCTAGGTATCTATTAAAAACATGAGGAAGTATACAGCTATTCTTACTTTCAAGTGAAGACTTTCTGAAGTGAACCAAGAAATTTTATTTGAATAATCCATATTATTAAATTACTTTCTTTGCTGTGTTAGTCTTCACAAATTCAATCCTCACCCAAACCACTAAATACTTTCTCAGAGGCCCAGTGATATTCTAAATAAATTTTAACCTAGAATCAGTAGCTTAGCCTATGGTTGAAATATTTTCTTTAAAGACTTAATATCTGAAAACATATTAAATAGTAACCCAAGTTTTGGAATCATTACTAATATTATCATTGTTATGATTTGTAAAATAAAGATAAAACGTACATTAACCTAAAAAAAAATAGAAAACTTGGAATCAAGAAATTAAAATGTACTTCTAGCTGTGCTGAGTCACTTTAGAAAAGTTAAATAATTTTCCTTACCCTATTTTCACCCTATAAAATTATTGTATTAACTGTATATGTTGAAAGTCTATGTTAGCTCTAAAATTATTTTACCCATTGCATGAACTTATCATGCCCACTTGTATTTAAAAGGTTGAAGGTTTAAGTTAAAACACATTTATATTGCCATTTATGGGTGAAATGCAATCTGTCGTTACATTGGGGGCAGGGAGCAAGTAGAGAGTGGTTATTATACTTGGTGAAGGCAGTCACATTGAATAATACAGCAAGTTTCTGCTGTTTTGTTAGTTCATCATTTCAAGAAATTTCTTAAAGGCAAATGAAAAGGTCATTGCAAATCTCACATTTTTGCTATTCTATTATGACCAACCCACTGAAAATATTTTAAAATAGCCACTTCTTTTATGGAAAGTTTACAGAGAACACTGGCAATATGTCTTCACTGACAAAAGCAACCCATAAAACTGCAAAAAAAAAACAAAACAATTTATCATTTTGGGGCGTTTTATTTTAGTTACATGTAGCCTGGGGAGAATTAAAAACAAACAAACAAACAAACAAACATGAATAATAGTGTTGAGGATAACTGGAATCTGTTTGGCTCTGAGCTACCACCACTGGAGGACCAGTTCTTAAAATTCTCTCTTGCAGTGAAAGATGGCAGGGTTCTTATACTATCTGGGGCGATGTTAAGATGGTCCAACTGGAAGTGCTCCATTGTTCTCCACTGTGACACCTCCTGGCCTTATCCATTTATGCGACTCAAGGACCTGGAACAGGAGCTGAGTCTTCTCCCAGTCCCCAAATCTTAATCATGCTAGGCTCATGGACTTCACTGGCTGTTTCCTGGATAAGAAAGAGACATTACTCCATCATTACTATAACTATTAATGATTTTCCTATGAGCACATCTTAATGTTTTATTTTTCTTTATCCTAAGTGAACTGAGATTAAAAGCTCTATTGTGTGTGGGTCAGAAGACAGATGATTGTTACTATCCCATGAAAAATAAGCTTGTCAATCACTTTTCTGGATAAGTCTCTTTGTCCCCCGATTTTCTTGGACTCTTTATCCCTGTGTGCTGGGTTCTTTATCACCAGCCTTAATATCTTCCCCAGGGGTCCTTCAGGTCATCTTCAGAACAACCTGAGCAGCATTTTCCAGTGCCAGAAATATGAAGATTGATATGCAGATTGGCCCCTACCCCACTGCACCCCACTCCACCCCAGCCCGGGATCACACTGCATAGTAAGGCAGAACTTTTCCAGTACAATGTGAGCTCGCTAACAATCCCATGGACAAAAAAAAAGGGACTCACTCTAATAATTTGTTAACTTGCTGTAAAACTTCAGAATTTTTCAGGCTTTTGGAAAATATTCTTCAAATATTTCTTTCTAGTCTCTTCACTTTCCCTCATATCAGTTCCTGGAATTAAATACAACCTTTTCTTTTTACTCTCTACCCAACTCAGAAGTCTAATTTTTATGGCATGGTAATTATAAAAATATAGGTAGGTAAATGGATATATAAATAGATGTGGATATATTGGATATAGAAATATATTTGATACTTCTTTTGCCATAACAGGCATATCTTAGGGATATACAAATAAATGAAATCTTAAGTTTTGCCTCATTTGCATATCATGGCAGGTAGAACTCTTAGGCCTACAGCCCCCTCTACTGGGTGGATTTTTCAGATTTTTTTTTATGTATACCTGAAGCAGGAGGTCTTTTTCATCCCTTTTTGAGGGCCCCTAATTTCACTCTAACTTAACTCAAAATCCTATCCCTCTTCTGACTCAGAGGATCCTACACAGTTTCAAGCTTCTAAAGCTCATGGATTCTGTTTCAAATGAAACTTCACCTTCATCCATTCTGAAGATTTGGGGATGGGTCCAAGGTCCATGCTTTTAAATTAATTAAACACGGAGTCCATTAGACTGAAGTGGCTCTAATGCTGTGACAGCCTGTATAAGCGAACCAACCTAGCCTGTAGATGCTTCAGGGTTATGAAATTGAAACCTAAGGGCAACCAATCACAATAGCCACCTTGGCCTTAAGCTATAGCCAATGAATACTTTCCTTACTTTGCTTCTGCCTTTCTCTGTAGAGGTCTCTCCCAGAGCTTCCATTGGTGGAGTGCTTCTAACCATTGCCAGTTTGGGGCTGCCCTATTTAATCAATTTTTGCTCAAAATAACTCTTAAAATTTTTAATATGTCTCAGTTTCTCTTTGAACAATGCTCACCATAAAGATATCTTTATTTACCCTCTTTCCTCTCAAACATCTGGTACCATGAGATAATTTAGGATCAAAAGCTTTTTAATTAGATGCCTATCACATGTACTATACTAGGATCTGCAGATGCAGAGAAAGTTGAATTATTTTGTTTGATATATTTTCATGCTTAACTTTTGTATATGCTTAAATAACAAACAACAATGGAATGCATAAAGTAGATGGCTTTTATAATTCATTTTCTGAAATGACTTCATGGACCACAATATTTCCCTTTTCTTAAAAAGAGGATACCAAGTTCCCCAAAACTACTTCTGCACACTTAAGTCAACACAATCTGACCTAAGCTGTCTTGATAATGATGTTCTTCTCTACGATTTTGACCTGTTATAGTAACGTGATTCCAAACAACTCTCCCAGGAGGGAGAAAAAATTTCTCTTCACAGCCCTCACAGGTAAATGTGATCTTTCTGGGCATGGGAGCATTGCCATGCTAGGAGGCCTTTGCTTTGCATTGTAAAGAGGCATGGCCGAGTTAGGAGATTTGGAGAATACTGACCAACATTTACTTCTTCTCTTGGGGACAGAAGGGTAGATATGACCAAATGGATAATTTGTTTTAATTTCCATCTTTAAGTCTCTTGGATAAAATTAATCTAAAAAATATCAGAAGTGTAGACAGTTTTGTTGTATCACACACAAATACATAATTGTGCACTGCCTTGAACATTAAATAGGAAAGATACACACATACATATGGAAACTATAAGTCATACAATATCAATTATGTCTTTTAGATACTTGTTAGCATGAATGGTCTCGATCATCATTATCAGTCATCATCATGATCATAGTTGACAATTATTGGTCATTCATTATGCTCACTCTTCTCTATTGTTTTTTGAAGGCGATAGCCATGTTGGAAATCAGTTTTAAGTGTTAGAGGTCTTATAGAGAAAGAACCCAACTGCTGACACAATTTCAGTTGTTTCATTAAGTTGCTATTAGTGCATGAGAAAATAGAGGCTCTCAATAAGAATACAGAGCTTGAAGTAGCTTTCAGTCCAGCTCCATGGGCTACGTAGATAGTATTGTTTGAAGTCTCTAGAAATAGGCAGAAAAAAGCCAATCCATAGAAAAAGACAATTTTAAAGACAGATTTTCTTTTTTTCTTTCCTTTCTGCCTCCATCCATCATTTCTCCCCTCCCCCTCAACACACATACACTTTCTCTTTGTTTCCAAGACACAGCTATTAAATCTGTGGACCTTCTCTATGATCTTTGCTTGGTACTTTGCTTGGTTTTGGGGTGGGTGTTTCTTTAAAGTCTACAGCATGGATTCCTTTGTTCTCGAATCAATTGTTATAAACCAGCAGCCATATCTGAAGGCAAAAGTCCTCCCTGTTCATAACCCTTACGAGATATACTATAAACAAAGGGACCAAGAATAAACTATTGTGAAGCTGGCCTTGTAGGTAGCATTAAACAGATGGGAAAAATATCTCTTTAGGAGTTAGGGATTTTTGTTAAAATATGTACTGAGTAAAGGTAAAGGTGTTTCAATCTTTATCTCTTAATAGTTTGTATTAAAATTAGATTTTTTAAAGTTATGACACTTCCCTGGGGACTTCTAGTAAAGCATACATTACAGTGTTCTAGGATAAAAATGCCAAAGTCCCCATTTCACTCAGACCCTGAGGTTCTTTATGGAGAAGACTACTTTCCTTTGGCACACCGGTTCCTTATCAAAGTCAACTTTCAGGAAGAGGGATAAATGTAATTGTCTTCAATGTGACAAAGACTGAGAGCTGATAGTTATACCTTCTACTCCTACTTATATTTGCATTTTAGTGGAACTATGTTTTAAGCAAAGGAATTGGAACTTTTTCTCTGGGAATTTTGAGTCTTCTGGAGAATTTATGAAGGGGGTATGTAGATGGAGCATAGATTGTTTCTAGCCCTCTCTTACCATACCCCCTTCCTCGCTGAATTCATGTTAAGTAGACATCTATCAATAATGCAGACATTGCATTTAAATTCTTGTTCAGCCATTTGCCAGAAAGATTATTTGGGGCAAATTATTTACCCTGTCTCCGACTTTCACTTTGCTCATCTGTAAAATTAGTAAGGTAGAAAATGCTATATCCAGTCTCTCATGTTGTTTATCATGCATGACAAGCATCTGTTTTCCAGAAATGAGTTGAGTGATTTTCACTTCCACCCTGCCACCAAAATGAAACTGCACCTACACCAATTAATTCACTCTCCCATCTGCACGTATGGGGCATTTGCAACATATCTTCCATTAACTATTGAGAGAAATGCAAAGTGAGTAACATTTGGGATGTTAAGCATGATTTTAAAAAATAATGACAGATCCTTATAATTAGAAGATTATTATTCAATTATTACATTCTTAAACTGTAACAAATTATCATTTAAAAAATTATAAGGCGATATGATAGAAGCAAAAAAAAAATTGAGAAGTCAATGATAAATGGAGGAATAAGGTGGTAAAATAAGAAAACTACAAAGACAGTAAAAGAAAGCTGAGGATCATCTGAGACAGTGAGCAGTGAGGATAAAGCAGATCCACTTGTGACATTCCACCAAGATCACATTTGATCTTCTAGGTGGCAGGGAGCGTGGCTGGGGGTCTGTTTGGTGTGGAAGACAAGACTTTTCCACCTGAGGGACCTGCGAAGACACTGAAACTTATAGACATTGTTTTTCTACTTGCTCAGCGTGTTCCGAAGAATGACATTCCAGGCACCCCCAGCTCAGTTAGTGCAAAGGCAAAACACAGTGACAGTGATGCTTACACATTTCAGTCTGGGCGTGCATTTCTGTCGTTGAGCACCTGATCATTTTGATCCAGCACATTTCTCTCTCTCATTCACCCCTGCCCCCCGCCCACCAGAACCTCAACCAACCTGCAGTGATGAAGGCTTCCCTTGGGAGAGCCAGGAGGCAGGCAGTTTTGCACGCTTGTGCTTTCGTTCTACCTTCATTAGGGATGCTTTGACATTTTCTCTATTTCCAAGCCCCACATTAAGTCTAGGCATCTCATCAGTTTGTTTTCAAAATCATGTCATTTCATTTTTCACACATTAAACATGTAGATGGTGAGTCCTCGTGATATGCACTCATCTCATCTCTAGCTTCCTTACTGTCCTCCTCCTTGCACTGGTAATTGGCAATGTATGTGTGTGTGGGGGGGGGGCATTGCAAAATGTTCAGCAATTTGTTTTGTAGATAGTTCAGTCATTTGAAATTGTATTTTTAATCTTTGCCATGCAAAGAAAAAGAGCTCATGAAACCAATTCTTTTATCATGGCAGGGTTTGCTCGGTTTGCAGTATACAGTTCAGCTAATTACTCACTCAGTTGCTGGGATATGTTACTACTTGAAGATTGGGGCAAAGGATAGACCAAAACTAGTATTGCTGCTGTATACTTTGCTCTAAGTGAAAGTCAGAAAGGGGGATGATTAATTTTCTTAGAGTTCTGTTATCACTCACTGTTCTCTTTTCCCTTGTACTTAAGAGCCACAATGTTTGTGCCAAGAGACTATGTTGTAAGCATAATGAATGGTCTGGGAATGAAGGGGGTCTGGCATAGAACAAAAGGCTCTTCATGGAGACTAGGACAGCAATCTTCCTTGCATGAGACTTGTCTTTTCCAATAGAGAAAGTTTGCTCCAGAAGACTGAATCCATCCAATGTATGTTGGCTAGAAGCTGTATTGCTTATTTTGGAAGAAGTGCCCCAGGTAAATGTACAAACAGAGGTAAGAATTCACACATCTAGGTCTAATTATTGGTTAAAACCTGATCACTGGCTGGAGGCTTAGCCTTAGTATGGTCAGAACAACTGAGATTTTGCTGAGCCAGATTCTCTTCCATACAAAAGATGATCTTGGTGCCAGATTTTGGGTTTGGGAATTGAGAAAGACCAATAGCAGCACATTTCATATTTTGAGCTTTGCGTCTGCTAGATTTCTTCAACCAACCATTTCCTGGAGTCCTAGGAAGTTAGATGCTAAATTCTACTGTCTTGATCATACCCTTACTTTGCATTTTTTTCTGAATTTTCTAGCTACAGCTTATGTAATATTCTTTTATGTTTGCTTGGCCCTGGCTCCTTCTAGCTTCTCGCCAACCCAGGATCCTGTGGTGTTTGAAAGCAAGTGCTTGCCTCTTTCCAATCTCCTGCTCATTATTAGTGACATATTAAACACTCATGAAATGAATGAATGAATAAATGAATGATTTCCAGGCTGAAAAGCACTGCTTGCTGAATTTCCTCACTGAAAATAAAAAGAAAAAAAAGTCAGGTGACTTCTTTTTAGAGTCAACCAAGGTCTTCTGCTTTGTTGATCATTTATTTGTTAGCCAAACATGTATCAGGTACCAGGAAAAGGTAGATTAGCAGGTGATGATCTCATTTCCATATTCAAGGTACATTTGAAAAGTGTTTTGGATTAAATGCAATGAAGAGTAAAGAATGCTGTCTGCTTTTAAGCAATCATAGTTACTGAACTATACAAGGAGGTAAATTCAGAGTTAATTTAAAGTGTGTTAATTATTTTAACAGGCACAATATGTGGTACTATATGAGCGCAGAGAGGTAGAGATACATTTGGAAAGTTTGGGAAGGTGCTAAGAGGAGATAAAAGAAGAGCTTTAGCCTTGATTTTTAAAGAGACTCTAACTTGTTAAAGATAGAGGTTTGGGGCAGGGGAACAAAATGGGCAATAAGCCAAGAGGCATAGGGGGTCCAACTATCATTCTGACACCTTACACCACACCAAGTGAATGAATGAAGGAAGATCTACTTTGCATGGCCCATTAACTTTCCAATGATCCTCTACTACATAGGAACAGCCATTAGAGAATTCTTTTCAGGGTGTTTCCCTATTATAGCCATTTGGAGATGTGAGAAATTACACTCAACAGCCCGGAAAACTACCCCCAGAGCTTTCATTAGCATCTGTGTATCTTCTTCTTGTGCTTGTAAATATCTAGCTTCCCATCTCCAGTCACTCTACCCTAATTTTAACGCTGGCAAATAAAACCCTCGCACTCATCAGAAAATAAAATATTTACCCTGCACACTACCATAAACGAAGCTATTGGAATGGTTGTGCCATTTTAATAACCATTGTGTACAGGAATTTGATGAGACAAAAGAGGTATTTTATCCTGAAATAAAGATGTACTGGTGGTAATTAGAGGAAAAATGGGGAGCAATTTCTCCAGCTAGGATCTCCCCGGTAGGAAGGCTTCACAATAGGGTGGGTGTGATCTGCAGATGCATTTGATTATTCTTTTTTCTTTCATGCTATGTATCTGTCGTTTCGTCATAATCTGGCAATAGCTTTCTGACTGTAGGCAGGACCTGAAAGCAGGTTTAGGGGGAGGGATAATCCCAAGAAAAGAGGAGTTATGGTGATCCTTCCCTACTCTTTTAATGTGTATCATGTACTGTCTGCTGCTTCTAAAGCCAGAATGAATATTGAAGAAGAACAAGATTTAAAAAAAAAAAAAATTCATGTGGGGCTTTAATCCAGAGTTAAAGAAGCTACAATAAATCTATATCCATTCTATTACTACGATTCTACAGTGCTCTGGTTTAGTGGGAATTTGAGGCCCTCCGTGAATGGAATCCTGGCCACTCCAGCCCTGTTCTTGTTTCTGAACCTCAGTGTGCGTTTCCCTAAGTCAGTCATGGTTGGTTTGAAAATCTCATGCTTTTTGTATCTGCTTTTCTCTCTTGGCCAACTCCTAGGCATCCTGTAAAATCTGAATCCTAGAGGCTCGATAAAACTGAACCCCTCCCTCACTGACATGGTGTGTCCTTCCTACAGGTATGTACGGTAAATGACGGCAGAGACATTGTTTGCCTTCTGAGCTGCTCTAATTCCTAGAACAGCTCAAGCATAGAATGGATGCTCAATAAGTATTTGTTGAATTAAGGAATACTGAGTGCTGGACCTTATCCAAAACATGTTTTTATGCTTGCTTTTGTGAATCACGTGCCTTGCCATTGCTGCTTAGGCTTAGACCATACTCAGAAGCATGAGTGTTTGGGGGAGTTTTCCCAACACCGATCTATTCCCAGATCACTGATTTTTCAGTTTGCACTGACTCAGGCAGCTGAACTCTACCCCCTGACATATTGCAGAGGTCCAGGAGGACTGAATTACACATGCCACCTGGCTTCTCCCCTCCCTATTCCTGGTTTTAAGTAATAATAGTGAGATAAAACGTTGCCATTTTCAAAATAGTGAGAGTGAAGGAGCGAAGCCTGTGTGTGACATGCAGAAGTCTTTTTCCAGCAACACAAAAAAGCAAGACCGAAAACAAAGCAAAATGGACACTCCCTCCAAAACAGACACTTAACTGGGGTGTGTGTTCCTCACAGGGCAGCAAGATCAATGACCATGAGGGAAGGAGCGAAGGAGGGAAGGAGTGAGGCCTGGGCCTGCAGGAAAAGATTTCTGGAGGAGAGGGGACAGAGGTAAGCTTAGAAAAGAAAAGAAAGCCTCAGATCTATAGAGAAAGAGTGATGAGATTGTTCTATAGGAAGGGACCAAGTCTATGAGCATACTATGAAGGCAAACAGACAGGTGGCTGGCACAGATTGTCCCTAGCAAAGGGGTGAGACACACTTCACTGTTGCAGGTAGTAGGAGACAAAGAGACAGAGACCTAGGCACCCACAGCCAAGGTGAACTGTTTGGACTTTCCCAACATAAATCAGACACAGTTCTGGTTTGTTCTCTTAAGTCCCCGTGCCCTATCTGAGAGGGACTCTCTCAGCCATACTGGGAAAATACTTCTGGTGTATATTCTCGGTTTCTTTGTCTTCAAGACCAAGTCTTTTGTGCATCCATTTGCAGTGGTCCCAGGAGTTTAGCATCCTCACTTATTTAGGGACAAACACCATTTGCTGCTATAGGCTGAACGTTTTCTGAAATAGCCAAAGCAGTTCCTGGTGCTAGGTATAAAGATAAGGCGTGGTTTCCAATTGTTTGTTTGCTCTGCTTTGCCACCAAGCTCAGAGATGACCACGGCAGCTCTGGCCTGGGAAAGGTGACTGTATTTAAAGCCCAGTTGTGATGAAAGGAGATAAGCACACAGTTTGTTCATTCTGAAGTTATTGGTAAAAAAATTTCTCTGGCCCCATGCTGACATTCTGAGCCGATAACAGTGTCTACATAAACCCTGCATGCTAATTCATGGTGGAGCTTAAAAGTGAACATTTTGAAAGGCATTATCAAATCTGTGGTGTTGTGTGAAACATTATTAATCGCATATTATTACCTCACTAGATCTCAGTGGCGGTTTAACTATTAGAGAATTTCACAGCATATATAATATTATCAAAATGAATCAATACCTTAACCTCGAGGCTGATTCTTCAATTACTGGAACTACCAGCTGCTAATTGGCATGCTTTTTACACTCTGCGCTCCATTTAGACTGTCCATGCTTCCCATGCGAATGCAACCAAGGAGTACATATAAATTGAGCATGAACAATTAGACAATTCAGCTTTGGGTGATCTGAAAAGAGATGTGAAACGCCATTACATGGCATCGTGATTTTGAATCTCTGAACTGAGGGATGACTCTAGTTTACTGAATCTCTTAGTCCTGGCAGGAGTGGAAGATGGGATTTTTAAAGACCTGAAGCAATTCTAAAGCATCTGATGTTTTCAAATGGTAATGAAGAGTTTTGCCAAGATGCTTTACATAGCTTCTAACAGAGCTATTATCAGCCTATGGCTTTACTCTGTGGGGCTCCTATTTAAAGCTGCTCTCTTTAGGCAGAGAGGGTCTGGCTTTGGATAGCGATGGAAGGATGCTAAGCTTCTGTCACTACTGGGAGAGGTCTCATTTTACACTCTAATGTAGGCAAATGGCTCTAGCCCGGAGACCTGTGATCAAACGTGAGGACCACTCTCCTTTGCTCTAACTTTGGCTTTAGCCTGAGACCAGTTTGTTGACCTTTGAGGATGAGCTAAAATTGCAGTGGCAAAATAACTGAGTTCCGGTGAACAAAGAAATAAATCTGGCAGTTTTTAATGATCCTCTGAATCAAAACAAATCAGGGATACTTCACTGTCATAACCAAATGTGTCAGTGACTTTACACACCCACTGTTATCAAGTCACCATTTTCTGGCAGATCACAAAACAATTGGGTGCTTACAATGTAACCTAGGCTGATAGAAAATAAAATTTCATCACTCATGGTATCCTTTTATACTAAGGATAAAGATCTATGGTTTCAGATGTCTAAGTAATTAAACTCCAGGGCAATAACAGTGTTTGTTGGGCCAAGATTGGAGAGGTTAATGAATTAGTATTGGGCAAGATTTTTAAAACTTCAGTATAAATACAATTCACCTGAGGATCTTATTAAAACTCAGATGGCTGGGCCTCTCTCCAGAGATTCTGATAGGACAGTTTGGGGTGAGGACAATGAATTTCCATTTCTAACAAACTTCCAAGTGATGCTCATCTGTCCTGTGGACCATCCTGTCAGTAGCATAGAGTATAATGGACAAGACTGAGAGGATGGTGAACTGAAGGGTCCTTCATTGGAGGAAGTGGAAAACAATGAACTCCAGCCGGTATCTGTGCCGGGATGGAGGGCTCTTGTTGCCAAATCGTCTGAATTTCAGTGAAATCTTCTGTCACAGGCAGCTAATTTGCCATTTTTGTCTTAAAATTCTGCTCTGGAAAATTAGTCCGAAGAGTGAGATAGGTGTGGTCAGTAGGTCACCAGTTAGAGGCCCCTGGCCTTGCTAATGTCTACTGCAACTCAAGGGGGGCAAAATAAACAGGATTCTTTTCTATGGATATTCACACAACATGTGAACAAGGAGACTGTGCTTTTGGCATTCCCTGTGTGTATCTCAATTAATTACTCTGAACTGAAACCTGGGCCCATTATAGATATGAATGCCTTGATGGAAGATGTTAGCAAATAATGTTGTTTCTTCTCTCTCTCTCTCTCTTTCTCTCGTTGTTGTTGTTGTTGTTGTCGTTGTCAACAGCAAGGCCAATTAGTGCATCTAGGCTGCATCAGGAAAATGTGAACTAAAATAAGAATGACATTCCAAAAAGATTTCCTTTCAAGCTGTGTCTTTAGGAAGCCTCCGTGTAGTGACCTTATACTTGAAATTCAGCTTTCAGCTGGTATATCCAGCATTAAAGGTGACAGGGAAAATAAAAGTCTTCCTTCCAAAGATTGTGTGTGCCTTTGGCAAAGGTTATAGATGTGATGTCTTTGAACATCCTTCTTCGTGATGGCTCTGTCACTGGAAATGGGCAGAGAAGAGGGGAAAGCTGCAGCGAGCTAAAGCTGTTTTCAGGATAATGATTGTCAAACCTTGTCCCCCTTGAATGCAGAACAACTATGGGTTTCATATTTACATCGACATATCTGGCTTATTTACCATTTTCTTTCTGCCCTCTCCTACCTTGTCATATCTTTGTAGACATAATATAAAAAGGAGACAATATTGCATTAAAAAAAAGGTACGATAACCCAGCCTCATCTAAGCTAGTGATTTTTGAGGCTAGAAGTGACTGGTTAACTCTCGCTGGTCCCAGACATTTCCCCCGGCTCAACTTGTTTTTTAGCCAAGAAGAACAGAGGCCAGGAATATAACATGTGCCCTTTCTGGTCCAGTGTTCCTGCCTGAAGGGATCCAGATGTCTCTAAACATGGCTTGTTATAGGTCATTATCATTATTTCAGCAATTACTCATTTACTGTCCAGGGTGGGCTGAGAACTAGAGACAGGAATAAGAAATGCCAAAACAGCACATTTTGATTAATAGACTCTCAGATAATTTGCTGTGCACCAGCACACTCTTCTCTGACTGCTCAGGCCACTTCTGGAATATTCACAACACTCCTATCTACCCATCAGAACCTTACTGACCAACAAACTGGATCTCTTCCTTGAAGCTTTCTATGATTGCCTAGGCTTATGTTCTTATGTAGTTAGGTAACTCAGTAGAACACTTGTTAGAATGTGGCCATCATGGGTTTATGTCCTGACATTCCTGCTAATAATGGGTTACATGCTCTTAAGCAAGCTTTTACATTTATAAGTAATTCTGATTTTCTTTTGTCAGCTTGGCATTATTACCAGCCCCTTGTCCATTGTCCTCTGCACAGCAGGGAAAAATCTAGAATAATATTACTTAATAGCCTTTTCCATAGATGGTTCTGAGTTAGATTTCACGGCATTTGTGATATTTGACCATTTGAATGAGAAGGAGAGAGATGATTCTCTGGTGCAATTGCAGGCAAAAAAATGGGCAGACATGAATGTCAGAGCAGCTCAGGGGAGCACTCAAGAAGGTGATGCAGACAGTGAAATCATCAGCAGCTTCTTCCCTGTAATTACTGATGTTTGTAGCTCCTTCTGGGTGAATATCTCAATTTCTTCCTTTGGTGCCATAGATAGTGAGATCCTACGCTCAGTTTTCTGATTTTGGAATTCTGCCAGTGGCTTCCCTGCTTTTCATTCCTTTTCTCCAGAAAAACACCCTGATGATTGTACAAGTTTCTAATTCCTGTATAAAAAAAGTGTTTAGTTGAACCACCTGGAGGGTCATTAGTTTTCTTGATGAAAATCTAAAGCATCCAATGCCCCAATCTCTTATTAGCAAAATATAAATTAAAAACATACCCACCCAGTAAGTTTATTATGAGAACTGGATAAAGTAATGCATGCGAAGTGTCTGGCATGTCTCATGAATACTAAATTCCTTCTTTATTTCATAGTACAAAGCACCTGGGCCAACACTGTAGCACTTGGTCCACAAGCACTTGGTTTATTAATGCAGTGCTCAGCCCAGTTATAGGCATATGATAGGCACTGAATATTTATTGATAGAGTAATTTCTAGTTTGGTCAAGTTGATTTCTAGCACATCTGCTACCATCTTTCATGTCATAGGTAAAGACTCCTAGGGAAGTCGTCCAACCATTCATTTTAAAGCTCCTTGGTAATTTTAAGATTTGGAGTCAAATCACCCCAAATTAAGACTCATAATATCATGTTTCTTAAAACCAAAAGCAGAGTTATATATCACTATCTTCTCATCTTCTAACATAAAACAGGATTTAAGCTGTGTGCAGGATGAAGGCAGTTGGTGCCAGGGCCAGTGTAGAGGTGGAGGTGGCCTTATGAGCATCTGCAGGTATCATTCTATCATTCCAGTCATTAATCAATGAAGAGAACAGTAGAAATAAATTTTGTTCCTTTTTATTTCTCTGCAGAGTTAAGTGCATGGTTCCTTGGTCTTCTTAGTATAGCTGCAATTCAAACTTTTTTTCAAGGGTCTGCTTTTAGGGGTTGTTGATGAGATACACTGTCCTCTCTGTGGTGGAATTAGGGAAGCCAAGTAGACAAGTATTTGGACACCAAGAATAATGTCATCCTGGTTGGGAGCAGACTTTTTGGCTTGTTTGCCTTTTCAGTTGAGGTGAGGTGCCTCTGGAGTGAGCTCTCTGGAGGAAGGCTATTGTTCGTTTCCTGATGAATGTGTGCTGTTTGGCCTCCATGCACTTTATCCAAAGACACATGATATCTAGTCAGCAACATTCTATTTTTGCTGTCTTTCAAGGCTGCGTGGTGGCTTAACCAGTCTCTGGAGTCAGACTGACTTGGTTCAAATATTGCCTCTGCCAGTACATAGCTGTGTGACTTTGGGTGAGCAGCTTAACCTCTCTGTGCCAGAGTTTCCTAGTTTGAAAAATTTTTTAAAAATATGAAGATAGTAATAGCAAGTACATTAGAGAGTTATTGAGAAGAATACAGGAAGTATTTACATAAAGTCTTCAACACCATCATTTCTATGTCTTCAAAAAGTATTACCATTCATTACTCTGGTAGACCCTCCGTATATAAGATAGCTTACCTTTTTCTGAACTCTTAGCTTGTTCTAGTAACTGCTAATCATGGAGACAGATAAAATTTAAGATGTGTTTCTCTCTGGCTTCATGAGGCTCATATCTGGGGGGAAGGCTATGACTCACATGTAAAAACTCAAAATACAAGGTGGGAAATGTCAAGTCCTTGAATTTTGGAAGAGAATCTAGGTGTATATCAAGGAAATATCAAAGGATATATACAGTGTAGACATGTAGAGATGACCAGTGGGGCAGAGGTAGGGAAAGGCCTTTGGGCAGAGGGATTGGAGCCATTCAGTGCAGCAAGAGAGAGCAACAGAGTGAGTGTTTCACTGAATGGGGCCAACTACTTCTGAGGAAAAGAGCTGTGAGACTCAGTTGACAAAGGAGGCAGACATTTTGTTTGGATCACAGACCCTTTAAAGAGAACGGACTTAGTTGTTACATTTTAAAATTGGAATATTTTTATAGTTTAGATTTCTGCCTTTGTTAAAAAATAGAAACTTGAAAATCTCGCCACATGCCTTCCCACAATGCCTAGACCTGTGTTCGTCCATGGCAACACTCCCACTCGAAAGTGTTTGCGCTATCCACTGTACCTGAGTTCCCACCTTTTCTTACTACCTCACGTACCAGGGCCTCAGTCATTTGTGTCCCTATAGTTGACTCTATTGACACTTAAGGTTTCTTCTCCTGTTCTAGAGACTGCAATAGAAGGATAAAGAAATTGTACGAGGAAATGGAGAGCTTTTGAAGGTGTAGTTACAATTTTGGTGAAAATACCAAGTTGGATCTGCTAATTAAATAATGAGAGGAGGTGCTAGGAAACATGCACAAATAAAGAGGAAGATGACCTGATTTCATACATGTGTAAGACATAAGGGCCATCAGACATAACTCTAGCTGACAAGTGTGGTGGCCTAGGTCCAGGAATTAACCTCTGGGGGAGCAGATGGCTCAAGCTCCCTTGGTGGCCTATTCCAGTGGGTGGCATGAGCAGAAGCTATGCACTCAAGGGTTCCCGTTCAGCTACAAAGGTGGGCAGCCAAACCTCTGCTAGCTCTGCTGGTGAGGACGTGGCTGAATGTGGCCTTGGGCACCCTCCAGGACTGTTGACCCACAGCACAGTGAAGAGATTTTGAGAGCATGGGATTTTTTTTTTCTGTCAAATCTTAGCTTAAAATCTGACTCTGATACCTCTCAGCATCATGACCTCACATGGATTATTTCATCTCTCTGTTGTCTGCAAAATGGGGATAATAATAGGCTTTTCTGAGGATTAAGTTATATATACAAAGTGCTTATCAGGGCGAATAGTAAAAGCTTATGAAGTATTACTGGTGATGATTATTATCACTGTCATTATCATTATGAGCAATCTAGCATATAGGTCAGAGTTCTAGAAAACATGGGAGGGTAGAAAAGTCAATCTGTGGGAACTACAGGTGTATTTCTCTGCCACTCTAAGTTGATATGGTCTGAAGAATCATCTTTTAAATTTTTTTTAAAAAGGGCAATATGAGCAAAAATGTACACAAGAAAGATTGAATAAGCAGAATTGGATTATAAAGTGTTAACTTTGGAAAGTAAGAAAAAAGTTACTCAGAAGTTAGTTGTTAGGACTGTCATTCATCAAAAATACAGTGGTCACAGTACCCAGCACAAATGAGCACTCAATGTTCTTCACTTCTTTTTTTGTCACTGAGTCTAACTACTTTATACACATGGGAGGTTAATTTTATTTGTCCACTAGACTGGCCATGGGGTGTCCAGTATAAACATGTTTTGGGGGTGTTTCTGAGGAGATAAGCATTTGAATTGGTGGACACAGCAAAGTACATCACCCTCCTGATGTGGGTGGGCATCATCCTGTCCCCTGAAGGCATGAAGAGAACACAAAAGTGTATGAGGAAGGATTCTCTCTTTTTGTTTCCACTCTTTCTAACTTGAGCTGGAATGTCCATCTCATCTTCTCCTGTGCTCAGACTGGGGTTAATACTGTTGGCTGTTTTGGTTCTCAAGCCTTGAACTCAGATTGAATCACACCACAGTGTTTCCTGGGCCTCCAGTTGCAGATGGCAGGTTGTGGGACTTAGCCTCCATAACTGCATGAACCAGTTTCTCATGATGAAAACCTCTCTCTCTCTCCCTACCTTCCTCCTTCCCTCCCTCTTTCTATTCCTCCCTCCCCCTCCCTTCCCCTCTCTTCCTCCTCTCCCTCCTTTACTCCCTCCTTCTCCCCCAATCAAAATCAAGTATAAAAGAAAAAAAAAAAGGAAGATTCAAGACTAAACAACTTCAATATTAAGCCAAAGAATTATAAAACAAGTCTTTGGGATGAAGTATGGAAAGTAGAAAAACCAAAAATAATAATAATAAAAACACTGATATGCCTCAAGTCTTTCTTTTTTTACGTATAACTGGTAACTTTGGAAATGGTTTGGTTTAAAGCTGGGAAATATCATCTATTTGAGATTGCAGAGCTACAATTCCATAGGTTTTTAATTCTTCAAGGCAGTGCTACCCACTTTTATGACAAGCCACGTGGTTGAGTCACAGTGGGTTATGCAAGGCTTAGGTTTTGCTCTGTCACCTGTGAGTTGAAAAATGATTGGGGGCAGTGCCTAAAAAGACCATTTTATGTGGCCCATTGTGTTTTAAAAGGGTAAACTGACACTTAAAGAGGTTTAAAGACTTTCCCAGAGTCACATAGCTCATTTACTAGTAAGCCAATCATCTATTAAAGTAGAAATAACAAAATACAAAGCAAAAGAATATTGAATCACAGTCAGAATAGAAGAGCACGCAACAAAAGAACTGAATGCCAGGAATAATATATTCCATCAAGGCGAATGTCTCACTGTTTCTCAAGGGTCCTGCCTATCTATATCTAATATTGATTATTAGGAATAAAATTATCAGCACATAAGAAATAAATAATTGGAAATTCAAAATGTTAGCATTGCTCCTACAAGATGGTAGTTTTTGCTTGTTTTGATCATCAAGGTCTTGTTTTTGTTTTTTAACAATTTCTGTATAAAGAATCTTAATTTTCATGGTATTATATTCTGTTGGAATGTTAAATTCCAACTATTGATTAGTTATGATATTTATGTCCATGTTTGTCTTCAAAACAGCACCGAGTGTGACTCTCATGATGGCTTTCCTTGGGGCAAAGCTGCCAGTCATTGACATAAATGAGACCACTCAGAGCTGGGGCACCTTGGGAGATAAAGTGCTCACTCTGAGAGACTACTAATATGATTTATGGGCGAAAGTTCATTTTCAATTTATGATATATCCATCCTCCACATCTTAAGCCTCTCAAATCCAGGATCCTCAAAATCTTTATAAAGTTAAACTACACACTGGCCCTAAACCTCCCTCCTCATCCCACAATTTATATGTCTTCTCATTCCTATATCCCAGGTTGCCAGGCTGCATGTTTGCTCACTGATTCTTTGACTAGTCAGGTGAAGAAATAGGGAAATGGCTCCTGTAGTAGTCTGACTAATGACCTCTCCTAAAATGTCCACATCCTAATCCCCAGAACCTGTGAATGTAGATTACTTAATATGACAAAAAGGACATGCAGATGTGATTAAGGGTCTTGAAATGGGGAGATTATTCTGCATTATCTGGATAGGCCCTAAATATAATCATAAGTGTCCTCATAAGGAGGCAGGGAGAGGTTTGATTAGAGAAGAAGTAGGAGATATCATGATGGAAGCAGGAGGTTGGAGTAATGAGAGGAAGGGGTCATGGCCAAGAAATTCAGGCAGCTTCTAGAAGCAAGAAGAGACTAGGAAACAGACTCTCCCCCAGAGCTTCCAAAAGAGCACACGTGCCAACACTTTGGCTTCATCCTAGTGAACTTCGTTTCAGATTTCTGGCCTCCAAAAATGTAAGAGAATCAATTTGTAGTGTTTTAAGCCACTAAATTTGTGGCATTTTTTCATAGCGATAGGAAACGAATAGGTCTCCTGTGTAGGATTGTACCTTCCCATACTACTTCCATGCACTTTCAACCTGCCAGAAAAGTACATTTATGGTTAAACTCCATTTACTACTAATAGCACATCTTTATTTTTCTCTATTTTACTATCTTCTGTTTTACAGATGAGGAAATGTAGCCTTAGAAAGCTATGTAGTTTTCTGAATGATGTAGTAAGCGAGAGTGTCTAGGGGAATTCCTTTCTGCTTCCAGAACTGATGGTCATCCTCGTGTATGAAGTCTTTTTTTCTGAATTTGAGCTTCCGCCTTTGTGATGAATGGGAAGCAGGGAGTCTCTCTCCTCTTCGGTGTGTATTTTACTGCTTGGAATGTCAAAATGGTCATGACTCTAATAATGATGAGCTTTTGACTTAGAAATGCTTGGAGATCAGGCTTCTTGGAACATTTTAGTGTTCTACTTCATAATGATGAAATTAGAATCAGAGGGAAAATATTTCATCTTAAAACTTTGTCCACCATGTGATTTCTAAGTTCTCTGAGAACTGGATGAGTAAAAGAATGTTTCAAGAGGTTTGGGGCACTGTCACCTTTTTGATAATATTTATAGGGGTACTTTCTTGTCATTTAAATGGACTTGTCTTGATCTGGGATTTTTGTTTCTATTTTAGGTAGAGCTATCTCCTTCTTTCATGTTCAGTCCCAAAGTGAAATTGCTATAAATCTCTTATTGGTGTTGACAATGACGATGAAGATATCTAACATTTATTAAATGCTTACTATGTGCTAGACTCAGTGCTAATAAATGTTCTTGCGTGAACACTTAATTTTAACAACAACAGTATGACTTAGGTACTTGTATTACTGATCAGGATTCTAAAATTCAGAGAGGTTAAGTGACTTACCCAAGGTCACAACAGTAAGTAGCAGAGCCAATAGTTGATCAAAGTCTATCTAATTTTAATCTCATGTGCTTTCTATGTGCTTTCTCTGAGAACTACTCTTCCTCCCACTCACTTCTAGGAGATGCTACCTCCCAACCATTCTGTAGCTGCCTAAAACTTGTGGTCCCATGAATATCTATAAGCCACATTGAGCTGCCTGATCTGGCTCACCCTTTTGAGTGGCGTCAGGCACACTCAAATCATCCATACATTTTCTCTCATTCTTTATGACCCCAAGTCCACTGGCACTCTCTTTCTTTAGAATAACTGGCCTAGTATGGCCATTCAAAGGAATAAAGATCACCTCAATACTACCTGTATGTGAACTTTGCCCTAGGAACTAAGAGTCAGAGAAGTGGGAGGAGGGTGTCATGTGAAAAGTGACTTGTGACATTTCCACCTATTTTTAAAAACTTGCTTTATTTTTTATACTCTTTCAAACCTATCACCAAATCATCTAGCCTTTGACAGCATACACCCCTTCTCTCCCTCCCCCGCCTCAAAGGTTAGGACTCACCAGATTAAGCAGAGCATGCTAAAAACAGTGACTCAATGACTGATATTTAGAAACTGCGTTCTATTCCTCTTAGAAAGGTGGCCCAGTCTCAGGAGTTCCCAGAAGTATGATATGAAAAAACGTAAGAGAACCTCAGTGAGGATTTTTCTGATGAAGAGCAAAGTCAAGGCCCAGACTTACTTGTTCACTGCGAGGTCATAAAGACCTCATTGTCCTCTACAACATATAATGATGTTCTTTTAATTGAGCCTCATGTTCACTATCAAGGAGAGTGAGTGAAAGATGAGAAATAAAATGCTTCTGTTCTTTTCCACTGGCTATTACCTCAGTAATGGCACTAGTAAAGGTGGCATTGGAAAGAACTGGGAGAAAAATCATCATTAGTCTTGGACTCATAAGAAACAATAATTCAAAAGGCAATTACAGGTAATAGATTCACATCCCACATGTGAAGTGATGGTGGGCTTAGATCAGATACGTTTGGCTTAGTGATGGTTTTCCAATAGAAGTCACATGCTGGGTGAATCCAAGTGGATCTTGGGACCTGGGAGGGAAACGAGGGCTTTGTTCTAACTGTGCAGCACTGTAAATAAAATCTTCTCGGAAAAGCCCAGCTAACATCAGTTTCTATGCTTACCAGACTCTCAGAGGACAGGGAAGAAAGACAGTGCTAGGTGAAGACAAGGTGAACAAATGAAATCCATCTAGCCTGAATGAGCACGCTCTCCAAATGCTATTTCAAGAATCCAAGGGCAGCCATTTTTCCATTGCTCTGTTCACACCCAGACCACCCCTGATGCCTTCCATTCCCCTAATACCTGAGTTTACCAAGCCAGGAGTTTAAATAAGCTAATGTTGCCATTCTCACCCCAGAAATGAAGGGTTTTAAAATGTTTCTCACTGCTTGGCCAAAAACATAAATTTCAAAGGCTCAACTTATGTATGAAATTGTTATTACCTCTCTTAAGCTTTAAGGTTGTAATTACCTATACCATGAATTCTAAGAGAGGAAGGAAAGTTGGAAACTATGAAATATCACTAATTCTTTTTTTCTTTTTAAAATCTAAAACAAAAGAGTAATTGTTAACTGTAAACTTTTACTTCATTATTTTCCTCTGAGATGAAATAAGAATTTTTTTCAGTACCTCTGTCATTGTAGAGTAACAGAAAGAGCCTTAGTCCAAGACTGCAAAGCCCTAGGTTAAATTGTATGTTGTCTCTAATATCCGATTAACCAGACCTTGCTGAGTAACCTCAGTGTTACTCTTTGCTTCTATTTTTCTAATATTTCTATCCATTCTTTCAGCATCCCTGAGGGTGCCTTCTGACAGAGACCTCACAGTGACTTGACTGGCTCTTCTGCCATCTCCACTCAACAAGTTTTCTCACTCCATGGTGTTTCCTGGATCATGCTTCTCTAGGTCTGGATGACTGTCTGAGGACAAGGCTAGATTGGCCACATCCCTATTTGGTCTTAATCTCTGATTAGGAATCAGTCCCAGAGGCTGATACTTCTGTCCCACTTTGCCAAAGGATATGGTAGAATTTATGTTGTATATGTTCCAGAGCTTAGATCTAAAGAGGCCTTGTAGCTTCCACACTTGACTTTCAGAGCATATTGTTCTGAAACTGAGGCTGATACTTCTGCACCACTTTGCTTCAACATTATAGGTAATTTTCTCATAAATCCCCCACCCTGGACTTTGAGCTTGTTGTGCTTTGAAATAGAAATTTCTAACCCTTTCTTGGGAAACAAATTCCATCATAACTAAAAAGCATAACATATCTTCTATTTCTTCTGTATCCACCAAATTAGAGAGGACAATGCCAGATAGATAGAGGTCACTCAAACTCTGCATATGTGTGTATGTGTTTAAGCCCCCGAGTAGGGAATACAGAAAGATGAAAAACATAGTTTCAAGGACCTGAACTACCCAGTTTAATGTCCTGTGATTTCAAAATATTTATAATAAAGGGGGTAACTTTGCCAACTGATAAGAATTCTCCTCTTTCTGAAAACGCCTAAAAGGACACAAGATGCTTTCTTCTTTCCAATTTTTGCAGCCAGACCTCAATTTATACTGACAGATACATCTTTGATAAGATGCTATTCAGTCCTTAGGGCCAGTGCTTCCTTCCCACATGCCAGTTACTGCCAACTCTTGTGTGGACATGTGTGAAAGCCATGCTTGATGCTGATACACATAGACACCTCACAGAGGTTTCCAGTTCTACACCTGGAAAATTATTACCATGCTGAGTTTGACACCAGAGACAAAGATGGTTCTGTTTAATTTGAAGACTTTAAATGGTGCTCAGGGAACAATAGACTGCTAATGAAGAAAATGACTTTGCCAATATTTAATTTTCTTAAGTTGATGCAATTAAGAATTCCCTTGTGTCAGTCATGCTGGTATTGTTTAGCAAGGGTAAAGCATCCTTGGACTGATAACCTTTGTGCATTAAGGGTTCCTGGTGCTGGGATTTCATTGCAGGTACATGATATCCCTCTTCAATGGCCTGAAGTCTCCCATGTTATGCATGACACTTATTCTTGAGGCCTTAATTCTGCTGTTTCAACTCTGACCTCATTAAAGACCTCACCCTCTGGTTTCTTCATTTCTTAAGGATATATTTAGTAAGTATCCATTATAAAGTATCATAGTAAATGGAAAGAACCAGAGGAATAGGACACAGTCCTAAGATAGAGATCAAATGATCTGTATATCTACAACTGTACTTCAATCTTCCTAAAAATATCCTGTCAACCATCCCTCCAATTAAGAGAAAGAAATAATTTTCTTTTATTCAGCATTTTAAAAATTAAATAGACAAATATGAGCAATGTGTTCTCAGTACAAATATGTCACTGTATCCTTGGGATGCAACAGGAAACAAGAGAGGCAAAGTCCCTGCTTTCATAGAGTTCAAATTCCAATTGTAAACAGATATTGTCTATTAGAAAAATAAATCACCAAACCAGGGACTAATAACTAGATAATAAGTATTATGAAGAAAATAAGTTATATGATAGAGACTGTGTGTGTGTGTGTGTGTGTGTGTGTGTGTGTGTGTGTAATGTTCCCTCATAAAAGGTAATTAGGAATGACATCTTCAAGAAGTTGATACTTGAAAGGTATGAAAGAATGATCATGCAATGACCTCAGGACTAAATATTCCCGAGAGTTGAAACAGTGATTGCAAAAGCCACAAGCTTAGCATTTTATGGCGAGCAAAATCAAATCTATAAGTATAAGACTCACAACATAAGAGTGGGGAGAGAGAGATGGAAGAAAATGGATTGGAGAGGAGGGTAGGAGTATGGAGATCTTTTAAGACAGGTAAAGAGTTTGAACTTCAAGGCAATGGGAAGCAATGGAGAATTTTTGTTAAATAATAAAATTATTGGCTTTAAATATCAAGGATTATTCTTAATTTCTAAAGAAGAATGAATTGCTATCAGGCAGAAGTGGGGACAGAAGACCAGTTAGCAGATTATAGAAGCAGTCCATGAGACGAGTGATCCTAGCTTGGTCTAGTGTATGAATAATGAAGGTGGAGAGATTCAAAATGTGTGTTAGGCATAGTATTAGTAGGATTTGCTGATTCATTTGAAGGGAGAGAAGAGAGAAAAATGAGATGGTTGCCAGGATTTCAGCTTATATGCCTCAATATTGATGTCTTTTACTGAGATGTGAAAGACTGCAGGAGAAACATATTTGATAGTGATGAAATATATAGTTTTACTTGGACACTATAATTCTGAGATGCCTATAAAATAAATATCTAAGTGGAGGTGTGAAGTAATCAGTAAATTTGAGTTCAGAGCTCAATGATGTAGTCAGAAATAGAAATTATAAATTTGAACTTCATTTGGTATACAAGTGGTATTTGGCTGAATGTCAGTAAAAAGAAGTAATGCAGATCAGCAAAAGAGGAATGCAGAGGATATCTACAAAGAAGCAAATAGGGTAGAGGACAGAAACATTTAGAGAGTGAGCAGAGGTGGATGAACCAACCCAAAAGACCATTTTGATATGGGCTGAGGGAAGAAATTAGTATGATGCCATGAAACTCAGTAAAAGAAAATATTTCAAGGACTAGTGTGGTTAATATCATCACATAATCACATTACATAGCAAAAGGGGCTTTGTGTATAACCACTGGATCTAGTAAAGTGGAAATGATTGTCGATCTTGACAAAAAGCAGCTTAAGGAGAATGATGAGCATGAAACTCACCTGAAGTAGATTGAATAGTGGTGGTGTAGACAGTGACTATAGAAAACTCTTTTGTTCAGTTTGATTTTCAGGGTATATGAAAAGTAGTAGAGCAATAGTTAGAAGGGATATGTAGGTTAAGAAATTTCTATAAGAATATAAGATATACTATAGCATATTAATATTCTGATAAAAATATTTCAGTAGAGAGTAAAAGTGTTGGTGATGAGCATAACGAGATAGATAATTATATTAGGTAAATATTTGTGTAAGAAAGGGAGCGGGAGGGAAGGAGAGAGAGAAGAGATGAGAAAAAGGAGGAGAGGGAAATAAAGAACGTACAGGGTATATACAGGGTACAAGCAAAGGGGTTGAGCTTTGATGAGAACAAAGGTATTTATTTTGTTGCCACTGGAGGAGGGGCAGATTTGAAAGTCAATGCAGGTAGGTGTAGGAACTTGAGGGAGCTTTTTTTCTCTGCTTCTATTTTCCAAGTAAGATTTGAAGCTTTACTATCAGCTGACACTGAGGAAAGGACCAGGGCAAAGAAAAAGTTTAAGGAGATACGAATGTGAAATAAACATTTCAGAGTGGAAGCGTAAACATACTATTGAAGAGGAGTTGGAGAATGTTAAGAGCCCATTTAGAGATTTGACATTATAAATTAAAAGTGAGGCCATTAAAATTTTACTAATATTTATTGGTGTTACAGGTGAATATAATGAAGAAAAATGAAGATCCAAGGAGTTAAGGTTGCTTGCAAGAGTGGTCGTAATGGTGACCATAGAATTTATGTTGGGTGAAAAAGGAAATGAAGACATGAGAATGTTAGTTGGTGGAAGGATTGTTTGGGCATAACAGAAAAAGTGAACCTCAAAGAGGGAAGGTCCTTAACTCCTGTCTCGTATCCATCACACCTGAGATATTGTTCCATCAGTTAAACCTGTCAGTTGAACATGTAATGTTTCATCTCCAGTATCTACTTCACCTAAATCTGCAAGCATTACCTAGAGGCACAGTAAAAAATTCACTTTTGATCTTGTTCTCTCAAACCCACTACTCTCCTTTCATTCTACACCAAGGTTTCTTACCCTTGGCACCCTTGAAACTTGTGTCAGATAATTCCCTGTTGCGTAGGTCTGTCCTGGTCCTTAGCTTCATTAGATGATTTGTCCTTTGGAAAACACCTTTTCCTGCATTAGAAGAAAGGACATAAATCAGAGACCAGAAAGTGAATGCCCATGTCTGTGGTAATTTCTAGAGAGGCATAACAATGGGATAAAAATAAAGCCTCCTCAAATTCTAATTAAGTTTCTTTCATTCTGGAGATATGTTTTCTATAGTAAAGCTTCTTTTTTTCTCCCCACAATTATTTTCGAGACCTGTCCATTGAAAAAAATATATTAATCAGCTCAAGGTAAAATGACTATGATAAAAAGACAAAGGTTTTAATCAATCGCTTGACAGATATTTATGTTGTGCCTACTATAGACTGGTCTCTGTGACCCTCACAGTTTGGTGAAAAGGGTGGGTGTGGGAGAGACAAACACATACAGAGAAACACAATGAAGCAGATGGAACATTTAACTTAGACTTGTGGTCCAAAAACTTGTCAAAGGAAGTACTGTCTTTTCTGAGACCTGAAATACAAGGCCCAAATGAAGATTGAAAAGGAAATGTTTTTAAGATGGAAAGAGCAGTATGTGACAAAACAACGCATTTGTGCATCTATCTGCTTGGACAAAGCCTATATTTTAAGAAGGAGAATAATTACTGAAGAAGCTAGGAAGACAAGATGGGGACAGATCATGCAAAATCATTCAAGCCATGATAAGTTTTAACTTTACCTTAAGGGCAAGCGGTGAAGTGGCATTCCATTATTGCGTGCAGGTGTGTGATTCTGGTTCTGATAAGTCTGAGGCTTGGAAGAGCTGAGATATCCAGACAGAGATCCAGATGAGAGACAGCTGTAGCTGGACCTAACATACTACTATTTACGAAGTATGTAGTGAACACATATCATGTCACTAGTATTGTCCTAGGTCTTGTAGGAGAAATGAATATGTGACAGTGCCTGGCTACAAGGGGAATTCATTTGCTACCTTGATTGTTACAGTTTCCAAAAATAGCTCAATGACAGATGAGAAACATTTATATGCTGGTCTTTCTAGGAACTCAAAACAAAAATTGTTCTGGACAAAGTTAGACAGACATAGAGTAGTCTTATTCAAGACTATTGCAATAGGAGAGAGGTGAGACAGTAGTCTGAACTCAACTTTGCTGCAACAGGAAGATGGGGAGTTTTTAAGATCTGGGACGTGGAATATTTTAGTTTACTTGTTTATTAATTGGCCTTACCAAAAGGAAAAGTAAACTTTCTCCTGTCTTCATAACAGTAGGTAGGTTTACAACAAAGCACCCTAGTAGTTAGGCCCCTATCCTCCCAGAGACTTGGAGATAGGGATGCTATTTTCCTTGACAATGATATTTCAAAGAGAAAGGCTCCCAGTTTTTTGAGAAAGACATTCCTGGGTTGTAAAACTGACCAGAGGCTGAAAGAAGATGTACATCTCATAGGACCGGATGCAGGATTTGTAATTACAAGTTTTGTGACATAAATGCTCTAAAAAGAGAGAGAGGTTAGGGGCCTAAAGGCAGGAAGAAACCTGTCTAAGGTTTGGTCAAACTGAGGGAAATGTTTGAGGCTGACTTGGTTAGAGCAAAGTCAGGAACGAATGCCATAAACACATATATTTTCCAGAAATACAATTTTATTTTGAAATCATATAATGTGTGTGTTATATTTCAAAATATCCATGTTTATCCAAGGTAAAGATGATGTTTACCTTGGTTTGGCTTCTGCCAAGGGCAGAGCCTGAGATAAAGAGTTGACTTGGTGTGGTTTCTTTGGGAAATAATGGCAAGAAACAGCAGTGAGAGTGAGAAAAATGAGGCAGGGCAGGTAGAAGATTCAAGAAGCCCTATTACCAAGGTGAACTGCGGAGTTGCTGGCATTGGCAATGAGAGCTGAACTTGGCAAGGACCTCTGAGAGAAGTTAAAAAAATGCAAGGAGTTTAATGGAATATGCCATAAGCTTTCTTGCTGCAATTGTTTCTAAGAGTGAAATTAATATTCATTATGTACCTCCTTCACCACCCATGCTAGATTCCCTTCACCTTCAGGGAGCGCATCAGCCCCCAGGTTGCTTACATGCTGTAGTGATTCAATCTTTCATCCCTGAGGCATAATCCCTTGATTTTCTTGCACTTGTCAGATTGTGTTTGCTTTAATTGCCTACTCACTGTTAAGACCATACGTAAAGCCAAAAATACATCCCAGTGAATTTCTATAGTCCCAAATATAATCCTTTTCATCTTCATGGTGTAACAGCAACCCCAGCTTCTCATAATATGCAGAGTTGATAACCCCAATCTTTCTTTGCCCATTAGCCTACTTGTATGTGGAGCCGAAAATGACCTGGCATCATTTGTAACTTCATGTTCAATAGAATTCTCATTGTGTCTCTCCATGGAAATATTCTTTGTCGAAAAACAAAAAAAAAATTAATCTAGCAAAGCTTAACATGGTGGCACTGGAAAGCACAAATTCTGTGATTGGTTTCTGGGAATAATGAAAAGAAGGGCCAACCATACATCTATCTCTACGTTTCTGGTCTGATGTAATCTAACCATTGGTTCTGATATTAATACAATGTATATACAGCATCCTTGAGAATAACTTCCACCCCATAGTGTGTCATTCACAAGCTGGTGCCTTAGCTGAGCCTTTAATGATTTATTAAAATTATATCAGGACATCTGCTTTGTGATGATAAAATATAAGGTCGTTAGAATTAATACTCTGGTCACGAGTCCATTGTCACATCTCACTTGCTTTAAAATGAGTCTCTTAGTCCAAAGCAGTATTTTATAGGATCCATGTCACTAAATCAGCCTAATCTTAATAATTCTGTGAGCCCTTGGATAATGGGGCTGGCAGAATACTGTCGGATGGAATGCCAAACCCATATCTGAAGTAGTTGTCATTTTTAGTAAAGAAGAATCACTGCTTCTTTAGGGTTGAACAAGTTCAGTGGAATCAACTTGCCCCAAGTAAGTTGGACTTTTTGAGGGATAGTTCCATATGGAGTACGCATCTTTTGTCACTGGTGCCGACTGTTTGGGCATTCATCAGTGACAGTGGCTAGATCATCTTAAATGAGAGACAGAGATCATGCAGTTTCTATCCCTGCCACCAGGGCTGATAACCCCATTGCCCAAACCCTCGAATGTCTGTGGACAGAAGCTGGCTGATATCCATGGGGTGAGCCATTCTATCCACCTGATTCTTTACTTCTTCATTTATAGTTACAGTTCTCTGCTGGGTACTAAATTAAGACACAAATACACTTTGTGCCATATCTTTTAAGTTCATCTGTACACCTCATCCTGGGACCTCCCTTTTTCTGCTTTCTAGAGTTGCTTATTCTAGGTCCCTAACCCAGATGAGAGGTAGAGGGTATGGACTCCTTACTTAAGTTCACCTTTTCCTCCATATCAAGTTGATGACTGGTATGATGAATCAGGAAAATGTCAACTGGGTGAGTCCACATGCCCATTCGACCAACTGTGGGAAAGACTTAGACCAGGACTTCATTTATCACCTGGCATGATTTTTAAAATAGGCTACCTGCCAACTGTAGGAAATGGGTGTTTTTTTTCCAATGGTGCAGTGTTGGTTTCTTGCTTTTGCAGCATGCCCTGAAGCTATCGGTGTCTAATAAAATCCTTTCACTCTCTTTCTTTAAATGTCTAAAGTAGTTAATAGAAGTCAACCAACTCCACAGTTCTTAAAATTGCTATTGCACCCAAACTGTACAAGTGCTAGAGGTGCTACATAAACCAATGTTTGTCCTTATATCTGTGTTATACCACAATCTACAAAAAGTTAGAATCTTAGTAGTTGTGATAGATGTTTTCATTGCTACACTAACTATCAGCCATGAGGTCTGTATTGGCATCAAAGTGGCCCAATATCAGAATTTCATGATGTAGGGTTGTTTCCTAGAACCATTTCCACAATTCTAGTTTGCTTTTCTCTTGTGATAGGAGTTGGGTACAGGTGTTTCATTTGAATTGGGATCCTTCAAAGCAGAAGTGAGGGGGTAGAGAAGAATAAGACAAAGAAAAACCAATAAGTTTTTCATTATTAATTTTGCTTCTGTAGGAAATGGAGCCTCAATTCCAATAGAACTTCTGAGAGGTCCGCAGACACCTTCCAGAATTACCTCACAATGAATGGGAGGCTCAGGCATTTACCCATTGGTTCTTGTCCCCTATTGTTTGAGAGTTGCCCCCAAGGATTTTAATAGTCCTGCAGTTGTTGTGAGTTCTCCCTTCACCTAGGCTAAGCTGAATCTCAGAGTCTGAGAGGTAGAAACATAGAGAAATTCATGTTGGGGCCTGTACTATCAGCCTGCAGAGAGTCACAACCTACGACAAATCAGAGGTGGGCCAAGTAGGTTCTGATGCTGGGCACCAAAAGCACATGATGGTATTTTTTCCTCAGTTGTCCAAAAAGAAAATAACACCAAAACCAAACCAACCAATGAACAGCAGCAACAAAAAAGCTCTATAATGATTAGTCATGCGTATCTCATGAACTTTGGTGATGCCTGATAATCAGCTGCTTTTCACTGAGCTTTTGCATTTGCAATCTTGAGAAATGTGATAGGAAACAACTTCCCCACATAATATTCTAATAAGTGAATGTAATGATATTTATTGGTTACCAAATCCCAATATTAATAGTTCAGGAGATGCTTTTACAGGGAGATTTCTAGTCAAACAGGGGAACTTATGTAAGTAGACAAAATGAATAGTGTTTAGTATAAGAGATAAAAAAAAAAAAAGAGAGAGAGCATGCTCTAAGAGTTCAGTGAGGAGGCAAAGGTCACTTTAGCTGGGAAAATCAATATGGCTTCATGGACTAAAGTCAGTTGATGTGGATTTTGAAATTAAACAACTAAATTATTGAAAAAGAACAAGGGTATTTGAGACAAATACTCAAAAGGGCAGAAAAGTAGAAGTAAAGAGGGAAGTGCCAGGGTGTGTCGTGAATACCACATGGGCTTGTTCCAAAATAAGTTAATTTTTTCAGTAGTTCAAGAAATTAATACTGTCAAAATTCGAAGAAAAATATATTTTGTAAATTGTCTTGAGTCCTACCAAAATCACCTTGCGATGCAAATTGGGAATATCGTTCATTGAGAATAAACTGCCCAGCCATGAGTTTCTAAAGCCATGTGACCCAGATGTCAATCTTAGAGGTTTGTGTCACAGCCGTTAGGGAATGTCCACAGTTTGAATTGCATAACCTTAGGAAAGAACAGTCCATGGTTTTCAGTAATGTCAGGGTCTCGCCAAGGAGAACACAGAAATGGAAAAAGCAGCAAGGCAGAACTGTGATTTTCTCTAATTATTCACTCTTGAAACTTGAGATTTTTTTCCTTGAAGCAGAACAGAACTGCTCTTTTTAATTTATTTTTCCCCCCCAAGGGCTGGGCTGAGGTTTCAACTTTAAAGTGCAGGTGGGCTTTCAAGTTATGGCTCAGCAGGACTCCCTGTTACCAACAACAAAATTTCTTTCATCAGCTCTCCATGTTCAAAGGGAAGGAAAGCTTCAAATGCATATGTTTTCAAAGGGACTAAAGGGACTGATCATCTGTAAAGGCAGTCACACCTGTGAGCTCATGCCAGCTAAAGTCGGTCTATAAACATGCTTAGGAAAAAAAGTCATGTCTTAAAGGACAAATACCCTATTCTTTTTGGTGTCCGCTGCCTTGCAGGCATGCAGCTCCCAGTTGTTGATGAGATCCAGGGTCATAAAACCTTTATTTTCTTTACCTTTTTCTTTTAAAATTTATTATTAATGTTATCATTACTTGAGGTGACTGGAGAAAGTAAAGATAGCATGGAGGAGGAACACACAATTTTTCCTTCTAATTAGAGCTGGAGCTGCTATTGTCAGGCTCATTTCTGGATTTGGGCCAGTAAATAGTAAACTTTTCTCTCAATGTACTGAATATATTACATGGCATCTGACGCTGGACTCTATCCCAGAAGCAAGCACAGATTGAGCATGAAGCCAGTTGGGTCCTGGCCCAATGGATAACGAAGTCTCCTCATTAAGATTTTTCCATTAGGTATGTTCCCATCTCTCTTATTGAGAAAAGAGAGAATAGGGCACATTCAGAGGGGCGGTCCAGTGCAGTGCATTATCTGCTCTGGTACTAGCAATTCTGCTCCACTCTCCATTCCTTCCTTCTCATCCTGTAACAATGCTGTCCTTTGGGATAATGTGAAAGGCTCCCTTGGGAACTGCCTTGTAGTATTTTCAGGAGTAAATTGGGAAAACGTTATGATAGAATAGAATAATTAGAATAGTTCAGTAATTAATCTAACAAATAGTACTCATGTCATTTTCCCCTTGGAGTATTTTTACTTTCTAGATTCGTGGGGGACTGTGGCATGTATAGAGGCTCATGAAAGGACTTACAAGTATTTCTATACACATTAGCCATATTTTAAGACAATCTAACTCACAGAATATGCAAGTTAATCAGGGCATCTATGTTTGCTAAATTTCATTTAAAACAGAGTCTTTAAACATTTTTTTATTTTTTTATTTTTTTAGTTTCAAGTATATAATACATTGGTTAAACATTTATAAAAAGTTTATAAGATGATCTCTCTAATTGCCCTTTCTCTCCTTTGGTTGTCCACCTGGCCATTATGTTAATGCTAACTGATTCCCTATGCCATGCTCTCCATCCCTGTGACTATCTATCAATTACTAATTTGTACTTCTTTAACCCTTCACTCCATTCTCCCAGCCCCTCAAAACACCTCCCCTCTGTCTGATACCAGATTGTCCTCTATATTTGTCTGTTTTTGATTAGTTTGTTCTTTTTGTTCCATAGATTCTGCATATAAGTGAAATCATATGGTATTTATCTTTCTCTGTCTGACTTATCTCACTCAGTATAATAATCTCTGGGTCCATCCAGGTCATTCATTTTTTTCAGTGGCTGAATAATATTCCCTTATATATATGAACCATAACTTCTTTATCCAGTTGTTGTTGATGGGCATTTAGATCTCTTCCATATCTTGGCTATTGTGAATAGTGCTGCCATGAACATAGGAATGCACAGATCTTTACAAATTATTGCTTTGGTTTTCTTTGAATAAATACCCAGAAGTGCAATTGCTGGGTCAAGAGGTATATCTATTTTTAATTTTTTTGAGAAACCTCCAGACTGTTTTATAAAGATTCTATAGTATAACAAAAATAATTATATTTAGACTCAATTATCCCTTGAGATTAACACATGTATATGTCAAGTAGAAATTCATCTATATATTCATTCACAGGAGAAAAAAGGAAATTATTTTATATGTAACTATTAAAATATTGTAATTGATTTTACTATTTTGTTTGTTTATCTTTCCTTTAGATTGTGAGTAACTTGAGGATGGAGGCCAGGATTTTTATCTTATTAAACTAATTAATCAATTTATTTATTTAGTCCCTAGCATTTGGTCTGATGTTTGGCTATAGTAATAGTGATAAAAGTAACTAATATTGATATAAAACTTGTTTGATATTTGCTGGGTGCCAAGTTCTAGTCTAAGAATGTTTACATGCATTGTTCCATGTGATAACCACAACAAATGAGTAAGCTGAAGTAAAATACTGCAGAGATAAGTATATTTCCCCAAATCACACAGTTACTCTGATAGACACAAAGTTTTGAACCCAGGTATTTCGACTTCAGAATCCATATTCTTATTCATTTAGGTATAGCAAGCTTCCATCTTTGATTTGAGTTCCCTAAGGAGAGGGGAGTGCTGAGACAAGTATTTGATGGTAAGTAATTTATTTGTGAAATAATCCAAGAAGCATTGGTAGAAGTAGAGCATAGGGCAGGATAGGGAAGGCAGCCAATGGCAGAATGCACTGATGATCAGATTACCGCTCACCCTGCTGGGCTCTTTGAGAGGTGGCATAGGACACACTCAGAATAATCACCCAATTAGCAAGGAGGCGGATCTACCAGCGCCTACTTGTTGAGGGCTGCTCCTGGGTGTCAACTCTCCAGCAGGTCCGGCCTTCCCTGTGCAGGGCCTGAGCACAACCCCATGGCTTGAAGAAGCTCTCAGCAGACACTCACGACTGATTACTGCCACTAGCTGTGGGTGGTCGTCAGTGTCAGAGAGTCATGGGGGACAAGAATGATGTCTGCTGCTTCAACACGAACACGTTTTTGAACAAAAAGAATGGTTGGAGATGTGGTGTATGCAACAGTTCTGGTCTTTTTGATGATCAGTTAAAAAAAATTAGTGCAAGTTTCTAATGGGGCCAGTTTCCATGCCAGTTATGTGGATCCCAGCCCTGTATGAGATGAAGTTTTTTTAGTGGCATTTCAAAGCTTTTCAGACAATTACTACATGGACATTTTCCCTTGCCAGAGAGAGTGCTCCCAGCCTTCCTTGGCACCAATTAAGTAAAAGAAAAAAAAAAAAGGAAAAAATTTAGCTTCCTGCAGTGCTTCATTGCTTTATTTAATTGACCTGTTTGAGTGTGTGCCAGAACAGGGTGTATCTTGTTAGAATGGCAAAGTTTAAAAATCAACCTAAATTTGAATTTCATGCAGCTTTCAACATAGGAAAGTTTATAGTTGTTGGTGTGGGGGTGGTAACAATATGCTGGGAGGCAGAATGTGTGTTTAGGAAAGGAAAAGTAGTAGGTAGCTTCGTGTTCTGGTCTTTAATAATACAGTAATCTAAGACTGAGTTATTATGAATTTGGAATAAGTGTTGTCTACTGTTTAACATTTCCCAGGGCTTACTGTCAAATATATTAAAATGGATTTGAAAAGTCTATAAGCCTTCTAATCATGGATAAAATACATTCCTTTATAGGACTCTAAATTTGTGGTAATTATGTGCCATTTAGTTAAAATCCCTACATTATTTACCAAGCATATTTTGTAGTCAAATACTTGACGAGTTGACAGGGTAATGTTTAACAGTAAAGATGAGCAGAAATGAGAGAGAGAGGTTAGGGGGAAAAAGCATCTGAATGTAAAAATGTTTGTTTTTGTGTTAGTCATTTATGGATTATTCCGTTCAATGAGTAAGATAGTTAACAGTGTCACCTACATTCCATTAAATACTCAGATTCATAGCATGTAAACATGTTAAAAAAAAAACAGCATTACAAAAACAATGACCACCAAAACAAAAAGTGGATTTACTGAGACTCAGTATTAAGAACTTAGTTGTGGTACCCACATCACAAAGACAGCTAACGCATATGAAGTCCAGGCTGCTGTCTAGAGATTCCAGAGCCCCAGAATAATTGTTTACAATAAACAGCTTTCCTGAAGCTGCTCAGAATTGGAAGAGATTTATTTTCCAAGTCATAATTGAAAGAGACGGAGAATGATGTTGTATTGTGTACTTGGCCACCCAAATATTTCCAAATCCTCCTCGCTCAGACATGGTAGCTGAAAATGCGTTGATATTTAGAAACTCTCTTGCTGGTGAATGCCATGGTGAGAACAATCAGAATGACCCTCTAGCTTCATGGAGAGCCCAAGGAAGGGGCATTAAGACTCTGCCATTTTTAACTTGTGGCTGTGGAATGTATCAGAAGATACAATTTAAAATGGGTGATGTGTGGACTGTCAGCATGCAAAAATCCACTTTTTGTTTTGTTGGTGACATGAAAGTTGAATGTAAATCCTGGATAAGCAAAATTCTAGCCACACACACTAATCAGGAAAATTGTATATTAAAATGAATATATTACAGAAATACAATACACAGGTGATCACTTTAAAGTAGAACCTCAGCCACTAGATACGCTTCTCTTGCAGTTTTCATTTTACACAGCAAATAAACACAACATAGGAAAGGAAATAAAATGCACTTTTTTCCCAGTATGTATTTTTAAGTTCATAAGTCAAAACGATTAATGAACATTAGCAAGAGTGTCATTCCTAGTGGGATTTTCCTCCTAGCCTCATGCCAGCTCTGTTTGCCTGTTTCCTATATCATTTTCATTTTCTTGGCAAATGCTTGGCAGAAGCGGCTACATTTTTTCTTTAAGGCAGTTAATTTTGTGTACTTAGTCTTCTCCTAACTCTTGGGCTCACCAAGTCTCAGTAGGTTTTATTTATTTTAAAATAAAGCTAATAATGGTGGATACGATGAACGTAACTCTGGGAACTTGCGTTTTCTTCTCAGCTCCAATGTGAGGTGTCTGCTTGACTGTGCTTCTCGTTATAGGCTATTTTGGTGTGGAGAAAAATAGTAAGATCAACTGCAGTTAGACTGGAAGTTTTTAGAGGACATAGTCTGACTCAACTGTGTATTTTCCCAATAATTAACAGAATGTTTTTTGAAAAACACTCATGTGAGAAGTAAATGTCTGTTGAAATGAATGGAAATACAAGACAGACAGCCACCTGTTTTGATTTTGACTTTTAAACATCTTAAGCTTTTTAAAACAACTGAGGGAGGTCAGGCGTTGGTGTGTCTGAGTAGCTGACTTTAGCTATCTTTGGATGCATTTGTAGTTTTCTGAAGATACACTTGGAATGTAAACTCCCTGATTTTGAGCTGGTAACCAAAATGCTAAAGGAAGATTCTCTGAATAGGTGGAAAAGATAAATACAAGGTTATTTTGCTAGAAACTCTTTAACATATAAAGCATCTGGGGACAGGATGGGAGAGGGGCAAATTTGTCTGTTTGGGAGGAGAGAGGGTTAGGAGGAATAGCAATGCAGTCATTTTGAATTTAAATGTTTTTTGGGCTTCGGATTTATCAAAATTCATCTTATTCTGTTTGCAAACCAATTCATTGAACTATATAGAGAAATGACAGTCACACTCATTATTCAGGTGGCAAAACTAAGAGATACAGAGTATGTAGATTTTGCAAAGCCATTCAGCTAGTGATGGTGATGGAATACAGACCTACCTTCTATTGACTCTGATTTCAAGGCTTTTCCTTCCTAACACTGAATTTCCTTCCTAACCTCTTTAACACTGAATTTCTTGTTCTTTCCACTTTCATTCTCCAGTAAGTAGCTAAAGTATGTGTTGGTGCTCCAGGCAAACTTGAAATATGCAGTCACATCTGAACTCCTTCTGAGATCAAATGAACACATCTTGAAAAGGAAATATATAGTGAGTCTAAAAACTGTATATTTTGTTTCATTTTGTATACATGATACCAAAACAGAAAGGAAATTTTTCAAAGCTTGCTTATTTTGACTTATAACAACATATAACCAGTCTTGTAAATGACAGTGTCTCCTACCTTATACAGCTCATTTTATACAAATGGGAGAAAATCCAGGAAATATGATAATTGTATGTATATGGATATAGTTATGTGTGTCATTATTATTTTTAACAAGTCTGTTCGCTCTCACCAGATTAAATGCTAGGAATGACTGAATCCACAGGTCTTTTATACTTTTTTTTGGCTATAACTAACTCTCCATAGGTGACAAACAAGTAGTAATTTTATTGACTAATCTCAGATTCTCTAAAAAGAAAAATATTATTTCCTCTTACAATAATATTTATCATGTTGTTCTTTAAAACTCTTTTTAGCAATAAACACTGCATATAGGGCATAGTCAACATATTAAAGATAATGTCAAATCAGCTATGTTTATGAGAGATCATGTAGATTAAAAAAGTAAAATTTGGAATGGCCTAAAAGAATTTAATTTGGTCTGATGTAATTCCTAAAAAGAGAGAATATACTATATTTTTGAGTGCTCTAGAATATTAATAAAATTGATTATGTAATAAAAAAATAAATAATATGTCAATGTATTTCAAAAAGTAGAAATGGCACAGATGACAATCTTAATTCATAAATAATTTAGTCATAATATGAAGAGATGAATAAAACTAGAGAACAGAACAGGGAGAGAATAAAAACTGAAGTCACAGAATTTACAAGAAGTAAAATTTAATAAGGTTTATATTTCAGCATAGGAGATACAGCTAAAGCAATACAAAAATATAGATATTTTTATTTAACCAATAAAAACAATACAAATAAACAAGTTAAAAAGTGATCAATGATAAAAACCTATACAGTGTTAAAGAAATATGTAAATAAGGATATAACAAAAAATGAATTAGAAAAACAAAAAATAGTTAAAATAAATCTGTCATTTGAAAAACTAAAACAAAATAAAGTAGATTATATGTTGAATTGAAAATAAAACACAGAGAGAGCATACACATAACATAAGAAATGGGAATGAGGAAATAACTATTGATATAAAGGATGTTACTAAACTAAAACAATTCACTCAAATCTGTGCAAATAGATTTGAAATCCATATGAAATAAATGATTCTCTTAGCAAAATAAATTACTCAATCTACCCACAAGAGATAACACAATAAAATAGCATAAGAGAACAATAGTGGACAATTAAGTGTTAGTCTTAAAAGAGTACCAGGGTCAATGGTTTGATGGTGTATACTACTGAAACTTGAGGAATAGATGAAGAAGTGTAATTTAAACTCACTGGAACACTCCAGTATTCTTTCAAAAGATAAAGTCAGTATCATATTAGTAAAAGATAAATATATTTAAAAAACCCAGTATAACTGAATCTCTCTTACAAATGTCAGTGCAGAAATTCCAAGTAAATATAGCCTCGAAATATATTAAAATAATCTTGAGAATAAAAGTGTGTTTTAAAAGAAAATACAATTATCTTTTGAAACCAGATTAATATATTTCACAATTGTAGTCCGGAAAAAAAAAAATAAAAACATTTCCATAAATGTGTAAAGGCATTAAAAATGCAACAAGGCATTAAATTTCAACATCTATTCCTAATTTAATGTATGTCTTCATAGATTAACTACATTTTTATTACAAAAATATGATTGTTTTCACATTTTAAATCCTTTATGTAGATGACATTAAACTACGTTTATTTGTAACTTTTATTTTAAAGTTCCACATCATATTTATGATAATTAACTATGTTGATGCTCATAGCTTTAATTTAATTATTTCAAATACAACTGATGCTCTTGATATCGTCACTCTCTTGTTAATGGACAATATTTTCCTTTATAACAATAGTACTGAAAATATGTGTTAACAAGTCTTTTTACTAATAAATGTAAGAGGTTCCCTAAGTTATGTTTCTGGGAGTGTAACTGCTTGTAGTGCACATGCATTTTAATACTTACTAGAATTTTATTAAATTGTTCCCCAAATTGGTGTTATACATTTGTTTCTAATAACAGAGTGCAAAGCTCTCCATCTTTCCCAATACTGGAATTGGCAGATTTTAATTATTGTCGCTATCTGATGTGTGTAAAATGATATGTCGTGTTTGTTAGTATATTTTCCCCGATTCCTGGTTCAGAGCACAGAAAAGGAAGAGCTTCCTAACTTTTTTGCTGAAACCCCGTATGAAATACATAATAAAGCCCAACAAAGATATCACATGAAACATAGAAAGAAAGGCCAATTTTGCATATGAATAGAAGAATTAATAAACACAGTTATCAAAATAATTTGAACACACTGACAGAATATAGTTAAATAACCGTGTGTAGTTATTTTTATTTAAAAATTTGACATACAAGCTTATACATAATTAATGTGTACAACTTGATGAGTTTGGAGATAACTATACACCTGTGAGACCGTCTCTACAATTTAAACTTTTCATCACCTCAAAAAGTTTCCTCATATGACATTTAACTCAAGATCTACCTTCTTAGCAAATTTTTAACTACAAAATATACTATTGTTGACTATAGGCACTGTGTCCTATAATGTGTTGTCTAGGACTTATTTATCTTGTATAAGCAAACTTTGTACTCTGACTAGTACCTCCTGGTATTCTCCTCTACTACAGGCCTGGAAAACCAATACTCTATTCTCAGCTTCTACAAGTTTTACTATTTTGAATTCCTTATATAAGTGGTTATCAGGTGGTGTCTGTTCTTCTGTGTGGGGCTTAACTTAGCATAATGCCCTCTAGAGTCACTCATGCTGTAACAAATAGCAGGATTTTCTTCCTTTTTTTTAAGGCTAAAAATATTCCACTGTATGTATATACCACATTTCCTTTACCCATTAACTGTCCACGGACATTTAGGTTACTTCCGTGTTTGCTGTTGTGAACAGTGAGCGTTGCCGTGAACATGGGGGGTGCAGATAATCTCTTCAAAACTGATTTCAATTTTTTGGGGGATATACACTGGAGAAGCGGGATTGCTGGGTCATAAGGTAGTTCTATTTTTAATTTTTTGAGGAACCTCTATACTGTTTTTTTCATAGTGGCTATACCAATATATGTTCCTACCAACAGTGCACAAGGATTTCCTTTTGGCTATATCCCCACCAACATTTGTTATCTTTTGTTATTTGATATAAATCATCATAATAGGTATGAAGTCATATCTCCTTATAATTTGATTTGAATTTCCCTGACGTATAGTGATGTAGAGCATCTTTTCTGTGTATCTGTTGGCCATTTGTATGTTTTCTTTAGAGAAATGTCTATTCAGTTATTTTGTCCAATTTTTTAATCTGGTAATTTTTTTCCTGTTGAGTTGTAGGTATCCCATAAATTTTTTTGGATAGTAACCCTTGATCAGATGTATGGCTTGCAAATAACTTTTCCTACGCTATAGGTTGTATTGTTTTATGAATAAATTAGTAATATTAAAATTGGAAAGAAGGAATTCAAAACTATCATTCCCTGCGGATGATATAATTATATATGTGGAAAACCAAGTGATGCAACTAAAATATTAAAAACAGAATGATGACTTAGTAAGTTTTACCCAAAATTAATGTAATGCCATAGTTTTCTGGTCACAAATGATACTTTGTTATATAATAGCATATATAATTTATAATAACGAGCTTTTTATTTTTCTCAAAATAAAATTCTAGATTCAGAAAGATGATTCAAAAACATCATTGGAGTAACTCCTAAAACTCTTTTGAAAAATTCGCATTCTTACAAAATAAATTACATGCAAATATTTCACTTCTGGCATGAAAAAGTAACTTGATCTAAATATGTGTTTTTGCCAAAAAAGAATAAAATTGAAATGTGTATCTATTTAAAAATCTCTTTAAACATATAAATAGATATTCAAAATAAAAAATAAACAGACAATTTAAAAAGCAACAAGGGAATAAAAGATGTATTGGCAGTAATGATGATAGCTGACCTCAGAATTTGTGCAGAGGAAAAGACAAGAGAATGACACCTTTAAGCTGCTACAAAAACAATCAATCCAGATGTCTATACGTGGTGAAAATATTTTTCAAAGTTAAGGGTAAAGTAATACCCTCACTAATCTTTTTGATTTCTCTGGTATAAACAAACAAAGCATGATTTTTTAAAAAGCCCTTTTTATAGTCATTTGATCAAGTCAGTGCTACCTAAAGATTCTGCATATATAGATGATTAAAGAAAACATGCTAACATTTTAAATTAAGCTAAGCCAAAAGGCAATAACATTTGCTACTCTCTGTCAGTCAGTATACTGGATATGTACTCTTCCTCTGTGCCCATTCTCCATCAATTCCCACCCTCCAATTTGCCCTGGGATTCTGATCTGCATGCATGGGATCAACAGGCTCACTTGCCTTCCAACTTCCAGTTCTACCAATGGGAAGTACCAGTAGGAGAATAGAGGACGAGAGGAAAGTTACTCTTTATTGCCCTCCCTCCCTCCCTGCTGAGTTATGAGTTGCTATGCCGTCTCTCTCCATCAAAGATCAGGCTCCTTGCTATAGCCATCTCCTATAGCCATAGCTCTCTTTCTGAGTTCTGGTGTCTTTCCTACCCTGCCTTCCTCAGAAGGGTGATGGTATTGACTCCCTGCTAGCTGCAGAGTGCTTTACTATCCTTTGTAATTTTCTCTTATACTGCCCACACCTATATCAACAGTGTTTCTTTAAACTGCCCTCAGTTATAGTGATTTCATCACTTGTTTCCTATAAAAACCTGGACCAATACAGTCAGTGTTCAACTTTACAAACAACAGGAAGGAGTGATGGAAGTTTGAAGCAGAACAGGAATATTAAAGCTCATACGATCTGAGAGTACGAGAAGGCCAAGGGCACCAGCCGAACAATGAGAACAATACTAACCATGCTGCTGACAAAGCGTCTCTGAAAACCATTGTGCTGCTCTTGCTAAGTACGTACACACATGCTTGCACTACTGATACCACCAATGTCAGACCCTGGACTTTGCTGACCACTGACCCAAACCTAGGGAAAAGAGCTCAAAAATGCTGGCAGTCATCTGTAAAATTTACCTTTTTGGCTATCCACATAGCTTTCTTTCCAACTTCCAGTTCTTAAACATAAAGAAAGGCAGTCTTTGCCTAATTTAATATATCATTCCTTGTACTATTCTCTTACTTCCTCATCAAACAATTTAGCTCAGAATTTCATTAGTAATTGCATCAAATTCTAAATCCAGAATTTCTGTATAATGTTTATCCTTCTCGTTCTATGATGATTGTGTTAGTCTGGGAAGCAGAGGACGAGATGGGATTAAATGTGCAATGAATGTATGCATATTAAAACATTCAAGGATTATATATGCAAGATGTTTCCCAGAAAACTCCTGCCAAAGAAAATGAAGGAGCTGGGAAGGGTGAGGAGAGATGTCAGAATATGATGGTGGTCTGACCCCTGCCCCACCACCTCCCATACCCTAGTGAAAAAGAAGGTGAAGGAAGAGGGAGTGGGAGCATGCTGAACTGCTCTGCGGGCTAAGGAGAGCTAAGCAGTGCCATTGAGGAGTCCTGCGCTGAAATTCTGCATGAGAGTTTCCTATGTTTCCTAGGAAAGGGCTTAACTTTAATATGGCTGCCACGCTCAGCCACTGGCTTGGAACAGTCCATGAAAAGCATGGCCTTAACACCAGTGCTGTTCTGGATTTCAGACCACCCCCTCCTGTGGTCGGGGATCTGTGTGAAGTATTCTTATGGTCTCTGCAACAATCCTGTCTTAATGTTCTGTAACCAGTGGACTATACTGTATGGCCAACCATCAGTATTCTGTCATAATGGGGCAAAGGAAGAAAAAAGAGGAAATTGGCTAAAAAGATGACTATATAAATAGGTAATATATGGGTGTGTGTATATACATAGCAAACACCAAAACAAAACAGGCTGATGCTGTAGTCCTTGTTTCTGTAATTAGCCCCAACACATGATTAGTACTTATGACAACTCTCCTCTCTCACTGACTTCACATTCAAAGTGCCCTCAGCAAGTACATCAATTGAAAGTTTTCCAGAGGGATGTAAGCTTTTGATAGCCTTGTATATATGAGATTCCTGTAGTCTTCCTTTAAATTTGTCCCTGAATAAAAGAGTACTAATGTTTAAGGAGATTCTCTAAGATCCATCAGATTCTCACCCCCACTGTGTAACAGGAAGCCTAAATCCCCTGATAATGACAGTCAACCCTCCTGAGGAACACTATAACCTCTCCCACCATTTTTGCCGGTTTTCCCTGACTGAGGAAACCTGGCCAGGTGACAGAATCAGCCTTGTTTCAGTGGGTTCATTTTTTTTTTCTCATAGCAAAAGAATTCACCCTTGACTATGGATATTTTAAGCCAACAGAGTCCAACTAAAGGGGAGGAATAATGTTTCTGAGCATTGTAAATACATCTTTACGTTGACTAGTGAGAACCATACTCTCTCTTTTGCACTTGTATTCTGCCTGTGAGAGACATAGTACCCAATATCTTGCATCTTTCATGGCTGGTGATTTCCTTGGTCAGAATCTACATAGTATTGAATACCATGATGACGAGTAAGATACCCTGTAATTGCATGGAAAATGATGTTGACTAAAGAATGGCAGGCAGGAAAGGGATAACCAGTTTTAATAATATGTCTCTTCTAATGAAGACAAACCATACAGCTCTCTAGGATGGAAAGGGCACAATGTAATCATCCTTTCCACTATGGCTCAGGGTTAAAGTGCCATTTGGGTGACGTGGTGTTGGTTACTGCTATTGCAATATTAGGCATTCAGCAATAGGCTGGGGCCATCAAAAGCATCTAATGTTGTTTGTCCATCTCTGTTTGCCAGAGAGCCATTCAATGACTAGATTCTTCAGAACAAAAAGAATCAGTTGTCTAGGACCTTTAGACCCCTCTGGTTCTTGTGGGAGAAAGTCAACTTCAGGATTTGAGGGTGAGAGGTCCAGAAAAAGCCATGTCATGATTGCAAAACAAGACAAAATCAACATAAAGAGAATTAAACTGGTCTTCCTCAGAAGTAATTCACTTAAAATGATATTTCTTACTCATTTAAAAAAGATTGGACATTAGTTATGAGGGCACTAGATTAGCAGTTAAATATTTTCTTGATGGATATTGATTTTAAAGTGTGTCTCTGTTGTCAGGTGTATGGTCTTGGTAAAGTAGCCTTTTCCAATCTCAGTTTTCTTCTGTGTAAACAAGCAAAACTGTAATTCCTGTCTTACAATATTGTTATGAGATAATGGAGATAGTTTCTGTAAAATACTTAACAGAGAACATGGTACATTTTAAGGGTTCAATAACAGCGACTACTATTTTTTTAAGAAAGCATGAGTTCTTTGAGAAATAAAGTTTTCACAACTTAAATTGAACCCGCCCCCCCCCAAAAAAAAAGAAAAAAAAAAAAAAACAAGAAAAAAACAAGAAGCAGAAAGGGGATGGTTTATGTATAATCCAGAGGGAAAAGCCCCTACAAAGTACATTCTTCACTTTTGAAGATGAGAGAGATACTATTTATTATATCTATTCTGGTCATTGGAGATATATATTCCATCATTAGATAGGTGGTCACCAGGCTTTTTTCATAGTCAGAATAAAATTTCTCTGAATAAGTTTCTTGGCATTCCACACAATATTCTACAGGTCACAAATTTTTAATTTTATATTTTTGCATTGTGACTTTAACATCTTTTATTAAATTCAGATTTTAAAAAAATTAAGTATAGTTGATATACAAGATTATTTATATTAGTTCAGATGCACTATATAGTAACCTAGCATTTTTATACCTTACAAAGTATTTACCTCACTGATTCTAGTAATCATTTGTCACCAAACAAACTTATCACAATATATTGAGTATATTCCCCTTCACCTTTTCCACCCATCCTCCCACCTTCTCCCCTCTGTAACCATTTCTTTGGTCTCTGTTTCTGTGACTCTGTTTTTGTTTTGTTTGTTTGTTTTTTAGATTCCACATATAACTAAAACCATATGGTATTTGTCTTTGTCTGATTCATTTCACTTAGCATAATACCTTCTAGGTCCATCCATGTTATCACAGATGACAAGATTTTATTCTTTTTTATTGCTATATAATATTTTATTTATATAATTTCACGTATATCCATCTTCTTTATCCATTTGTCTATCAATGGGCATGTAGGTTGCTTCCATATCTTGAGGATAATAAATAATGCTGCCATAAACAGGGATGTATATATCCTGAATTAGTGTTTTCATTTTCTTTGAATAAATACCCAAAAGTGGAATTGCTGAGTCATATGGTAGATCTGTTTTTAGTTTTTCGAGGAATATCCATACTGTTTTCCATAGTGGCTGCTCCAATTTGCAGTCCCATTAACAGTGCATCAGAATTTCCTTTTTTCCACACCCTTGCCAACACGTTGTTATTTGATGACTTCATGATAATAGCCATTCTGATTGGTGTGGGGTAGTATCTCATTGTGGTTTTGATTTGCATTTCTACAGGTCACAAATTTTAATTTGAAATCCCATCAGATTTGAAAACTGAATTCTCTCTTTCTCTCTATTTATGTCTTTCTCTCTCCCTCCCATTTCCCTTTGATAATTTTTTCAGGAAATTAATTTGGTTGCAAAATCTGAACTGTGCTGATGTGAAACCATTTTTAGTCATTTTCTCCTCAAACCTACCACTACCACAGAGCTCACTGGGGATATTGAATCAGCTAAATGAAAAGTACTACATCACCATTTGAAAACTGTAAAACCTAACCCTGAAGGTTCTAAGTTCTGAAACATATCTGCAACCTATGATTTGGGATAATGGCATGTAGACCCGAAATGAGCAAACTGGCTTTGATACATTGGGATGGAGTATCCTAGAAATAGATAAGGGTATTCTGGACACTGGAAAAGCAAAAGTCCTGTTTAAACAGTGAGTCAGTGTTTCTGACAAACTGATAAATTCTCATTTCTGGTTCCGCCACGCCCTCGCTTCAGGCAGTGTTTCCCCAGAGACTTTCCACATCAGTTACTCCTATTTCAGTGGCAATTTCACTTTGCCATGAGTCTGTGTATTCAACCTCCACCCCCAGAGACGTTCTACTCATGGTTCTCAACCTCTCCCAACAGCAAGGTGGTGCCCACAGTACCAGGACTTCTGCAGCAACTGATGGAACAATGCTCTGTCTGAGATGGTACCACCAATATCCTGGCATTGCACCTGCATCAAGGTTAGTTAGTTTTCTGTGTTGGCTTTCTTCTTTTCCCTTTTACTTAGGAAGCTAGGCTACTTTTTAAAGTAGAGTTTCTAGAATTCCCAAATGTAGCACTGCTAATTTATGTTTTATTTTTTAATTGTATATTACATTTAACTCAATATATCTAAAGCATTATTTCAATATGATAACTAATATGAAAATCCTTAAAAAATTTTTTTTCATGTATGAATTTTTTCAATTAGAGTTGACATTCAATGTTATTTTATATTAGTTTCAGGTGTACACCGTAGTGGTTAGACAGTTATATAATTTAGGAAGTGATTTCCCTGGTAGGTCTGGTACCATGCCCCCCATCCCCTGGCACCATATATAGTTATTTCTATGTTACTGACTATATTCCCCACACTGTATTTTACATCCCCATAACTATATTGTAACTACAGATATGTACTTCTTAATCCCTTCACTTTTTTTTATGCAGCCCCCTAACCTCCTTCTTGTCTGTTGACCATCAGTTTTTTCTCTGTATTTATGAGTCTACTTCTTTTTTGTGTGAACTTAAGTCTTCAGGCTGGTTCTCAGGTAGAGTGTAAAACACGTATGTGCGCTCACAGATGCTTTAGCGAAAAACGAAGTTTTATAGCTACTTCCAAATAAATGGGTAATGCTTGGAAGCAATTAAAATCATAATCACAGTCATAAAAGTAGTGGTTGTACTAGTAGTGGCAGCATCAATAACAGTGACAGTAGCTACAACTATGGCCACCGGGTAACTGATGTTACCACGTTCTCAGTGTCTGTGTATGTGCCATGCACCGTTGAAGGCACTTGACAGATAGTATCTCTGACCATGTTAAAACAATAATATTAAACTCATTTTACATGTGGGAAAATGGCATTTTCAGAGCACAAGTGGATTTCCTAAGTTCACATGGCTACGAGATGATAAAGTCAGTTTTGAACACAAGTGTATGGGAATAAAGCGATACTCTTCCTGCCATTTTATTTTGTTTACTTTGTTCTGTTCTGCCTTGTTTTATGTAACTTTGCCTTTCATTATGTGACTTTGTAAATTATTTCTCCATGCCTTCCTGTCCTCAGGCCCCCATCTGTGGAGTAAGCTTCTCAGCGTTTCTATTTTTTTTATACCTCCTTGCTGTACATTGAGCTTCTGAACACAGGGTTTTGAACACAGCAGTGGTTAAGTAAATATTTGTTAACTAACTTTCTCTTTTCTATTCATGTAAAACATTTCCCACAGTGTTCACTACTCTGTCAATTACCTTGTTTCAAATCTCAAAGTCACTCCATAAATTAAAGCTTAACATGGGGTTGACACAGCCTGCAAAAGCTTTGTTCATTTTTCCAACTAAAAATGGTGAAAAGCACCAGTGAAGTTCTTAAAAAGGAAAAAAAATAATAATAACAAAGGAAGCTATTTGGGGCTAAGTAGGCAAATACAAAACTCAAATCTTGCAGAAGTCTAACTAAAGAAAGGGGGGAAACATGCAAATAAAAGATTTGTAAATTAAAATATGCAGCAAGGGATTAGAACAGTTTGACATTTCTCAAAGTGAAAATCCTGTTGGTCTATTATGGCAAAGGAAGAAGGTAAATATGCATTTTCTTTATATTTAGTTTTTAGGGAATGCTGAGGAATGAAATTGTATTTGCTGAAGAAATCAGAGACTGCTGTCAATATTTTCACTCAGGTTATTAAAAACAACAACAACAATACACACACACATACACCCTGAAAACCTCCCCCACCCAAAAAAAAGATTTACTCTTGCCAAGGCTCTTTTCAGAGAATGGTAGCTTTTGAAATTAAATTCAACAGATGCTTTTAAAGTTTGAAATTAATTTTTACAGTTATGTAATTTTTAGTGGCTTGTTGACTGATATTTCCTATTCAGGGTGAGTGATTAGGGGAAGGTTTCATAGGACAAATAAAAAATGACACTCTGAAATGGCCAACTTTGATCAAAAGAGAGAGAGAAAAAAAATCTGCTTTGGCCTGTCTGTACAGCTTGATCAACAGGACGGTCCCAAGTAGCTGGGACACGTAAGTCAGGCTGGGGCTGGCAGTTGGCCCATCAATTCCAATCTCTTCATAAGTTAAGGCCACCTCTTTAATAAGACCTACTTCTATCCTGTCATTATTCAACTCTCTTCCAATCAATATAAGACAAGATAAAGGAGCCGTCACTATAACAGCTGGAAAGTGAAAGAACTGCATTTTTTTTTTTTTATCCAGGCAAGCCATAGCCACTGGGAATAAACAATTCTTTCATATTAAATCCTAGGTCTTTATTTGAACAACAACAACAACAACAACAAAAATACAAAGCAAGAAAACTTGTTCATCAACACAATTACCTAGACTCTCTCTTTCACTTGGAAAAGTAGCCAATGGTACTAATGAATCCAAAAGCTATTTCTTTGAAGTTAGAAAAAAGTTCAACCCTTTTGGAGTGCAAGCCTCTATAAATTTCTAAAATATCGAATGGACCATTTGTAAACATTATGAAAATTGAGAGCTATGGTTAGGTGTGAGTATATACACATCTGTGTCAACAGTTAATAAAATAAGCCTATCCTATCATTTAATAGGATAACCATGAAATATAGAAATATAAAGAGATTTACTAAGAAGCAACAGATTATGGACCAGATGCCCTGCCAGGTACATTTTTGAACATTTGAGTGTAGTCTTGAAGCGGTTTATAAAAGAGAACTCAAGATAGGCAGCAATATATAATGCCTTGCCCGTAGAATAGCCAATATTTCTTTTTTGAATGCAATACTTAACTCATTTAACTGACTTGGCATGTTTCATTTTCTTCTTTTATCTTCCTCTTCTCTCAGAAAGAGAGGAGAACTGATTTTAGTTCATTTAGATGATAGCCTAGGAGGAGACTGAGCTGAGAGCAAACAGGACTTTGTTGGCTATGCTACTTCCTAGACTGCTTTTGAGAAGTCAGGCAACTCACTTAACTTTAATAGTCTTGAGCTTTGTTGACAAACCAAGAGTGAACAACTAGATGAAACCAAGACTCTTGGATAAGTACCTTAATCACATTTTATCTTTTAAAATAGCTGTAGTCTGAGAAAAGTAAGCTCAGAGAAGTTATGTGATTCTGCTTTGACTCTTGAGACTATACTAATAATATCTTAGGAAAGTATTTTATAGTTGACAAAAATCTGTTAATAACGACAGAAAAAGGTGCCATCACTTCCCTTCAGCTTACATTTTCCTTTCCAAGTCACGAGATGCAACAATGCCAGAGAAACATACTTCACCCTCTACAGACTGTAGTCTATATAAAAGTCCATAGGAATGGGAGCCATTGTGTTACATATTGCAATATGGAAGGTTTCAAGAAAATAACAGTCTCCAATATAAATTTTACATCATGGTGGTAGTCTTGTGCTGTACTTAGAATTCTGGCCGTAACAGTGTGCAGGGTTACAAACTTAGAGACCTGAGTTCTTATTCCAGCTCTGCCATGAACTTGAGGTATGGCTTTAGGCCAGATTTTTTATTTCCTTCTGATTTCCAGAATCAGCTGTTCTCTTATCAATCTTGAAAAAAGGCTTCTAAGAATCAAAGAAGCAAATGTACACAAAAGCACCTTTAAAGCATAAAATCTTATACAAGTTCTGGACCATCCAAACTCACAAGAAACTTGTCAAGAAAAAGTGATGTATTTTAGACCAGTGGTTCACAATAGAGGCTATTTCCATTGCCCACCCCGTCTCTAGCCTGGGATGACTTTGGCTGTTAAACTGACACAGGAAACAGGGGTTGTCTGCTACTGGAATCTAGTAGGTAGAGAATAGGATGCTGTTAAACACCCTAAAATACACAAAGAATCCTACACAATAAATAATTATACAGTCTAAAACGTCAAGAATTACAAAGTTGAAAAACCCTGGTTTAGACAGAATTTCATATAAGCTAGGGAAAAAAAAATAAGGAAACCCTTGTGATGAGGTTTTCCTCATCCTCCCCTTTCCAGCTCTTTTCTAAGGTAAACCAAAGAACTATGCCAAGATTTCAGAGGCTAAAGCATTCAGAGTCAGAAAGATTCAAGTCCTTTAGGTGCCCCAAATAAATTCAGGGCATGTTCAACATAGATAAATCTTTCTTCATAAGCCAGGGAGCTAGGAAGTCTCCCAAACCACCCTTTCCCAGAAGCTCTGCAGTCTTTTCAACTCTGACTCCTAGGCTTCTCTAGAAAACAGAGCATCTTTCAAGTCCTCTGGACTACATGATTTATTTTGCTTATTTGATTGATTGTCCACATGCCCATGCTCAGGGCATTTTTCAGCTTATTTAAAAGTGTATAAGGAGCATTGCTCAAGTTCTCACCAGTGCTGACTGTCTACTGTCATCCCAGACCCACTAAGTGGGGAGATGAAAAGCATGAGTAACCGCAGAGGGGAAAGCACCACGGTGAATGCTGGGGCATGGTTAATTACTCTGTTGTGAAGAGATCTCTCCAGCTGAGTCCCAGTGCTACAAGCCATTATTTTCAGCAGAAATAATGGAGTTGCCAATTAATTTAGCTGAATTCCTCACTCAAGGTGTCTCTCCAGTATAAAGTAGTTAGCTGATGCCCTTTGCTGCTGGAAGGATATGAATGCACTCTGGTGGGGGTGTCATCCTTTGTATATCACTCAGCAGCAACTTCAGTGTCTTTGCCTGACCTCTGTCAGATCCAGCACTGAGCTCATAGGAAGTTAATCTCTCTAGTAGAAGGGGTGGAGGAGAGGAAGAGAAAAATATGGAGACAGATGGAGAGGACTCTTCTAAGAGGGATTTTTCTCTCCTTAGGAAAGATTTTCTTAATTTTACACTCTTGTTGCACAAAACTTAATTTCTTGCCTAGATCTGAGAAGTTGAAAAATCAATTAGAACAGATCCATGACAAACTAAGAACCAAGGTCGAGGAAAGTGACATGGCTGTTCTTGGAAATGCAAGGAGTAAGGTGAGAACAAGTTTAGCAGTAAGGTGGACTTTAGGATTCTATGATAGTCATTCTCAAACCTTTGCCCATATTAGAGTTATACAAGGAACTCTTAAAATCACTAACTACCCAGCCCCAGCAATGGTGATTGTGATTTAATTGCCCTGGGGTGGAACCAATTATCTCACTTTTAAATGCTTCCTAGGTGATTCCAATGCACAACTGGACTTAAGGGTCACTGGAATGGTATGGGTCCCACAAGGAGTGTGGGTATCACCTGGGACCTTCTCAGAAGAGATTTATTGGGTTCCACCCCGGACCTGCTGAATCAGAAACTCTAGGGGTTGAACCCAGCAATCTGTGTTTTACAAAACCCAGCAGGCTATTCTGAGGCATGCTAAAGTTTGAGAGCCACTGCATTAGAATACTGAGTTTGGTCCTGGTAGAGTCCTGACCTTGGCACTTTTTTCTATAGCTCTCCAGGGTTCAAACTCTGTATCTCTAATCTTTACAATTGGAATCATGGAAACTCTGACTTTGTTAATCCCGGCCTCATATTTGAGCCAATCTCATTCCTACATCCTGCTCAACTTGAATAATAATGATAATGGGTAGTTACTAAATGTTAATTGTAAGGGCTTTCAGTGACAACTTCATCCCAACCATACATAGAAGTTTCATCAAACTATGTCCTCTGCTTTTTGTGAATGTTGGAAGAAAACACAAAGATTTCAGATAGAAAACTCAGTGTTTAGCTATTTTCTAAGGGTCAAGGCTTTCTTATCTGGATGGGTCTAGAAATTACGGTACCCTTCTCTTCTTGGTCAGTGATAAAAATAACAAAGACAAACCACCCTCAATACTATGCATTGTGGCAGTCTGAAAAGAAAACAGCATGAGATCTGGATGTTGAAGGAACTTTCCTGAAAAATATAACAGTATATTATAAAAACTGCATTAAAATGCCTCCCTTTCTATACAATGAGGATTATTAAAATAATGCCAGCGGCTATTGGTACTAAACATAAACTTGAGACTCACCAGGGAGGTTTTAACAGACAAGACTAGAGCAAATGTGTTTACTGTTATTGACTGGGGGTCTGTGAGGTGGTGATGTGAGGGTGTATCCTCCTGCACTCTGGGTTTTGGGCAAGGGGAGTCATAATGCTGGTACTTGGCCTGGGTTGAGTAATGAGAACTGTCCTGCTTCACAAGGGAATATTCTACCTCTGGGCTCCTGGTAGAGTAGATGTGAAGCTCCAGGAATCAATGACTACATCCTAGCAAGGTTCCTAGTGACTGTCATGTGTAGAGTCTGCTCATTCATGAACGGTTCCTTGGGGAAGTGTAAGAAGACTATGTTGTGTGTTTTACTATACACCTGCCATCAGATTGCAGCAGTCTGATTTCTGACAACAGATTAAATAAAAATTAAAATAAAACAATGTATGAGTTTGCTGTCGGGCATTAAAGTTTTATGAAAACAGATGGGTGAGCATAATCTCTCAGAGGAGCTCATTCGAGCTGAGGCTCTTTCTTCAGGCTGCAGGTGTAGACATTTCAAGAGCCCCCCTGGGTTTCCTTTGGAAGAACAGAAGCAAAAGCAAAAATCTAACAAGAGAGAATTGCATCATACATGGTTCCCTGAACTAGGTATTTGAAATTGTTCTAATGATGAGTGAAGAGAAAGAAGACCCACATATATTTTCATATTACACAGATGGAACATGCAGATATGTGTTTATTTGATTCATTGATTCTTGAGATCAATCAAAGAAGTTTTAACTGTGCTTTTAAACTTTCTTGTACAGTTATAGGCTTACATGCCATCTGAGCAATCCCTAAATTACAAGGGTACAAGTAAAGAAGGAAATTCTATTGGGTTAGGGATAGCTTTATAGATGATGATCTGTGCGAACAGAAAAATACCTCTTTGAATTCTGCCTTTATAATTGATTAGCTCTGTTATCTTTGGTAATAGTATTTGGACTTCTGTTAGTCTTAGTTTCCTCATAAAATAGAACACTCTTAAGAATTAAATAGGCTAATGTCTGTAAAACAATCATCCTCATGCTTATTAGAAAAATTTGTAAATTCTGTTGATGTTGATAAAATTTAGTGGCTAATTTTGGGAGGATTAAATTGAAGATCTCAAATCCTCAAGCATCCACCAGGAATTAAAATGATAATCCATTATATTACAATAAATGGCACTTATCTATTGAGGACACAGTATTTTAAATCAGCATAGCTATATTTTAATAGCTGGTATACTCTCAGGGATTTAGGTATATTGCAGGTCTGGTCCAAGTATCTGGAACATAAACCTATAAATTCAAATACTGATATAATTAATGTAGAATGTGTACAGAAAACAATTAGCAGAGAAAAAAGACACAAGCTCACTTTTGGAATGAAAGTTCACTCTCTTTCCTAACATATGTTAATTTACTTATCTCCATTTGTAATTTGTCATTTGAATTTTCTTTTCGCTGCTTGTATTAAGTAATATGTTAACTATCACATGTTTGTGACCTGTGAAAAGAAAGTACACATTAACTACTATTCTAAACTCTATTCTTTCAAGTACCTTAAATGGCACTATCAACTAATTTAGTCCAAATTTATTGAACTTTTATAAATGTGAAGTCTACTGAGGTGTAAAAGAATTGTAAGACATGGTCCCTGTCCTAAAGAAATGTGTTTCCTAAGACACATAGACTTATAATACAAAGCAGAATAGGATCAGTACTATAGAAGAAGTATAGAGAGCTCTGGAAATTAAAAGGGAGGACCAGTGTCTTCAAGTTGGAAGATTAAAAACTACAAAATAAAAGCTAAACAGTTTTAAGGGGCTTTAAAAGAAGTGTGGATTATTCCAGGTGAACAGGAGAGGAGTGTAGAAGGAATTCTCATAATAGGGAATACCAAACGAGTGGTTTTAAAAACTTTAATTAAAAAATTTTTAGTTTGCTGGCTATATTCCATTTCAGATTTTTCAAGTCGACATTAGATTGTGAAGACTATGATAAAATTGTTCGCCTAAAGCAAGCACGTGATGATAAGACTTAAAGATGTAAGTTGGAGAACGATCAGGGCTTCACAGTAAGAGGATGAATGTGGGAGCTGGAGATAGGATGTCTTAATAGTCAGCTATATAGTATCTCAGGCAAGAAGTAATGGGGTCAAAGCTAAAGGAATAATGTGGGAACAGAGACATTGGGAAGGAAAAAGACACAATGTTTTGGTGATTGAGAGAGGATTCAGAGAGAAGAGAGTGAGCAAGAGATACAACATATCTTCCAAGTTTTATTAATGATCTTTTCTTCCTCACTCATCCTCGTGGTCAGGAAGGAGAGGTTTCGTGAAGAAGGAGACATCCATGGAAAGTCCTTTTTGGCACACACAGGGATGGCGAGCAGCTGGATGGACAGATGTGAAGTTCAGGAAGGAATTGGCAACTCTACAGATTTACATTTAGGTTTCTTAACATACAGAGCATAGCAGAAACCAGAGAAGATTCATCACCAAAGGATAGCAAAATGTGCTACCTCTCTTATGAAGTGTGAGGAATGGGGCTCTCAAAATAAAGGTCTAGTGAATAGAATTCAACACTGAAGAATGAGGGAAGACATTAAGGAAATAGATAATACATGTAAAAATAATGGTACTATAATAGTGCACTGATCAGCAGCGGGTCTTTTATTTTGAGTAAATATTGGAAGATAGAGAGTAGATAAAGTCTGATTGAAAGGTAAAATAAAGCGGGGGAAACACAGTTACCTGGTGAGGTGGTAAGCTTCAAGTCAGCTAACATAAAGAGCAGAAGGGGCCTTGAACAATGTTCAGGTAACTTATTGTGGATTGCTTTCAAAACATGAGCTGTTTTGTACCCTCATCTGACTACCCCTTTGTTCATGCACAGAGAAACCTGACCCTTTGAGAGAAATCTTTAGTATTACTGCCAAAGAAACATGGGTGAGCTTTCTGGAGAAGAGTCCAAGTGTGGGCAATGAGGCTTCAGAGAATACATAATTCAGGCCTGCATATGAAGCCATGGTGAGGAGAAAAAGACAGATGAGGGTAAATTATTTCTTATTCTAGAAGTTGTGGGCACCTGCCTGCCTTTCTTTTACATAGCAAGCACCCCACAGAGAAGACTGGCTGTTGTCCTGCTCAGTTATAAAAAGCAATCAGTCTTCCTATTCATTTAATGAATTCTCAAATCAGCCAAGGCAATGTAACAGAGAGAATCAGTAATGAGGGAGAGAGGAAGAATATGGTGGCAGAACGAAGACTGATGATGAGGTGACCACAGCGTGGAGGTAGGGAGGGGTGGGAGAAGTTGAAGGGAAGGTGGATGAAATTATAGAAGCAGCTATTACAGGATAGTTGTGCTCATGCAACAACATATGTGAGAATCACCTGGATGGCTTGTTAAAACATATTGCTGGGTCCCACATCCAGAGCACCTGATTCAGTGGGTCTGAGGACATGAGAATTTGTTTTTCTAACAAGTTCTCAGGTGAACTAATCCAGGGACCAACTTTGAATAGACTGGGTCTAAGACAGGGGAACTTGTAGTCTGGGAGCAGATCACTGAGCCAGAAGCAGAAGTTGCTGGTTTAAAATGGCTTGATTTAAAGAGCTGGTGGAAAGGTAGCCAGAGAGGCAAAAGATCTGAGAAAGAGTAAAAGACTAGGCAGCCTTTTGAACATTGTATAGGTTTTCTATTGGGATTGTAATAAATTATGAAAACTTAATGTATTAAGAACAACACAAAGTCATGTTCTTACTGTTCTAGAGATCAGAAGTTTAAAATCAGTTTTACTGGGCTAAAGTGAAGGTGTCAACAGTACTTGCTCCTTCCAGGGTGTCTAAAAAGAGATTCTATGTCCTTGCCTTTTTCAAGTGACCAGCTAGAGTGTTCCTTGTCTTGAGGTCCCTACTTCCATCTCAAAATGCATCACTTAATCTCTGCTTCCATCATCTTATCTTTTTCTCTGAATGTGACTCCTCCTGTGTTTCTCTTCTGAGGCTTGCTGTGATTACACTGGACTCACCTGGACAGTCCAGGCTAATCTCCCCATCTCAGGATCTTTAACTCAAGCAGATCTGCAAAGTCCCCTTTTCCCTATAAAGTAACATTCACAGGTTCTAAGGATTTAGCACATGGGCATATTTTAGGGGGCCATTATTTAGCATACCACTAACACTGTCAGTTAAATGGACTGTTCTTTACATAGCCATTGGGTTCCACATTGCCACCCTGTACTGAGAAGTGGAACAAAGTCGTGTCAGGCTCTAAATGCCCAGAGGTCATCTCGTTCTCTTCTCACGTCGCCATGAGACGTGTTTGTTCCTTAACTATCAAAGCACCTCTTCTGTACTTCAAAGTAGAGGTGTCTACACACTTTTCAGGTGAATACAAATACAATGAAACTTAAGCCAGAACCCATCTAACTGAAACAGTTGTTTTAGACAGACATTTTCCTTTCCTAAATTAAGGGTAAATGATAAAACAAATAAGTGACTTTGATAGACTTTATTAATATGTTTCATAGTTCAAAAACAGCTACCTTTTCTATATTTATATCTGAAGATAATGAAATAGAGTCATGACCAGAAGAGATTGTTTCAGGGCTGGAAAATTCTTCAAGATATAATTGTTGACCTTATTAAGGCAGGAGTGAGGAATTCACCCAATAGTAATGGATTTTCCTTCTCCTTATTGGATCATTGATTGTCTTGGAATGTATGTCTCACGTATACCTCAAACTGACTTTCCTTATTCCAGATAAGTCATTGGCCATGAGATACTTGTATGCAGTTCCTTCTTCCCTTCTCCATATATCCTGACTTTTTCTTTGCTCTTGTGAACCTACTCCTTGACAGTCTAGGCAACAGATTCCTTTCTGTCTCTTCTTGCTATTTTTAGTTAACTGTTCTCTAAAGAAGATGTAATCTTCTGGATAAATCTTTCGTATGATCCAATCCCACATGTAGAACATCTTTGTCAGAGGGTGAAATATAGGGCTGCTCATGAGAGGCTGTTTCATCCACTGGTTAGGAGTGAGAGCTTTGTAGTGTTAGACAGCCCAGTTTGAATTGTCCTTCAGCTCCTTGCTAGCAATGTCACTTTAGAGAAGTGTCACTTTACTTTTGGGGGGTCTCATTTCCTCGTATGCAAAATAGGGATAATAACCATATTTATTTCATAGGGTTATTACAGGAATCAAATGAGAGAAACCATAAAAGCTGGTACATAGCAGGTATTCAATAAATATTGGCGCTTTTAAATTTTGAAGCTGGGAGTACTGTCTTTTTAATATCTTTATACCTCCATAATCGGTGCAGTTTGTAAATGGCTTACTTTGTGATCATAACTATACCACTATAGTCACTGTAGTAATTGATTCATTTCATCAAAGAGCATATTTAACATTTAAAAATATTGTTTAACTTCTCCCAAACAAATTATCTGAGAGATAATTGCTATCATTTCAAATGTGATCAGGGTACACCATAATTCCTTGAACTTTTTTATTATCTTTAAGTTATGACAATATTTTATTGCTTAAAGTGAACATTTTAAGACTGGTCTTTCTCAATAGCATTGAGAAGGAAAGAAAATGATAGGATATGATTTCCACTATTTTCCAGAGAAGAAAAATAGAAACATGATGAAGTTATCCAACTCAAACAAGATAAAAACTTTTAGGGTATGCCAATGCACCCCTAAAATTAGAAATAAGTATTATCAATGTGAAAAGAGTGAACATAAATTTGAATGATGAATTTAATGAGTTCCTTGTTCTCAATTCCTTTGTAGATAAATATAACCTCTTTATTAAGGCTTTTGACAAATTTTCCTTTTACCTTTCCAGTTTAAGTTCAAGTGACCTACAAAAAGATTTAGCTAGACTTACATTTTCTGAAGTTTAAGAGGTGGAGGAAATAAAAAACATGTCTTTGATGTTGTTTGAGTCCATTTCTTGGTCTCTAATGAATGCTCCAGTGGCCTGACTTCATATATGAACATACTCATTCCTGACTTGGTTTTCTGTAATCTAACCAATATGGAATCCAAAGAAGACTTAAATAAAGTGGTTCCCAATTAAATAATACCAGAAATCCATGAAACATTTGGGAAAGTAAAACCTCACGTTATAAAACCATTGTACCTGTCTGTCAAGTTTATTGATTTGGTAAGTATTTTTATAATGTGAGGTTTTTCTCCCCAGAATGTTGTATGGATTCTTGGTATTATTTAATTGGGAAACACTTTACTTCAGTTTTCTCTGGATTCCAGATTAGTTGGATTTCAGAAAATAACCAAAACCCAGGGCTTTATAATCTGACATCACTGTATTGTCTCCTCCCTGCTCTCATTTCTCTTATTTCCTTGTCTCAATCTTTTTTAAAAATATTTTTTAAAAATTTCAATTATAGTTGACATATTATATTAAGTTCAGGTGCATATCATAGTGAATAGACATTTATATAACTTTTGAAGTGATCACCCTGTAAGTGTAGTGTGCATCTGACATCATACATAGTTATATTGTTGACTATATTCCCTATGTTGTACTTTACATCGCGGTGACTATTTTTATAACCATCAATTTGCACATATTTATTCTGCTTATTTCATTCATGTCATCAGCCCACCTCCCACTGGAAGCCATCAAAATATTCTCTATCTATGAGTTTGTTTATTTTGATTTTTAGATTTCACATATAAGTGAAATCATAAGGTATTTGTCTTTCTCTGTCTGACTTATTTCACTTAGCATAATGGCCTCTAACTTTATCCATACTATTGCAATCCTTGTTTCAGTCTTTAAGAGACAGATGCTCCCATATGAATCTATACCTGTACGATTATAGAAGAACCACAAACACAAACTAATCCCTTTAAATGTAGGTGGCTCAATGTGTTACCCAGCCCAGGAACATTGCACCTGATAGAGAATCAACAGAGATGATGTTTATCCCAGGGTTTTGCATGAAAGAGTATAGATTTTAGGCATCAAGTTCAGGACAAAGTGGTGTACTGAAAATTCAGTGGAATCGGGGTTATATCTTAGGTCTGTCTAGACCTAGCTTATCTCTTACTAGCTGTATATCTTCAGAAAGTTACTTAATTCCCATGATCTTCAGATTACAATTCTGAAAGAAAGAAAAAAAAACCTAATATTTCATTCTATCTTATGTATATATAATTTTATACAACTATAAATGTGTTTATAGCATTTAATATGTATTATATTAAACAAATATAGACACAAATGTATTTATAAGCATTTATAACTATTTAATGTTAACATCCTTCTGCTAGTCAATAAAAGAAAGACAAAAAGATAAGAGATAAGTATTTTCTACTTTCAAGGAGAGTAAGAGATCAGCAAAAGGAGGCTTTTCCAATAAGGAAAGGGGAGATACATATATGCTAGAAGAAGAGTGTAATGTGGGAATTGGGGATCAGAATTAAATTATGATAGATTAGTGGCTGGTAGAAGAGAGTACATTCTAGGTAGACAAAGAACATGAACAAAGGAACTAATGTTGGAATGAGGCTGAAACATTTTGGGGTCAGTAAAAAGTCAAAATAGACTGGGGCACAGATAATGCATGCTGAATTGTGTAGAAATCAAAACCGTTTTGGTAGAGGGTCAGGAAAGGTCATGAAATCTTCAAGGTCAGAAAGTAGTGCTTGCACTTGATGTTACAGAGAATCAGGTGGTATCAATAATTGAGCACTGTTGTGATAGCCAGCCCACTTATGTGACAACTCAAGTGTGAGATGACGTAGACCCACCTGAGACCTTAAGTGTGGTTTTCCAGGAAGGAAGCTCTCGTGGGCCAAGTCGACTTTTTTTTCTAAAAGAGAATTGGCCCATTTGAGATTTTAAATAGGATAAACACAGATTATAAGTGTTTATTTCCATGATTGAATTTCTTTTTCCAATTCTATCTGCTTCAAACAACTTTTCAATGTTTCACTGGTACTTTCCCCAAATGGAGCTGGTTGGTGGGTGTTTTAGGACACTTGGGCAACAAATACATTCTGAGACTATAATTGATGATCCAGTGAGTTATTAAGGAAGTGCTCCCCAGAGAACCAGTAAAAGAGTGAAGAAACAAAGACAAGGAAAGGGAAGACATCAAGCTAGAAAGCGATTTTAGTATGAAAACCAGCCTCAATCGGATACTGCACAGGAACTTGGGGATGTGAATTAAACCTGAGTTTATTCAGAATTCATCAAGGCAAGGGAGGTGGGTTTTAATTTCTTTGTACCAGTTAGGCATTGGCTAAAGAATGCCCTGGGGAGGGAGGAAGAAAGTAAACTTCCAGGTACTTATAGCTCTCCGTGCTGGCAGACAAAGCAGCCCTATGAAAAGGAGTTGGAGGTAGTACTCAACGATACAGGAGCCAAGGGGTAGGTGCCCAGAAAAGGTATGAGGGGATCTGGGATGAGCAGCAATTATAGTAAATGCTCCGCAGGGCCACCGGTTGTAGGAAAACATTATTTCTTGCCTTACTTTCATATTGGCCTGAACTTGCAATTTTACTTACATTATCTCCTTTCAACTGAGAATCTGAAATGAATTTTGGAGGCCCCAGACTTCCAAGATATCCACTGCCTCTTTCACCCCTCCGGCAAGAAGCGTTTGGATTTAATCCTGCATCGCAGCAAATAATTAGGTCTTTAAAGCCTATAAATTACATTTGTCAGCAGCAGAGGAAACAAATGGAGTTTCTGGTTTTCTGGTGGCAATGATAAATGGCAACACTGAGCTTTTGCTATTAGAAGCTTGCGTGGACCTAGGAGCTTGTTTATTGACTCCTAAGGAAAAAGGCTATTAATCCAAACCATTTTAGATGGTGGTGGCCAAGCTCTCTGTGTAACTGGGTTGAGCATTGTCCTACTGTACTGAGAGTTCTATATGACTGGCATCCTGTGACAAGAGAAAATGTTGCCAGGGCACTAGTTTAGAGTAGAATATGTGGCAAAAGGGTTTAGATTAGACAACCCATTAACTAAGATTTATACGATGCTAGTAGGTATTAATAGGGTTCTGACTCCACATGGTGGTTTACCAGCAAAATTTCAAAGTTTGAGGTAAGATGTAATTGATTAGAAAATGATTCTAGAGGTATGGAATGTGGGTGGAGAAGAAAAGCTGGCTTTGCCCTAACAACTGCTAATTGGGCACTAAAGCCAGTCTGTGCTGTTTGTAGTCCTTGAGGGAGGCAGTGCGGTGCGTGCAAAGGCCCTGCTTGCTCAGGGAGGTGGACAGATTCAAGGCTGAGGGACATGGGAAAGCAGGTCATTATGCTGTGCATTTGGAAGTTGCTGAAAATAGAACTGTTCCCCTTCTCCACCCCAGTCCTGCTCCCACAGCAGTCATTAACTGTGCCATGAAAGCAGAAAGATACTGAGGTTGAGATTAGCCAAGTACACATGTCCCTTCTCTCTCCGCCCCCGCCCTCCCTTCTACACTTCTCTCCCATCCTGAGGATAGAACTTTAAGTAAATGACTGTATTTAGGTGAACCTGTGACTATGAGTTTTCAATCAAAGCTGATTTGCATCCTCTAATATCATTAGTAGGAACCACATTAGGCAAATACAATAAACAAAAAGGAGAAAGAGAAAAAAGAAGCAAAACAAGAAGAAACAGCCAGCATCTCAGCTTGCTTCTTAGCAATACACACAAGCAATCAACAGAGTAAACTAACACTAATGGGAGAAGTTCTGATGCTCATAGAAATGGGAAAATCCATTCAAGGTCTCTGTTCCATATGGTTCAGAGAAAAAGCCTTGCCAAATTCAAGTTTCTACACAATTCGGTTACTGTTTCACCATCCAGAAACCTACATTTGTATTCACAAGTCAGGAATATTACTGTAAAATACAGGAAAAATTTTTAGACTCTATGGGTTCAATGAAGGAAAAAAAAAATTTCCTATCCCTCTGAATCAATAAAAGTGTGTGGTAAAGGTAGCTGAAAAGCTCTTTAAGCTTCCACAAAATTTCCCATCACTCTGCTCACTCCCTGGAGAGAGAACTATTCATGTGTCAAGCTTTAATTTAACCTTACAATGTGAAAGGGACAGTGCTACATCCTGTGGAGGTTGCAGACATGCATGAGGCTTGTCTCCAAGTCTCTAGTGGGTCTTCCTTGAGGTCGGGAATCCAGACAGATACAGAAATAATTGCTGTTACAGGCATCCTGGTACATACTGACCACACAATTGGGAGTGCTACCATGTATTTAGAAATTGGGGAGCTGGGGAAAATAGCATCAGTTAAAATGTGCAAAAGGCTGGATGTCACAGCAATACATCCTGTATAAACAAAGCTAGACACAATACTTTGTGGTCTCAAACAAACCAATAAATGAGCCCTTCTCCAAATTAATATTTTGTAAATATTTTAATATTTATAAATGATGTGGAAAGGTTTTTTTTCCTCAAAAAATAATATGTGAAAAATATTGTAAAGAGAAATAGATTCCTTTTCAGTATTTCACAGCTATTGGCCAAAGGTTCTAAAAAACTATGAGTAAAACAATTTCTGCTTTCATGAAACTTGTTTTAGCTTCAGTTTCATTTTATGACTTTATGAACTAAACTTCTGGGAAGGCATAATAATGGTAATAACATCTAAGGCTTATTTAATGCCTATTATGTGTCAGGTTCTATGCTAAATGAATTAAATTATCTTTCTAAAACTTCAAAATAGCCTTGTAAATTGAAGCCACTAAATATCCTCCTTTAATTAAAAAGTCAAAAAAATAGAAATTAAAATAAATTACTGATTCTCCACAAAGAAAATTAAGTCACATATAACTTGTTTTTAGGACCTCAGCTGACTATGGATACAAATGAGAGCTGCAAAAAAATACTCGATATATAGACACTTGTGCAGTAAAAGTGCCTTTTATTCCTTTACATTTCCTTTGAAGGATGCTGTCTACTTTGCTGGAAGATTGATCAATTTAGTTCAGTACTCCTGAGATATGAGACCTGACCTTTATTCTGATTTGTGGGAGGAGGGTATGATCTACAAAAATCACCCAAGATCAGATTTTTATCATTCAGAAATAATTAGTATGACTGATAATTTAGTGTTAGTTTTGCCTTTCTTTTCAGTTATAGATGACTTATAATCTTCAATTCTTAAAGACAGAAACATTTTTAAGTACTTATTTGCCCCTAAGTTTGTTAAACATGAGAGGGGAATTTAAAATTTTTCCAGAAATAAACCAAGTCATCAACTAACATTCCAACATATCAGGAGCTGGCATTGGGTTTTTAACACCTGACATGTTTCATTGGGAAATTCCATTGCCCCTCAAATCATGGGTAATAGAAAATACACTTTGCAGGTTACAACATTGTGCTTTCTTCCTGACAAGATTTTCCTTTTTCAACCTATTTTGCAAACTAGTGCTAGTTAGCAGTTAAAAACAAACATAAAATATTCCTTCAGTCTCCTTTACCAATCTGTCATCTATGGATTATTATTAATGGATAGAAAAACTGAGGCTTAGAGTGGTTCAAATTCACACGGGCAATAAATGGAGGATCCAGAATCCAAACTCACCTCCATCTAATTCTAGAATCGTCAATCCTTCATTAGTAAATTGGCTGTGAATCTCAGAGTGTGCACATGTCTGGTCATGTGCATGTTTAAGAAATGACACTTCTAAGGCAGCATGGCACAGGGAACAGAAGTTTGAACTGGGAGCCAGTCCTTGATTCAGAGAGTCCTGGTTTCAAAGATTCCTGGCCATTCAGTCTTGCCTAAATCAAGACATTTTGTGAATCTTGTACTAATAGGAATCCCAATTACTCACTTGAGCTGTTTCACAGGCTTATGATGAAGGATGAACACACACTAGCCTGTTTAGTTTCATCACAACACTTGTCACTCTGATATTTTCTTGTGTACTCATTGATGCATGCCTCCCCTGCCCAACTCCTACCTAGAATTTAAGCTTCTGGAAAGCATTTACCTTGTTCAAAAGAAAAAAGTGTTTACCACCACTTACCCCAGAACCTAGAATAGTGTCAGAAAAACAAAGAGACAATTTATAGGTTGATTGAATGAAAAAGAGAAGAAATGAATTTCAGTCTCTGCACAATATAAAAGACTTTTATATCAGGGCTTGTTATGATTATCCTTATCATTACACTGCAAAGTGGTCAATCATTGTCCCCTGTCTCCATGGTAAATTTGGGCTTTGCCTTCACTTATTATCTTATCCTTCATTTCAGTCATGATACTTGGCAATTTTAGATTATAGACTTTCTTTTTCCCCATAATACACAGATTTACAAATAGATGCACAGATGTTATGAGACTAAAGATTAAAGATTGGAATTCATCATGAAGAAGAATCAGACATGCTATTTGGGGCACACTCCTCTAGGAGATAACTAAGATATAAATGGAGAAAAGTTTGGTTAGGTTTTGTTATCTATTTATTTTGTTTCTGGTAATTGACTATTTCTCCTGAGATAAAAGTATAATTTTCTTGTGAACACTGAGCCTCCTCCAGGCAGCCTATAGGCAGAGAGCTTAACCAGTGAGAAAGGGAGGGGCAAAGAAAGTCCTGCTTTTCCATTTGATGGCTCATCTGTTTCCATTGCCTCCTGAAATTGTGTTAAAGCACTTACAAAGCAATTAGTGTGCTGGGCTCCTAGAGCCATCTGAGCTACATCTTTTTTATCCCACAATTCCTGCCAGGGACCAAACAGTCTGGAACTGATGTAATAGAATACTATTAAGAATAATCACTATTTGACTTCCTTATTTCCTGGAAATCTCAAAGCATAAACATGCCATTTATTTAGATAAGCATTCTGCCAATTATAGAATTTTATTATGGCACAGTTCCTGATAGATAAATGGCAGCATAGAAGAGTTTTATCTCTGTTTTCACATACTCAGGAAATGGTGAATCTGGGAAAATCTCCAACTTTCTATTTCCTTTTCTTGAAGATTTACCATAATGTTGTTTTCTTCTTCTTCTTCTTCTTCTTCTTCTTCCTCTTCCTCTTCCTCTTCCTTTTCGTCCTCCTCCTCCTCCTCCTCTTCCTCCTCTTCTTCCCCTTTCCCTTCCCCTCTCCTCTTCCTCCTCCTCCCTCTTCCTCCTCTTCCTCTTCTTTCCCTTCCCCTCCTCCTCCTCCTCCTTCTCCCTCCTCCCTCTTCCTCCTCCTCCCCCCTCTCTCCTTCTTTTTTTTTAACAAATGGAATAATTGAATCCCTGAAACACACCCTGGAGCATCTTGCATGTGTAGTCTGGAACGGGGAGAGGTTCTAGATAAGTGACCTTAATTCCTGCCAAGATGAGCCTCCATCATGTAAACATAAAGTTCAGCTCAAATTCATAATTAGAGGAAGAAAACTTTACATTGCTTCCCAATATACATCAATAGCATCAAAACATTTACTTAAAATATCTTCTCTTCCATTAGCCCATTTCACTGTACCAGAATTCTATAGAGCAGATTGTTCTGACATCATTTTGCCCATGTTTTCAAGGTGAAGGACTAGCTTAGCTGTTTAGGTCTTAAAACTTTGCTCTAACTTTACTTCAGTGGTACCATTTCCTGTAAAGAGAAGGCTGAAATAATTAGGTTAAATCATACGATGTCAAAATCCAAACTTTTTTAACCTATAAAATAGTGATTCAACTTGATAGCAGTCGTATTCCGAAAGAAAAAATTAGATACAAATTAAACATCTTCAAGAAATTGAAGTGACTCACCACTTTATAGTTTGCAAGGTGCTGTCACATACATTAACTCACTACAGAATTTTGGGAAAGGATGAGGAAAGAGAATCTTTATATATGGAGTCAATAAGTTTCAGTGGGTTGAAATGACTTATTCTGAGTCCCACAGCTGGAAAATGGTTTAACTTGGACAATCCTCCAAATCCCTTACTTGCCTTTCATAAGGACTTATTATAAAAGTCTTTTAAGTGAAATCCCTGGGTGCATTTCCAGTAAAATTTAGTATGCAGAGATTCAATTTACATAGCACCTTTCCTAGCCCTTCTTTTGTTTAACAGATATTCCAGGAGGTCTCAGAAAATATTGGCAAGATGCTTCTAGCTCAGAAAAAAAGTCCCATTTCTGATGATAATGTCAAATTCCATAATGCATCAAGCCTTGAGTTTCTCCAATGAGCTACTTGGGAGAGGGGGAGCTCTGTGACTCCATCTATTGGGTCTAAGATAATTCTGAATCAGAAGTAAGAGTAAAGTTCTTAGCCTTCAGCCAGCTCAGGCACTTCCTCTCCTCTCCATTTCAACACTCCATTCCAGCTTTTCTTATTGCAAAAATTCCTGGCACCTTCTTTTTGCAAGTCATTTGGTTTAATACTCTTGTATTTTCCTCTGACCTTCATGAATGAGAAAAATAGAGGGCCAGAGTCTCTCTTTCCCTTGTGCTCCTGTTTCTCTCACTACCATTCATCTGGAGGTGTTCCTTGTAGCCTATGAGGATTATCCCTTCTTAGGAACACTTCTGCCATTCATTAACTTGTTTCATTGTCCATAGATAATTATGTTTTGTTTGTCTCCCCAAGATTATTAAAAGTCTGATGAGAACAGAGTTAGTTTATTCTATTACTTTATATCTGTAATACTCACCTGTATAGTGCCTTCCAAATCAGAAATGCAGACCAAATATGTACAATATGCTTGATATATATATTTTTTTATGACCTAAGCACTTCTGCTGAGGACGCAATGAATATCCCTTGGTGGAAAACCTTGTTAATCACAGCCTAACATAGAAAATGCACAATTAGCAATATATGTGCATTAGCAAAGATGCCTCGGGGTATACTTCCAAAGCATATTTATTCTTCAAAGGAATCTATTTGGAAAATCATCTATGGTTATTATATTTTTAATATCAATAATTCACATTTAACATATATTGAGCGATTACTATGTGTCAAGTAACTGTTGTAAATATATCTATCAACTAGTGTAATCCTCACAAGAAATAACCTTTGGAGAGGCAGCATAGTGAAAGGCGTCCTCTACCAGACAGCCTAAGTACATTATCCTATGTGTTTCTAGACCAAGAGCTCTTTGAACATAGGAATTTTGTCTTGCTAATCAATCCCTAGCACATATTAAATGCTTAATAAATATTTAATGAGTGGAAGAATTAATAAATGAGTGCCAATATTGCTTGAAATCTTTTGATTGGACTCCATGTTGGAAATTGTCATGCAAGATCAGTCTCATTATTCTGAAATCACCCCTCATTTCAGTCCAAAAATGGCATTTTCCAACTTGATGAACCACCTCAATTGTTAGACTTAGTTCTAACTGACCTTTGGATAGTTCCTCAAAATTAACCAAATTTCCCCTGAAAGAAATCAGTGTAAATCAGTGTTTCTCAAAAGAATCAGATAATCCTTTGCTATGGGGCAAGGGGTTGTCCTGTGCATTATAGGATGTTTAGTAGCATCCCTGGTCTCTCTCTGCTCATTCGATGTCAATAACATCTCCCCTCTCTCTACCCCCTGTTGTGACAACCAGAAATGTCTCCATTCATTATCAATGTCCCAGGGCAATGAGGGCCGAGACCAAAGCACCTCTGGTTAAGAACCACTGGTGTAAATGACTAAGAGGATTTATTTATTTATTTGTTTGTTTGTTTATATATTTATTTATTTATTTTTGAGTTGTAAGTGTGTTTTTCTGGCAGTTCTCCAAACAGATGTCCAGATGTGACTTGAGACATGACACCATCTTTGTACCAAGTATCACACCTTCATAAGAGTACTGCGTTGAAAGGAATAACATGCATTTTGATGTTAAAGTTCTTGCAAGTTTGTATGTATTAAAACATGTGATGTCTTTATTTCATTGACATGTACTGCACTGTTCTCTGTCGAGTCCAGCAGGGCTCTTTAACAAATACTCTTATTTATCAAATGGGGAGGGGATCCAAGGGACACAGAATAACTTGGCTGAGATTACCGAACTCAGCCCCAGGCATTCTGGCCCTGAGAGGCCTGAGCTCTTCCCTGACTGTGGCCCCTTCTCCTGTGGCTCCTTTTACTTTCCCTCCAGCCTGCTTACCTGCTCTCCAACTCTTTGGCCTCCAAGAACTCACACTGCTTCTGCAGAACTTCATTAGCTTCACAGTTCACCTCAGATGCCTCGCCGCCTGTCACAAAGGATAACATCTCCCCAAGAATGGCAGACTCTCGCCTTTCCAGAGCTACAGCCTCCTAACCAGCCCGACAGTTTCCTGAAACCACACTGACCATGCACAGTCGTGGGGGAGACAGGCAGGTCATGACGGGTTGACTATAATGCCATGGTAAACCTCTTCTCTTCCTTGGCCTCAAAGCCCCAAATGAGAAGAGCAGACGGCTGCACAGCTCACGGCCCGTAGCTATCAATTTGATTTAACAACTGCCAAGCTACTTCGCCAGCCCGGCAGCTAATTAGTAGCCCGTAATCATCAGCATTAATTTGTTCACATTTTCCCCTACAAACTGCTAATTGGGAGAACTGAGCGGAGGTTGGGCTGGGTGGCTGAGGAGGAAGAAGGAAGTTTGAGCTGTGTCACTTTCTTGCTGAGTATAGTTAGATGAAAAGGGATGCTAAAGGACAAGCTGCTTCTGAACTTTTTTTAGAAACTGAGAATGACAGTCCTTTATAGCAAGATCTTATTAATTCTGTATATTCTGGATGGTGTTGCAAATATTTCAGGTTAACCAGCATCTCCTTTGTTGGAATTGTTTAAATGGTGAACAGATTAAAACATTCTATTACCATTTCTTTATTAAGTTTTTCTATGTATTAACATTTCATTCTCATAACTGAATATTAAAATATCATGACACTTTGCTTAATTTCAACATTATGATTAGTCTCCATCACCAACTTCCTTTCCCTAGTTCCCGAATATTTGTTCTTTTCTGACTGCTTTGTTACCCTGGGAGACTGATGCCTGTGAACTATATTACTTATTCTCACCTTCTGGTTTACCATCGGATTTAGCTAATAAAACTCACAAGAAGGAGACTGTAGTACAGGAGGAGAGAGGAGGGTTTTTCTTGCCCACTTCCTTCTTGCTTTGGTGTACCATTCTGATATTGGTTGCTGCCCTCCATAACGGCAACTCTTCCACTGTTCCTTCCATTTATCATCAGGCTTCAGTAATATTGTAACACTGCATGCCCATGCTTTTCTGAGTCTTGATAGAATAATGGCTTCCCATTGATGCTAGTTCCAGGTACCATCTTATGGTCTGATGGTTCTTTTAAACCTGCCTACATTTCTGCTGGCAGTCCCTTCATAAAATTCTCTTTAAAATACCATTTCATTGTGCTATTATTTATTCTATGTGCCCAAAACATTCCAAAATCTTTTGTTTAACAAATAAAAGATTATTTTGCCCGTAGTTTCTAGGAGATGGTGTTCAGCTGTGAGCAAGACAGAATGGCTGTCCTCATGGAATTTGTGGTGTAGTTGGGGTGTTACAGATTAAATGATTAAGTGGCAATGAGATCTTATAGCATAGTGGGGATTCTAGAGCAGGAATTCTAGAATTAATCATCACCCAAAGTCCATAGTTTACATTAGTATTCACTTTTGGTGATGGGCAGTCTATGGATTTTGACAAATGTATAATTCCATATATCTGCCATAATACTGTTGTACAGAATAATTTCACTGCCCTAAAAATTCTCTGTGCACTGTCTTTTTATCCTTTCTCCCACCTAATTACTGGCAACCACTAATCTTTTTACTACTATCTTCATAGATTTGCCTTTTCTAGAATGTCTTCTATTTGGAATCATACATTATGTAGCCATTTTAGAATTGCTTCTTTCACTTAGTAATATGTAGTTAAGGTTCTTTCATGTCTTTTCATGGCTTGATAACTCATTTCTTTTTAGTGCTGAATATTATTCCATTGTCTTAGTGTACCCAAGTTTATTTATTCACTAATCCACTGAAGGATATCTTGGTTGATTTTAAATTTTGGCAATTCTGAATACAGATACTATAAACATGCTTGTGCAAGCATTTTTGGACATAAGTTTTCAGTTCATTTGGGTCAATACCAAGGAGTGTGGTTGATACTTCATATGGTAACTATACAATTAGTTTTGTAAGAAACTGTCAAACTATCTTCCAAAGTAGTTATACCATTTTGTATTCCTGCCAGCAATGCAAGAGAGTTCCTGTTGCTCCATATCTTCACCAGCATGTGGTGTTGTCAGAGTATCTAAGTTTGGTCATTCTAAAAGCTGTGTTTTAAGTTTCAGTTCTCTAATTACATGTGAGGTTGGACATCTTTTCATATACTAACTGACCATTTTTTATCTTCTTTACTGAAATGTCTGTTAAGATCTTTGGCCCATTTTTTTAAATCAGGTTGTTTGTTTTCTTATTTTTGAGTTTCAAGAGTTCTTTTTATATTTCAGATAACGGTCTTTTAATCAGATGTGTCTTTGGCAAACATTTTCTCCCAGTCTGTGGCTTATCTTCTCATTCTCTTGACCTTGTCTTTTGAAGAGCAGGAGTTTTTAATTTTAATAAAGTGCAGCTTCTTAATTATTTCTATCAGTGGTCTTGCCTTTGGTGCTGTATCTAAAAAGCCATCACCATACCAAAGATCATCTTGGTTTTCTCCTATATTATCTTACAGGAGTTTTATAGTTTTGTGTTTTAGACTTGAGTCTATGACCCATTTTGAGTAAAGTTTTGTGAAGGGTGTAAGGTCTGTGTTTAGATTCATTTTTACATGTGGATATTTAGTGTTCCAGCATCATTTATTGAAAGACCATCTTTGCTCCTTTGTATTGGCTTTGCCCCCTCATCAAAGATATTTGACAATATTTGTGTAGTTCTATTTCTGTCTTCTCCATTCTGTTCCATTGGTCTGTTACGTCTATTTCTTCACAAGTACCACACTGTCTTGATTATTGTGGCTTTATAGTAAGTCTTGACAGTTAGGCAGTGTTAGTCCTCCAAGTTTTTTCTCATTTAATATTGAGTTTACTATTCTGGGGTTTTCTACTCCAAATCAGCTTTAGAATCAATGTCAATATCCATAAAAATAATTTACTCGGATTTTGATTACAATTGCATTGGATTTGTAGGTCAATTTGTGAAGAACTGATATCTTGACAATATTGATTCATACTATCCCTGAACATAAAATATTAGTTCTTTTTTGATGTCTTTCATCAGAGGTTTATAGTTTTTCTCATATAGATTTTGTACATATTATCTACCAAAGTATTTCATTTTAGAGGTGCTAATGTAGATGATAGGTATTGTTTTTAATTTCAAATTTCAGTTATTTATTTCTTATAAATATGAAAATAATTTACTTTTGTATATTGACAGGGCATTCTTCAAACTTACTGTAATTACTTATTAGTTCCATGAGGGTATTTTATTTTTGTTAGGTTTTCAGATTCTCTACACAAATGGTTAAATTATTTACAAACAAAGCCAGTTTTACTTTTTCCTTCCCAATTGGTATACCTTTTATTTCCTTTTCTTGTCTTATTGTATTAGCTAGGACTTACAGTACAGTGTTGCAAAGCAGTGATGAGAAAAGACATCTCTGCTCTGTTTCTGATCTTAGCAGGAAAGCTTTTCATTTCTTACCATTGACTATAATGTTAGCTATAGGGTTGTTTTTGTTTTTGTTTTGGTAGATATTTCTTATCAAGTTGAAGAATTTCCCCTCTGTTCCTCACTGGCTGACAGTTTTTATCATAAACGGGTGTTGGATTTAGTTAAATGCTCTTTCTGCATCTCTTTAAATGACAATGTCATTTTTCTTCTTTAGGCTTTTGATATGATGAATTATATTAATTAATTTTAAATGTTGAGTCAGCCTTGCAATTCTGGGATAAATTTCACTTGATTGTGGTGCATAATTATCTTTATACGTTGTTGAATTTGATTTCCAAATGTTTTCATGAGGATTTTTATATCTATGTTCTTGAGACTTGTTGATCTTTAGTTTTCTGTTCTTGTAATAGCTTTGTCTGGTTTTGGTATTAGGGTAATGTTAGTTTCATATATAGAGTTAAAAAAATATTCCCTTTGATTTTGTCTTCTGGACTAGATTGTTGAGATTCAGTATTATTTCTTCCTTAAAGTTTTCTTAGAATTCACCAGTGAACCCATCTAGGTTGGTGCTTTCTGTTTGGAAGGTTATTAATTATCGATTCAATTTCTTTAATAGCTATAGGCTAATTTAGATGGGCTGTTTTTTGTGTGTTAGGAGATGTGTCTTTCAAAGAGCTGGTTCATTTTATTTGAGATATAGGTTATCAAATTTTTTAGGCATAATTTTTTCATATTTCTTTATTATGCTTTCTAGTGTCTGTGGGTCCATAGTAATCCATTTTTTTCATTTCCGATATTAGTAATTTATTTCTACTCTCTTTTTCCTTTTAACTTAGCTAGAGGCTTATTGATTTTATAAATCTTTTCAAAGTACCAGGTTTCAGTTTTGTTAATTTTCCTTATTGATAAAAGTCATGTATTTAACTACTAATGAGCGTATCAAAGGTGTTCTTTATTTCTATCGGTGTTTTTAATCTCTACCATTTCTTTTGGATCTCTCAGAATTTTCATTTCTCTGCTTGCATTGTCCATCTTTTCTCTCATGTTGTCTACTTATTCCCATTACATCCATATTTTTATTCCAATATTCCTGCCATCTGACTCACATTCTGAGTCGTATTTTCTAATTTTTTTTTGAAAGGCGACATCATGTACTGGGTAAAAATAACTGTAGTAAATAGATCTTTAGTAATGTAGTGGTAACATAACGGGGAGAGGAAGACTTTTATAGTCCTGTTAATCGGTATCAGCCTTTTGTTAAGCCTGCACCCCTGGACTGTAAACTTCATTTGGGCTTCTCAGTGCCCCCACCCTCAACCCTTAGATGGGCCAGGCTGCAGAGGGTTAGAGTTGTGCTTCTGTTACCCTTGCCCCACATGGAAGGCTGAAGTGGACTGGCGCTGGCTACTCCCCTTTCCCCAGGTAGTTTAGGCTCTGATATAATTTTAGCAGATTAAGCTCTGGTAAAGTACACTTATGCACTACATAATGTTTTGGACAGCATATACAACACTGGTCCCATAAGATTATAATGGAGCTGAAAAATTCCTATCTCCTAGTGATATATAACATTATAGGGCAACACATTACTCACATGTTTGTGGTGATGCTGGTGTATACAAACCTACTGTGTCGCCAGTCATAGAAAAGTATAGCACATACAACAATGTAGAGTACATAATATTTGATAATAAACAACTATGTTGCTGGTTTCTGTATTTACTGTACTATACTTTTTTATTGTTATTTAGGGTGTATTCTTTCTGCTCATTAAAAAATTGCTATAAAACAGAATGTCCTGTTACACCGGCAGCAGCCTCATACATCTCGTGTTTACTGTCTCCTGATTGCTTTGTTTTGTCTTCTGCTTAACTTAATTTCATGCTGTTTTATCCAGTAACATTCTGTATAGGCCTATAGTCTAGGAGCAAAAGACTATACCAAACAGCATAGGTATGTGGTAGGCTAAACCACTAGGTTTGTATAAGTGCTCTCTGTGATATCACACAAGGACAGAATCACCTGGAGACACTTTCCTCAAAATGTATATCCATTCCCATTGTTAAGTGGCTCATGATTGTAGTTTTTCCCAAGGGCAGGCCTTGTTAAGTAGGGGATGTGTGGTGTATTTAAAAATTGTTTATTTTCCCCTCTCCCTTCTGGAAACAAGAGGTGATTTTCTTTGTTGTTCACAGTGAGGACCTGGTAAAGTTCCTAGAGGTAAAACTCTCAGAAGTGTGAAAGACTCCTATGAATGGGCCCCCTGGAATTTTTATCTCTCAGGTTTGTTCATCCTGAGCTTCTAGCAATTTGTTAATTGCAGTTCAGGTTTTCCTACTCAAATACTGATTCCCAAAGAGGTTTCTGCTGTGGTAAATTGTGAATCTCTATATCTGCTTACCTGTCTCTTTAATATTTAGGACAGTGGTTTGCCCTGTGGTCATCCTTCTTTGATAGATCTAAGAAGAATGTCTGATTTTTCAATTATTTCAGATTTTTACTTGTTAGGACAGAATGAACACTTCTAACATCCTTACATCCTGGACCAGAAACCAGGAGCCCGATTTTACTATCTTTATTTCACAGATTATGAAGCTTAGTTCAGAGAGGTAAACTGTATGGCCCTGTATGATCACAGAATGAGTAAATAGTGGCATGGAGACTCACCCCTTACTCCAAAGCCAATCTTTTAGCACCCATAGTATACAGACATTCATTCTTACGCATTCCCTGTTTTAGCCCAGTAACTTGAATCAAGTGCTTTTAAAATATATTTTGATTAACTTCAAAACAACCTAGTTGGATTAAATAGAAAGACCCATTCTGCCTTTCTTTTGAGACACCAATGAGGTTGAGTCTGGTTCTTATTCATTCTCATGTCTAAATTATTCACAAATGAGACAAAAACTTAAACAGTCTTATTTATTTTTTACTATTAATAAGGGTCCAGCACATTAGTAATCTGGAGGACCCTGAAAAACCATCCATTGGGAATACCTGTATTGGAGTTCAGTTGTTGAGATTCTGTGTGCCAAAGCTGAATGCTTCTAAGAGGTTAGAAATATGTTATCTTAATACAAACCTTCAAGTCCAAGTGTGAAAAAGAGAAAACTAAGCAGTCAAGCTACCAGAAGTGTTGAAGGGAGAAAACCTTTGGTTTCTGGTGCATGTCTTCGACATTGTAAAGAAAGAACTGGACTGAGGAGAAGGGACATAGGCTCCAATGCTGTTTACTGTCAGTGACAACTAACAACATCTCTCAAATCTTTGGATCTATTTTCCCATAAGGGAATTAAAAAGTTTAGCTGTAATATTTTATGATTATAAATTTAATAAAATAATACTTCATTGCTATTTCTATCTAAAAGAGAATTCTCACCTGGAATCTCCTTCCTCTTGAATACAAAAATCTTAGTGATGGGAGAGGAGTGATCACACAGGTTTTTCTTTACTGATATTGATTGTTCTTTCCTAGGTGGATGTTTCCATAATCATGGAGTAGTCATTTTATAACATCCTCCAAAGATAGACTCTGGTTAGTTTTTTCATCAGCCACAATTTTTATAGTTAGAAAATAAAAACTTGTTAAAGACATAAACAATGGAATTAAATATGTTATGTCATTTACAGTGTGTAGTCTTGTAAAAGTCTCAAGTGGCACACTCCTATCTTGAAAGAGTTTACAACTGCTTAGGGAAACAAAACCAACACATGTGAAACCGAGGACAAAACTAAACAGCATTTAGGTAGGGGATGGTGAACCAGGACCTGAAATATCTCTAAAGCTGATTATATGCCCCTTAACATCTCACATCACCTAACTGGTTCTTTTTCATCTTGAGAGTGATGATAATAAAGATGAACTCATGTGGAGTTACCCAATCATGCCAATCACTTACATTTCACACTCATGACTTCTCTTATGGGCCCTCAGTGCTGCCTGGAAATATTACTGCCTTGCCCTCGCCCTTGAACTCTTTCATTCTCCTAGAGGACTTACACCTTCTCTTTCTCCTCCAATAGCTCCTTTGTTATCTTCAATCTCATATGATGACCTCATTTTATATATTGTGAAGAAAATAGAAGAAATTAGAAGAAAAGTTCCGTAGGCTTCCCCACTGTACGTGCCCCATCAGTATCACACACTCACTTTTCCTTCTCAGTCCTATAGGTGAGCTCTCCATGCTCTGAAGGCTAGCACCGCCCCAGTTACCTAGGTTACATTTTCTGTTGCCTCTTCAGGTATACAACTTCAGGAATTCTCTCTTCTTTTTCCATCTCCTATATCTTCAGGTGTTTTTTCTCTCTCTCAACTAAATTATTTCCTGAGCTCACAAACATACTATATTTTTTAAGATGAGATATCTGCATGTGTGTGTGTGTGTGTGTGTGTGTGTATCTTGTTCCCACTATTTGTTCAGCTAGTTCAACCACTCTATCATCTCTCTACTCCATTCGTGTCAAATCTCCTTGAGAGAGTTATTTATACTTTGTCTCCAGTTTATCTCTTCCAATTCTCTGTTCATCCCAATCCTATATTTACATATCCGTTATACCTGCTATTGTTAAAAACCCAATGAATTTCACATTCCTAAATTCAGTAATTAGTTCTCAGACCTTATCTTACTGACCTGTAGGAACATTGGACATTGTTGATCATATGCTTCTTGTTAAAATACTCTTTGTACTTGGTTTCTAGGATGCTACTTCATCCTGTTACTCCTCTTCTATAAGTGGACAATTTTCCATCTTTTGTACATTTATTTGGGATGCCCCAGGGCTCAGTCCTTACACATCATTTTTTCTCTTTGTACAACCATCCCATCTCACGACTATATGCACCATCTATAAATTAACAAATTCTAAGACTTGGGTCTCTGAACTGAACATACACAGATTCCACACTTTTATATACACTGTCTTCTGGATATCCACTTGGATGTCTAAAAAGGCATCTCAAACTTAACATGTTCAAAAATGACTCCCTAGACCCTCCTCCATCTAGTTCTCCAGCAGCAGGACTAATGCCCTCTCCATCTCTCATGTTGCTTAGTCCTAAAGCCTTGGAGTCATCCTTCGTGAGCCTCTTTTTCTTATACCTCAAGCTTTAAAAATATCTTTATCATTGTGACCTTCAAAATATACCCATAAAGTATTGTACACCTGAAAGTAATATATTATTGTATGTCAATTATAATTGAGAAATAAAATAATAAGATAATTAAAATTTAAAATAACTATAAAAATATATATTCAAAGTTCTACTATTTTTAGCTCCTTTAATTCTACTACCCTGATGCGAGTTATCATCATTGTTTACTTGGTTTATTATAATAGCCTCTCTTGATTACTCCTTTACTTCCCTCTAGTTTATTTTCAACACAATAGCAAGAACAGATCTATGGAAATATAAAATATATTGTGCATGCCTCAGCACAAAATCCTCCATTTCATTTTTAATTGACCTAGAGTGAATTCCAAAGTTCTTACAATGACCACAAGGCCCTTTGTGTTCTAAAACCTAAATATTTTCCTGAGCTTACCCATAACAGCTCCTTGGTGTTCATCTCACACTCCGTGAAGTCCTCTATTTCAGGGCTTTTGCAATTCCTCCTTTTTCTTCCCCAATTTATCTTCTCTAGAGAGTTGCATAGCTCACTCTATCATCCATTTCAAGTCTGTTAAAATGTCACCTTATTAAGACCTCCTATTATCACCATTTGTAAATAGTCCATCCCTTTTTCCTCCTATCCTGTTTAATGATCTGTATATATTTATAGGTTACTGTCTGTGTATCTCTGCTAGAATGTAACTTTCTTGAGGATAGGGCTTTGTTTTTCTCATGGCTGTGGTCTCACTACTTCCAAAATCACCTGAGATAATAGAAACTTAAAACTATGTGTTAGATGAATAAAACAATGAATACATGAAGGTAATTGAGAGAGTGCTTTGAACTTTGGTGTCAATCCATACTTGAACAGTGTTTCATGTGGGTCAGAGAGGAGAGGATAGAAAACAAGGTCTATAAATTAGAGTTTGCCTTTTGCTTCTACAGCCTCCTCTCTTTAGTCTACCCTTTCTTTCCTGCATTTAATGATATATTTCTACAGCTTATGTTTTAGCCTTAACTCAAGGGGTCTTCTATTCACAGAGTAAGAAAGTATAAAGAGAAATGAGAGTAATCTGTTTTCAAATATAGCAGGAGCCCACACATTGGCCAGTTTTGCAGCAAGGCAGTAAAGCCAGGGTGCTCTCTTGAACAAATAGCACAGAGCACAATTTTATGGAGGATAATTAACACAGGTCAATCAGTCCACCTGAAGGAAGCTCTGATGCCTTATAGCCTTGGCTTTTACTCACCAACCCTCCCACCACCAACACAGTTTCCAGGAAATCCTAATCTGAGGCTGTTATCAATTTAAGGGGCATTGCTAGGTTCTTGAATACAGGGAAAAAATAGCATTAGATTCTGCAGTGTGGGGATGAATGGGCAATGGGGGTCACTAAGGAGACTGCAGGTAATGGAGGTTCTTTTTCCTGAGTAATAGGAAGGTGTATCCACTAGGAAAGTAAGACCCTTTGATGGAGGGCTTTCTTTGCCAGGTGAAGGTATTTTGGCTTGACTCAGCAGGCAGTATATGAGGAGTCATTGTATTTTCTTAGATGGGATAAAGGTGGTGATGTGAAGAAAACATTGTTTAGAGTGATTGAGAAACCTGGCTGTAAACCACATTAGAATGTAGTCCTTGAAAAACCTGCATGAGAACCACACTAGGATACATGCGTTTAGTTGGTCTGAAATAGGTCCTAGTAATCTACATTTTAATCAGAATCTCTGTGGGAGAGGCCTGAAAATTTGCTTTTTTCAAAAACATACCAAGCCATTTGGATGTACACTAGTTTATGATAAGCATTACAACAAATTTTTTATGAAACTAGAGGTTGCAAGCCATTATTGAACTGTAAAATGAATTTAATGAAATATATTGGGTAACACAAATGGGTACAAAGTGTGTGCTTCCATTTATACACACACACACACACACATATAGATACTGGAAACATATACACACATATATATGTATATATACATATATATGTGTGTGTTCATGCATATACACATACACACACACACACACACACACACACACACACTTATAATGTCACTTGAGTTTGTTGGTAGCTTTTTCTTCCAAGCAGCACCATCTGATTCTAATTTTGCAAAGTTTCACTACGGCACGTTATTTTATGTTTCTGACGCAGAGTATAGTAGTAAGGCCTGGCTACAAAAAGGTTGATTAGATTTGTTCAGTAGGATAATTGGCTGCTTCCCAAAGCTTTGTATAAATGGGTTGTAGGTGTACAGAATATCCATGATTATCTCCAGTAAATATTGCATTTTAAAGCAATAAATACACCGCCTGTTCAAAGGGAGGTGTTTGGGGGCTGTTCATTTCCTGTTTATTGAATTGGAAATAATAATATATAGGAGTACTGGCAGCCTAAAGATTCATGCAAATAACTCATGCAAACACCTGTTTTTCTGTTGTTTTGCTTTGTTTTGTTTTTTGCTTAATTTGTCCTTAATGTAAAGTATCATATAATGTATCATATAATGTATTATTTTCAAGTTAATTTTCTTGGGGTAGCAAGTACACTACTGTGCACAAACAGATTATTTTTTTTCTCCAACACTCTAGATATTGTTGTTTTTCAGAACGAAAAAGTTTGTTTGCATAATGAGAATTAAAGATGTATCACTTTTGGTGGAAATGTGGACTATTTTAATGAGATTTAAAAAAAGAAAGTAAAATTGAATTGGAATGAACTATGGTGACTATCTAGTTTGTAGGATTAGATTGTTAGCTCATCAGAGCCTGCTTTCCTCCTACTGTAAAATCCCTCTAGATGTATGGCACTTCCTCTCACTTCCTACATTTCCAGGATGACTTTTGTATTCTTTTTAACTTGAAGTCTAATTATAATTCCATGCTATATTTGTATTCTATTTATTATAGAAGAATTATAAAACATTGGTCCAGTCTTATTATATGGAGATACTTAGAGGGGTCTACTATTGCTTTAGGTAGGGTACCTTTTCCAAGAGAGTATATGTGTCCAGATGAATCTGAAAAGTTTAAAGGTTCTAGTGAACACAGAAAGTCAAGAATACTGGAGACATATATTAGGATAAAAGTAGATAAAATTTCCCTTTGCTTTCTTTTTTATTAGCACTCTTAGCTGTGAGATATGGGATGCTGTGGTGATAAAGGTAGGTGGGAGGTGGGTGAAGGTGGTTGGTTAGGTAACTGGAATATTAGAGACGATCCCTTCAAGGAAGAAATAATAAGACGTTATACCTGTGAGCCTAAGACCACAACATTGCCTACTCTCATGATGTAGGAGGCACCATAATGTCAACAAATTCTCATGAAATACTGTGAGATAGACTAGCTTCTTTTGTCTTTTCGTTACCCTAAAAGCCCAAGGAACTCATGTTTAAAAAGAAAAGTTCATACAGGAAATATACTCTACGCTCAGAGTTCTTAGGTTATTATTCCTAACACAGTCCTCAATAGGACTCATTTTATTGTCTTTGTCTCAATAATAACAGCACCCCAAAATTGATTAGAATATCTAAGCAATTATCATCTAATTATTTAACTTTCTATAGATGGTTTTCTATCCCCATAGAAGTGTTAGTATAGATACTAAGGGTTTGACAATATAACATGAACACTAAGAATTTCATCTTGTACCAAAGAAATACATAATTGCAGAAGAAGGTAGCACCAGGTCTGATGGAAACTTATAGCATGTAAGTGCATCCAAATGATAAAGTTGACAGAAGTCCATTAGGATTCTTGGTTACAAGATAAATTCTCTTTGATTATCTAAGCAAAACGATTACTGGGATGTGATGAGATGTTGAGAGTTTGGAGAAGAAGGCTTGAAAAGGAGTGGAATTATGGGAGTACTAAAGTTTGGGATGAAATCTGACCAGGAGATGACACACAATATGGCATATGCGTTGCATACAACCACATTTGCTAGACATCACCTCTGCTTCCAAATATCACCTTTGGACATGCTCCTACTGCCACTGTAAGTCCCTGCCTCCCTCATTCCAGATGCACATTTATTACCAGGAATATACAAGTATCCTCTCTGAGCCTCTGTGCTTAGATGCTAGGCGTAAGAGTCTTAAGAGAGGAAGGATATTCCACATTTAATTTCTATACTGAAAAGCAGAGTAGTGTTCTCTGCCTCCTTCCTCTTTCCTCAAATTAGGCACAAGGGAAATTTTCTCCCCAAAGAAAAAGAGTTTATTATTATTCAGGAAGAAAAAACTATATCCCCACAACATGTGGAGTAACTGGAAATATTTAGGCAGAAGTTGGATGGGGAATTAGAAGTAAATTAGAAGATAGTTCTCTGGTCTAATTCTAGGCCTCTAGGAGATCTGGAAACTTTGGAGTTACTCCACTGAAATTGCTAAGTTATGAAATAAAGCCGGGTGGCTCTGTGTTCTCTATGAGGAAGCTTCGTGTTGCTTTATAACTGTATGAATACCCTGACCCATTCGGAGCTGGGTCTTAATTAAACACTGTAGATTTGACTTATTACCACTAGGGGTCATTGTTTTACATGTGTCATTCAAAATGATCTTAGAGGAGGTACCTGATCTGAGACAATTTAGCGGTTTGTTTTCTTTCCAGAAGTTTTAACTACTACTACAAATTATATTTTGTGAATCTGGGGTTCCGGTGGCTAGATACAGAATTGATTGCTATGGGGCTTGTGCTGTCATTCAAAAATAAATGAATAAACAGCTGGCAAATGAAACCGACATTTACAACATACCACACAATTTAATTTTTAACTTAGGATTCTTGTCACTTTAAGACCTTTCCTCTCGCTCTCCAACACCAACACACATACAAGAGATTTCAAAAGTACAGTTATGTTTGGGCTAGTTACAATAGTAAGGTTGAGAGTTGTACCAAATCATCTATTTATGTTATTTTGTTTGTATCATTCTTTCAAATAAAGTAATTTGGTACTCCCCCCTCCCAACAAAAACATGAGAAAATAACGACACAGAATTGAGACCTTAAAACTGTTAAACATATATATTCCATATATTAACATTAAAACAAGATGATTATGTAATCCTTTTCAGATTTAATGATACATGTCTAAATTTAAGTCTCTCTGTCAATACAGGATGAGACACTTGTGGCCCTGCACCCCATGCCCTTCACTCAGGCCAGTCCCTGTGAGCTGGTACACCAATATCCAAGGGTGTCACCACATACATTTCCTCTAGCATTTCAGACTTTATCTCAGCCTTGAAGGACTTGCTCTTTAACTAATTCCTTTGCAAGGATAAATAAAAGTTAACAAGTGGTCTTTACTTGATAATGAAAGTTACCTTTCTGCCCTTAATGAACATTCTCAATTATCTTAATGATTAGATGACAAATGGTGTCAGTTAAATGCATCATAAGATGGAAGAAGCTTCATGTCGTATTATCAAGCTCCCTGAACTCTGCCCCTGCTTCCCTGCATGGTGATGTTTGTTATTTTTTGGTCCAGATTCAGTTTTCAAATTTGTAGGATGTTTGCCCTGGTTTGATCACAAAGGAGGAAAGAAGAATTCTCCAGGCTAGAGGCACTTAGAGTCCTGTGTCTGAGGAATACAGCTGGGTTCTGATCACTTGTATTCATTAGGCCTGCCATGTTGTACTGCTGTGGTGATTCTTTCCCTTCATCTTTTTCCTGATATTCAGCATTTAATCAATCCTCTGTTATTCATCTTGCCTCCCCTTTAACATCCTCCTTCTTCCCAAGCCATTAGTCTTTATGCTGAGGGAGAAGAGTTTTACACTCTTTCCCCTATCTCCTCCTTATGGTGTTGGTAGGGGACAACTGCAGAGCAGTAACGTGTAGTGACACTTGATTTGATACTTAAGAATACAACGTGGAGAGATTCTTCTAAGTTTTTTAATGGGCTCTGTTTTCCCAGAACTACAGAAAAAAGAAATAAAAGGTAGTACATAGGGTTCCTGATTTTTTTCTTATTATTGCCATGGGGATAAAGATCAAAGTCTCTTTCTGTGATTATCCATCAGACAAATGCAATAAAATGCCCAGTTTACAGTCAAGGTTAACTATGTGCTGTCTTTTAGAACACATTTATCTCCTAAACTTGAAACTCTTCCCTCCCTGAGGTCCACAGGGCCTGTGAGGAAGCATCCTGGACACCAGCAGCTCCCAAATCTATAGATTGGTATTAAATAATAGGTTCCCTTGGGTGCTGTGGGCATTTAATAAATGCACCAGGAGCACAGATATTTATGGAATCCCTAGGGTGTAGTGGCATGCATTTTTAGAACAAGAAGGATTCAGAGCCAACCAACACCCTTTAGAAGCTTGCTCTAGAGTTGGGGCTCAGGGATAGGGTAGGTCAGTTAATCAACAACGCATGATAAAATAAGGGGAAGTTGCTTGTAAGATTGAGAATGCATCTCAACTGCCCAACTTGGGTCCGAGAGCCATAACCTACCTTGTTCCCCTTTATAACGTGTAGTCCAAATTGTTCTCACTTATGTGGACAGCCTTGGGAGTAAATGGGGAACAGCGTGGCATGCACCAAAAAGGATGGGCCACAAGCAAGGTAAAGAAGAAAACCTAATTTTTCCCATTATCAGATGTTAATAGAAAGACAAATATTTCTCATGCATATAGGAGGCCATAGGGAAAGCAAAGATTGGAAGTGTTTTTTGTTGAAGGGGAATCTTTATTTTCAATTCTCTCTTTCATCTCTTTATGTTTTCCTTCTTGCTGTGTGTGGAGTGTGGGGGGCCTCCGGTGTGATTGTCGATCCTAGAGAGAACCTGACATCTGCAAGGCATTAACAGGGCAGACAGGACCACTGTCTGAAACCCAGATAATGTGGGTCATCTCCTTCTTGGTCTCCTTGATCTTTTTTCCTCTTGGCTTCTTGGGCTTTCTGCTCTCAGGTAGAGAGGGTTCACCTTGTTTCCTATGATAAGCTAATCAAGCAGATTTGCATTTTAGGAGCCAGCAGTTTGCCGATCTGATCTCTCAGTTCCAGATTCTCTGCCTACTACACTTCACTGCAGTCTGGGCTGTACTCAAATCTCAGTTGAATAGGGAGGTGGGAATGCTTGTTGAGTTCTCTGATCAGCTTTACTTGGAGCAGGTTCCCAGTTGACTCTTTAAGTCTTTTCCCAAGTGGTTATGTAACAGAGAGAAGCAGTGGGTGATTTAACATCTCAACTTCAGTGGCTCTTAATTGGGATCATAATGTGTTATGTCTGGGACAGATGTCCTTGGAGATCCCCTGGTCTAAGCTTTGTCATTTTCCAGATAAAGAAAGTAAAGTCAATAATTTTTTATTGTGGTAAGATATCACAGCATAAAATGTACCATTTTAACTATCTTTAAGTATACAGTTCAATGGTATTAAACACTTTTACATCATGCCATCATTACCAGAATTTTTTCATTTTTCCAAACTGAAACTTCATACTTACTAAATAATAACTTTACATTCCCCTCAGCGCCTGGCAGTCACCATTCCATTTTCTGTTTTTCTGAATGTGACTACTCTAGATATCACATATAAATGGAATCAAATGGTATTTGTCCTTTTGTGACTGATTTCATTTAGCGCAATGTCCTGAAGTTTCATCCATGTTATAGCATGTGTCAGAGTTTCCTTCCTTTATAAGACATTACTATTCCATTGATGTACATGTCACATTTTGTTTATTTTCTCATCCATCATCTGTAAAGTATGGATGATGCTATCTTCTCTGTCATTATTTTAGAATTATTCTCTTTAATTTCCAGTTTGTCTTCATAGGAAGGGCCATTGGACTTTACCCTATTGGAAGTATAGAGCATGGTGACTACAGACAAGTAGTATTTTTATATCTTCAATGAAAGCTTCTAATTAAAAAAAAAAGTCAATTAAATATATCAAATAACAACCTCTGTTAAATTTTAATGACTCCCTCTGGTCTGTTTACTTTTATCTCTTTAGAATAAAATCACAATTGCAGCAACGAGCTGTACATGAACTTAGTTTAAAGAATCAAATGGTCTCACAAACTGTGGCTGAAATGATAATTATTCACCAAAATCTGTAGCCTCCTATTTTTCTTTGATATGCAGTTAGGTTCCATTTCCCAATGTCTGTGGTGGTTAGAAGTGGCCACACCGCTGTGTTTTACCAATCCATTTGGGACTGAAGTGGTGTGACTCTCTTCAGAACTTCCCAGGTGTGCTCCTTCATGCTCCTTGTTCACAGTTACAGGCTAAGATTGTGATTAACTTGACTTAGATGTCAAATTGAAAAAGGTGGAGCTTCTTCCTAGTTGAGCTCATGGAAAAGAGCCATATACACCATACAGAAACACTCACCTTGGGCTGTTTAATGAGTGAGAAATAAACTCATTTTGTGTTTGAGGCCATTATAAATTCTGAGTTTTGTGTGTTACAGCGGTTAGTGTCATCTTAATAATAATATACAACCTTACAGCAATAGTACTCTCTTGCCACCTCCATTATCTGCTCCCAGAGGCAAACATTTTCAGCTCTCTAAATTGCTTATTTTAGTATTTACATTAGAACCTCTAAATAGCAAGCTTATATTGCTAGTTTTTTTTTAATTGTCTATTGACTTTTCATTATGAAAGACATGACTATATCTCTCTTTCACCACCATCCTGCCTATCCTTGCCCCACATCCTTCCATCTTAGATGTAGTATAAAATAGGTCAATATTTATTATTTAAATTATTTTTACCATAGTAACACTGTTCACAGCTGGGATGTTTGGTATAGAACATGGTTAGTTTTCCTAAATAAAATTTTTTTTAAATTTGAAATTAAATACTCCCTCTTCCTTCTCATCCTCTTTATCTTTCTCTCTTTTTACTTGCTTAGTTTTCTAAGCACCTATCATTAATCCTATTCCAATTCATTACCAGCTGGGTATATCTCTCAATATCATCAAAGAAATTAAATTTTTATCAATTTCATTTTCTTAAAGTAATATCTCCCTTCCAACCACTTCCCATCTTGAAAGTAGCTCTTTAGGGCTACTGAATAACTGTCATTATAGACCTGACACTTTTGCTTACTCCCCTGTCTCCAAACCACTTTTTGTCCTTTTTCTTGGTTTTATCCCTTATACTGAGCCAACACATTTTCCAATAGTTTTACTCCATTCTTACTTTGTTTTAAGAGTGCATGGCAGGTAATATTTTTTTTTGACACAACTAAAAATATTTTAACAATCTGTCTGAATATACAATTCCATTTTGAAAAAAAGTCTCAGAACTTTGAAAATATGTATTGTGCTGTAGCACATCTAGAAGCTTCTAGAACTTTCTTTTTATCACTTGCGTTTTCAAATTTGCAATAGTACTTTTTGGTTTCTATTTTCTGGGTAATCATGTCTCTTGGTTCTGGGAAAAAAATATGAATATATCTTTGATTATTCTCTCTCCATTTACTCTTGTCTCTTAATATTTAGACATTGTTCTTCCTGGATTGGCCTTCTAATTTTCCAATAATTTACCTTGTATTTTTCATCAATTCTTTTCTGCTTTGCGCTCTATTGCTTTAACTTTATATTCTAAATGTGTTATTATTTTTAAAATGTTTCTCTGTTATCAAGAGCTTAAGTATGTTCTGTACATGTTCTTTTATATAGCCTTCTGTTCTATCACAGATTCACTGTACTTAATTTTTTGAGAATATTGATAATAGAAACTATTCAGGGTACATAAAACTAAAGAAATAACGTTTAGAAAAACTGTTTATTTGTTTTTGGTTTCTGCTTTTTCATATTCAGTGCTTCAAATACCTAGTAATTCTTTTTTTTTTTTTTTTACTCATATTAAATAGTGAGAAATAAAGATTTGATCAAAAACCGTATGTATTTGACTGGAACTCTTCACAATGGCCCTAACTCTGACATCATTTGAATGGTCTGTTTCCTTTGGAAATTCTTAATGTTAATATTTTTAGGTATTTTAGTTCGAGTTGCTGAGTTTACTAGAGGAAAACTACTTCAGTATTCCTTTTTTTTTTTAAATTTCCCCTGAATGGGGTTTCATAATGTAGATGCTAGCTTCTGGGGGCCATGTAGGAGAGACTGGAATGGTACAATTCTACATTCACTGTGAAGTGTCCACTTAATTCTTTTTATTTTTATGTTTTTTTTTTTTTTTTTTTTTAGAAATGGATTCCACTCCTCAAATGTGTCTAGAATCCCAAAGCTATACATTGTTTCAGTCTCTCTAGAGAATACACTTCTAGTTAGCAACTCAGGTTGAAGAAAGTCAGCCATGTGAGTGTACAGAGTTGGATAGAGTAGCCATGGATCTTGCTTCTTCCTAAAGGGATGTCCAAATAATTAACTTAGTCCCATGTTAATCCCCACTGCAAAAGTTTCTATTTTTTCCAAGTCCTAAGCCTTTTAGGGATTCATCTGCATACACAGGACTTTGTCTTGGCTTTCCCACTTAAAGCACAGAATTCAGATTTCTTTGTTCTGCTGACTCAGTTTTCACTTGTTCTTTGCTTCTGGTTTCCAAAATCTTGTTATTGTCTGAGCCTTCATTTTTTTTTTTTTATTTCTTGTTGTTTCATGCATTAAACCATTTCTATCATCTTTGAGGGGATTAGGGATTGTATTTAATAGAAATTATATGTATATATGAATTAAATAGAAATTATATACACATAATTAATGTTATGCACATACACATTCAATCTGCCACTATTAGATGCATGTAATTTAATGTTTCATTAATAGTGAACTGAACCATAGACTTCTAATGCAAGAATATCCCTTGAATGATTTGAGCTCTAAACCATTACCCAGTCTCAGAAACTCTCTCCTGTATAGTCTTTCAGCATTCATTCAACAAACATCTAGTGATGGTGATATAACTGGAATTGGAGATACAATAGTAAAAAACACATAGTCCTATCTTTAGAAACTGCCTGTGCTTGTCAGGAATTTAAAAAAGTAAATGCGAATAGACTATTATAATGGCTTCAATATAATTGACAACAGGGAAAACCACAAGTAGGATATCTAGCATGATCACAATGAATAAGAATTAAAGGCATATTAGGAGTTAATATTTCCAAGAGATAATTACAGCCAGGTAAAATAGAAATAATGAAAGCTTGAAGATATAAGAGACCTGGTAAATTCAGGGAACTAAATATAATGCTACAAGGGGATGGTAAGTATAGACAGAAATTTTAACATGGGCCAGATCATAAGGGGCTGTAAATGGCATGTTAAGTTGCTGAGACATTAACCTATGGATAATGATCAGCCATAGAAAAGTCTTATCTGGGGCGTGACAGGTAAATGGAGTCATGTAAGAAAAAGAAATTATAAATGATCTACTAATGATGATCTGCAATACCTTTGCCTACTCTGTCTTTCACTGTCCAACTCATTTCATTGTCTGTCCATGATTATTTGGCTAATTGTGTTACAATTAGTCAGCTCCTTGACATTCTTCTTTGCAACCAGGCTAGCTCATTCATTGACACTTAGTGCACTTACTACGCTCAGGAATTGTGATTCAAAATTGCGTCTTCTACCTCTACTCTGAGAAAAGATGTGATACCTTCATGAACCGAAGGCTTTGTTCTGGTCCCTTTCCAGGCAGTAGAGTGTGCTAGTTCCGATCCAGTGCTAAGTCATTAGAATGTGGAGCTAATGAATTAAATCTTGATTTAAGACATTTTCTCTTTCAGTTCTGTGGATGCAGATCACAGATTAAATAATTTCCAACTGTCTAACAAATGAACAACCTGTCTGGTCAAATTATCAGTCTGCCTCTTGGTGTCCTTCAAAGTTTTGGGCCTTGAAAGAGTCCTGTTATCACAATATTATCTAAAAATTTTCTCTTCAAAATGTGATTACAATGCCCAAGGTGGTTGGTGATGGTGAATCTTAATTTTTAATTCTCCAAGGAGGATAGTACAGTACAAGAAACAAGGCTGGATTGATAAGAATCAGACAGACTGGGACCGAAAACATTAACTTCACAGCTTACTTATTATGTGACTACAGGAAACTCTCTGATGCCTTTCTATAAAATGGGGAAATATGTGCATATCCACAGAGTTATTCTAATGAATGAATGAGGTAATTAAGTAGAAGAAACTATTAAAATTTAAATGTTATCACAGACATTTTAATATTAAACATTTCTAGATGGCTAAGTGTGTACCTTAATTTTTATATTTCTACTGGCTTAGTATATGATCAAAAAAATTTTTTTCTAATATTTTTATTGTGGTAAAATACACATACTATAACATTTACCATCTTAAACATTTTAGTACACAGTTCATTGGTATTAAATACATTTATTATGTTGTGCTAGCATCATGAACATCCATCTCCAGAAGTCTTTTCGTCTTGTAAAATTGCAACTATACCCATTAAAAAATAACTCCCTATATCTCCCTTTCCCATCAGCCTCTGGCAACCACAATTCTACTTTGTCACTATGATTTTGACTACTCTAAGCATATGGTAAGGATTTAAAAAATAAAAATATTGAATGAAAGAAGCAGCACTCTAGTCTAAAGTTAGCTAAGTTTAAAACAGCTCATGGAGAAATTATGAATTCTTTAAGGTTTTCTTTGAGCTCTGCTGGTCACCACTTTCTGTGACCTTTCAGTCCCTCTTTTCCTATCCTCCCTTTTGTCATCCTGGGTCCCTATATGTTCTTTCACTTTCTTTTCCTCATGTGAAAATTTAATTGCAGGAAATAGGAATAATTTCTTAGTATTCAAGTGTCTTTTCGTTCCCAATTTAGGGAGATTTTGGGTGCAAGTATCAGAAACACCTTCTCTAACTGCCTTAAAGCTTATAGAAATGAAATTATAAATATAATATCCTGTGTTAGAGCAGGATTTGGGTCAGTTCCACAGCTCAGTAGCATTATTAAAGACCTGTTTCTCCATTCTATTAATTACAGTATTGGCCTAATCCTCAGGCTTAAGGTAGCATATGGAAAGATGGTTGCCTGTAATAACATGTACTACCTGCTTCATTATTCGCATCAAGCATCCAAAAATTAGAAATGAAAAAAAATTTTTCATAATTATGTAGTAAGTGATCTTCCCTTCAGCCTTATTGGATCAAGTTTAATGTCCAATTCTAGCACAAGCACCTGCTTAAGACTGTTACCTTCCCCCTGCCAGTTAACCCTACTATGGGGACTCTGAATGAGAGCATCTTCCTTGAGGCATGAAGCCTACCTGAGTGGCTTTGTTAGGAAGGAGAAATAGGGAAATTATGCTCTCTAGACAAATAATCATGTCTAATATACTTCTTCCTCTAAAAAATGACTTTTTCTTAAAAAAGAGCCTCATGATCCAGTGAGCAGGTAATAGGATTAACTGGGAGGATGACAGAACCACCTCCTCCACAAAATGTATTAATATGTACCTGAAGTCCCACCCAACAGAGAACCAAGGGTTTTGTGCCTGTCATCAAGAACACTCATTCCCAGTAGGTTCAAATGTCTGTGAACACAGAATGACAGTATATATGTATCTGCTGCTGGTTTCCCAGCCCGAGTCACCTTCAGTTTTGTCCCTTTTGGTCAATCCAGCCTCTCTCCTACCCCTTTCCCTACACCAGTCTCTTAGTGTCACTTAGAAAAGACAACAAATGAAAGTAAACATGTTGATACATTTTTAGAAAAACCATTTTCCCCCCAGAACCCTTCCAGAAACAGATGTTTTCAGAATCCTCCAAAAATATGTGATAAAATATTCTCCCTCTCTGCTACTTTTTACAAACAAGGCTGGAGTATAGATATAATGTCTGGGGTTTGCTAGTAATGCAGGTTTGTACATACACACTTCGGTCTGTTTTCTCATAATTTTGAGCTCAACAATTTGGTTCCATCAGCTCACCTTTATCACTACTGTTGGTTCTTCTTTGAGCAAAATTCTCCTTTGTTTCTCTTCAACTTTTTGTCTCACTTTATCTTTGTCTTTCATTATTTTGGTATTGAGGACTGAGAGGAATTCATTGATGTGCTTGCTAACATGGATAGTTGCACTTCCCACAACTTATATACTGAAAAAAAAAAAAAGTAAAAGACAGAACTTGTGCCTTTGAAGCAAGTTTTGGAGACAGAATTTGTTTTTATATTTTGTTTAATTATAAAGTCCAGATTTATGGCAGATAAAGGTAAAATTAGGGATTTAAGAAAGAGACCAAATATGAAAAGAAAATTATTTATCGATGTGTGACTGTGTGATGGACCATCCACATAGAATCTCAAGGATTTTAAACATTATATTACCATGATCCCACTTGAAGACAAGGGATAAGACCCTGTCTCTAAATAGATTACTGAGAAATTAAGAGATTTATCACAAGTATTGGCTCAGTATGGAGTAAGGGGTGAAATAATCAAGTTTGGTTGAGACTAGAACCAACGTGATGATAATAATGACTTGATCAAACATTAATGTTAGGCAGACATTATTTCTAGAACTTTATTTTCACTCATTTAATCTTAAAAAAATTCTGTTTTGGTCATTTTGTTTTGGTTGCTGAAAGCAACAACTATTTTATTATATCACAAGTTTGTGTGAGTCAGGAATTCAGGCAGGATGTGGCTCTGCTCACACAGCATAGTCTTAAGTCACTTGGTGATTTCCCACTAAGGCTGAGCAGGTCAGGAGCATCCATCATGGCTCCAACACATCCATAGCACCTTGGTGAGAATGGCAGATAGGCTGGGCTCAGCTGGACTCCTTTTACTCTCTATATAGTTTCATAACTGGGTTTCTCCAGTAGAGTTTTGGACTTGATAGCTCCAGGAGAGTATTGGACATCTTATAAGGTGGCTCAGGATTATGAAAGGGAGTGTTCTAAGAGAAAGTAAAAGTTGCCAGGTCCTTAAGGCCAGGGCCATGAAATTGGGACAATGCCACTTTTGCTGTGTTCTAAAGCAGTCACAGAGTACTCTCAGATTCAACAGGTGGAGATATAGACCCTATCTTTGGATGAGAGGAGTATCACATATACTGAGGCCATCTTTAATATGCCATAGCCCTCTGAGGTGTATGCTGATAGCCTCATTTCGCTTAAGGTCACACTGAGTTGAGGAGAAGATGCATAACATTCTCAGGGTCTCACAGTTAGTTAACATAACATTCTCAGGGTCTCACAGTTAGAGAACTGTGGATTTAAACCTCAGTAGTCTGGCTCTAAAACCCATATTTCTAGCAATTTTATGGCCCTTAATTGCTTCTGGACATTGACATTTTGATGCCTGGAGGCTTCTTCTATTTCTTAGAGGCAAATTTGCAGGTCTGCTGCCTTCTTTTGGCAAGGGGCAATGCTGCTGGCCGCTCTAGGCTCAGACAAATCCCAGATCCTAATTTAGAAGTCACAGGGAATGCCTTGACTGGTACAAATTGGCTAATGAGCCTATCCTTGGATGAAGAAATATAGTCAAGGGATAGAGATAGTCCACTTGGCTTAGACTAGGTTCTAGAAAACCCCCATAACCATGCAGGTAGGGTGTGTTTCTAAAGAGAGGGAGGAAGGACTGCAACACAGACACCACTGAGGCCCAGGACAACGGATATCTAACCAGCAGTTTAGCCTATCACTTCAGTCAATCACCACTCTTGATCCCAGTTAAATGTTTAAAACAACTCAGGTTTCCAGAGAACTCATTGCCTCCCAAGGATGTCCATGTCTGGGTAAAAAGTTTCCAGCTTCAGAGAGCAGATGAGGGAAATATTTTGGAGTGCTAAGGCCATTTCCACACTTTACAGTAATTTGTGCCACAAAGACCTATTTGGTCTACTTCAATCTCTACGTATTTCTACCATGGCATCCCCCAAGTCCAGCACAGATGGGTGGGCGGGTGAACAAACCTTGTTCAATGTAATTTAATAAGCACTTATTGAACCATCAGATTGACTGATTCTCTCTCCAGAAAGACTGATAATTTTGGCATCGAGGGTAATAACAGACTCAACAGTTGTGAAAGAGTCCTTAGGGAGTTGTGATTCCCAGAGTCAACAGTGGCTGTGTAAATTCTCCAAAGCAAGGGAAGGAAGCTCTGTGCAAAAATTCAGCAATAGCCAGGCCCAGCATCTCATTATAAAAGAAAAGGTATCAAATCAAAGTTACCAGGAGGTCAAAGGACTCTGGATTATTAGATGCTACACCTGCTTAAGCACTTCTCAGAGCTAAAATGTTAGAATTTAATTGTGTGATCAATAAGGTCTCTCCCAACACTGGCTATGATTAATAATTTTAGTGCTGAAAAGAACTATTTCCTGGAATATTCTGTATGATTTTTTTTTGAAATTAAGTTATACTGTAAATGTTCTTGGGTAATGCAATTTAAAGGGACCCCTTATGAAATCCACAAGTGAAGAATTATTTTTTATAATCTGTACATTACTCAGCAATTGTGTACATTTACATCTTCATAGATTAAATTTGTCTAAGCTGCCTGTGCAGTGCCCTATTTCCCACAAACCAAGATTTTTCTGAATTCTTTGTGGCCCCACAAAGAACCATGAAGAAGCCAATAGCTGCTGGTTGACCAGCTGTACCTCCATCAACTGACACTGAGCTCATCTAATGAAATTCATTACATTGGAAAACCAGACAGAATTGGAACCAACACAAAAGGGAGTCAGTCCTTTTAAACA